>CM065597.1:100119241-100608914 GCA_033119425.1 Bufotes viridis | reverse complement strand
CTCGGTATACTGTTTGCTTTGCAATACTCTGCTAGCGTGCTGGCATGCAGTTCATAGGAAGTTAACCTACGAAGTTCTCTCTCCAAGCCCCTCTTCTTGTACTCACATGTGGAGATATTCAAGAAATCTCTCAGGAGTGTCACTTGTGAGAGGATTCTGTCTGCATCTGCATCATTAAAGCTCAATGTAGACGGTACAGACGACATCAGTACGGAACGGTGCAAAGGCTCACAATTAAAATGTAGCTATTGATAAAGGCAGTGTGCCGAAACGCGTTATAGAAAAAGTCTATTAGAATAAAGAAGAATCGCATTTACTTTCAAACATCATTGCTGTTGCTGGGATTCATTTACTGACTGCACGTGGAGATCGCTCCTTCCTGCAGCAACGCTATCCTGAATGAGTGCTGGCTGTTCCGGTTTTACCTCAGCCAACATAAAGTAGACATAAAGGGAATCTTAATTAAAAACTACCTAATGAGGTATCACTATCTGCCTTTAATGTGTAGAAATTCAAATTTAGAAAAAAAATATTTTTTATAATATAAAGGTAAAAGTTATCGACTCACATTTACCCCTAACATCAAGTACGAGATGTCACGAGAAAACAGTCTCAGAACTTGGATAAATAAAAGCATTCTAAAGTTATCATCACATAAAGTGACACATGTCAGATTTGCAAAATTAAGCCTGGTCACGAAGGTGAAAAATGGCTTGGTCTTGAAAGGGTTAAATATGCAAGGCCTTCCCTAAAAAAGACATCTAGTTGGGAACATATGTTGTTCTAAAACCTTTATATATGCAGCTAGCATAGTAACCATCCATCCAGTTTAGCCTGTTATCCTTTCTGACCCCAATCAGGCAATCAGAATAACTCCCTGGATCAAAGACCCTTCTCCAGAAATCTTATAAACTACAACCTGTAATGTTATTGCACTCCAGAAATACATCCAGATCCCTCTTGAACTCTTTCAGTGAGTTCACTATCACCACCTTGTTGTAGAAATGTCCTTTGTAGCCATGCTGCGCTAAAGTGTGCCAAACACAAGGAATTTCCCTGTGCTTAAAAGCATGTGTAATACGCTCTGTTGTGTAAGGACTGGAGGTACCTCTTCTGAGTCAGGTAGAGTCAAGACGAGTTGGTCCTTTCATCGTGCTGATTCCGTTCCAAAAGGGCCCAGCACAGTATCTGTTTATTTCTTATAGCTCACCAAACAGGAAGTGACAAAACAGGAAGTGATGTCTACAACCAACATCACTTCCTCAATACCCCAACATAACAAGAAGTGACAACAAAAAAGTGACCAGACAGGAAGTGACATTAAAAAAGGAAAGGGGACCACACCAAGATAGCTGAACAGGGAAATGCACACACCTCATTCCTGTAAGGATGAGTCATGTCCATTTTCCTTAACAGCCATGTGGTTGATCCTCCCCCATCATCAGCATGGACCCCACTCAATACTGCTCAGAGTGACCAGTACCTAAGTGAGATCATTCTACTTGTTCTTACAGGTCTGAGACTATCTGCGGAGACATTGCTAATGCAGTTATCCGTACATGGTACCAGTATATGGACAAGGCAGATTATCAATGTCTTCTTATATAAGCAGATATGTATCCAAAAGAGAACATGTCTCAAAGCCCATGAGAAGGTTTTCACACTGACGGTTTTACCGCTGGTCCCGATCCAACCCAAGTACCCTCTGCTAGAGCGCTCCTCGGTTACATCCGACACAGGGAGACAGATGACAATACCTAAAACACACACATCCTAGAATTAAATGTTCACATATAATAAAAATTTCCACAATAACCTCCTCTGGCAGAGAGTTCCATAGAAGGTGCTATAGGGGTTGTTATTGGTCCCTATTCTCTTCAATATATTTATTAATGATCTTGTTGAAGGCTTGCACAGTAAAATATCAACTTTTGTAGACAAAAATAAACTGTGTAAAGTAATTAACCCTACAGAGGACAGTATACTGCTACAGATGGATCTGGATAGATTAAAGGCTTGGGCAGAGAAGTGGCAGATGAGGTTTAACACTGACAAATGTTAGGTTATGCACATGGGAAGGAATAATGCAAGTCACCAGTACATACAAATTGTAAAACACTGGGTAACACTGACATGGAAAAGGACCTAGGAATTTTCGTAAACAGCAAACTAAGCTGTAGAAATGAGTGTCAGGCAGCTGCTTCCAAGGCAAGATAATGGGTTGCATCAAAAGGGGCATAGATGCCCGTGATGAGAACATAGTCCTACCACTATAAACAAAATGGAGTGGGGGGCACACTGCAATGAAACCGGATTTTAATGGCAGTTGAACACAACTATATTGACAAATGCTGGCCACAAGGACCAAAGAAACCCCAAAGAATGCACATCCACTAATTATAAAAACAATGCAAGAGTTTTATTAGGCTACAAAAGACACTAAGAAACGATTAAAAATTGTATACAACGAGTACAAGAGTTGGTACACAATAAGACCAAACACCTATCCGGCTCCCACCAAGCGCCACAAATATGGGTGAAATGTAAGTAGTCCCAAATAGCAGCTACAAGAAACATACAACAAACATAGACTCACAAGTCCGCAATGAATGTATAATACTCAATAATATGGCATCAAAAATCTTATACCTGGACCAAATGAACAAGCAGGGACTACCATGGTGGGCCTGGATAAAGAGTATCGGCTTCCTCAGGGGTAAGTGTCCCATGTGCCCCATGATGCTATATGTATATCATATTAATTAATTATAATTAATAATAAACCAGAGTCACCTGTATAAAATAAGAAAATCCGCTGTGCTTCTAGCGTCATACAACGGCAAGCGCGCACGCGCCAATAGCAAGTAGAAGGAGATATAGAGTGATCATGTGATCAGAGATCATACTAACTGCACGCCCCCTCCAGCGGTGGAGCGCATATGCGTTCCACAAGCAAGGGGGTAGGTGCGCATATTTATGGCGGTGAGTCCCGCAATACTGATGAAGTAAGGCTGGACATCACGCGATCTAGAAGAGCGCATTGTGCTCTACTCTGCAGACAAGGATGATGTTTAAAGCGTAGGCATACAGTATATTGAGCAATAAGAGAACAAATAATGTGATTAAACACTAAAAAGCAGCATGATAATCTACAAAAGGAAATCAAATTAATAGGTATATTCACATGATACTACCTTAGGAATCAATCACATGATAAAGATTATATGTGTAACCACCAATAATGAAGTAACATAATAGAAACATGATTAATATATAGCAACCATGTATTGACAAAGGCCTCATGGAGTAGGCTGAAACGTTGCCTGGGAATAAAATTTGGGTCATCACCGTGAACTATTAGAGTGCTGCCTCGTTTTTGGTTGACTACATACATAGGAAGATTGTCCGTCCTCCTGAGGGATTGCACCTGCTTTACAACTGGATTAGTGCTGCTGCTTCTACTGGTTACATAGCAACCATGCATGAAATATGATTAAAGACCCATGATCACAAAATCAATAACAAACATAATTGTTACAAATAAATATACCGAGAGATTTATTGTCCAATAAATACCATAAAAAATATATGAGATCAAAATTCATAAAAATCTATTAAATATATATATACAAAATATGATTTAATATAAATAGCAAAGAACGCATGCGCAGCTCGCCTGAAAATGATGCCAGAAGCACAGCAGAAAAACCCACTGCCCCCTCCACCTCATCTTCCCCATGTATCCTACCCCCCCTCACCGCCCGTTTTTTATGATGTACGTTAGCATAAAACTTATTATGTGTGAATAAGTGAGGTATAAAAAACACCAATGAGGAAAAAAATTAAAAATGAACTAGCCAAATTAAGTTTAAAAAATCCAAAATGTCGTAGCAGTGATATTAAACAATTAACTTCTGATTTGATTGAGGCTCATAGATTGTTCACCAGGGTTTGGTGCAATATTAAGAGTCTGGAAGAATATCTGAAGTGCTCTATTGCTCCCCATGGTTTAAGGATACAAAAATGTCCTGCGTGGGAAGTCACCCCTGAATTTAAGACCAATTGGGAATTGGGTCTATTGCAATTCTCCTAATGGGTATGCTTATTGATCATGATAAAACTCTGCTTGCTGATATTAAAGTGAAAATCTAAACATTGCAAGACAAACTGAGTAGATTTGATACAGAAAAAGTGGCAGCCTTTAACATCAGATTACAGAGTTTATTGAAGACCTATGACAAAGAAATATTGATGGGCAAAAAATCCAAATTCCAGAGGGATAAACTTGACTTTGAACGCAAGCAGGCATTTAAATGGAAACATACTGGGAACAGACGAGATGTGGGGCAGGGTCGACCAAACCATGGTCCATCTAGCAATCGAAATGATAATGTGGCATAAAATAATACAACTAAACGTACTGTTAGCAATACTAGTGAAGATTTTTTATCTGGATCAAGCGACGACGGCGGCTCAGGCAAGGATTACGCAAATCCCAAAAATAAGCCCCAGGCTATCGGAGAGGGAACAATCTTTATCCTTCTTTCAACAAGAGACGCCTTCAACAACATTAGAGAAACAAGATGGACATGACTCCACTAATGGTGAGTCTTTAAAAATTGAATAACCTTTCCTCATATTCACTTACAAAAGATGAGAAGTCAGTCTTGGAAAAAAGGGCCTCTCTTACTCACCTATGCATTTGTTGGATAAATTTGAGTTTATCAACGATGTTTATTTGTTTTGCAGACAGCTTTGTTTTAAACTTCATTTTGAAAAAACCTTCTACTTTATATCAGCTTCCTGAGGATAAGAGAAGACTTTTTATGGATCTTTTGGACCTCCTTCAAGAGAACGATTCCAATATAAGTAGACGTCAGTTCACATTGCGTAAGTCCTAGGCCATTACCCCCACTCTCAGTCTCTTTCCTCATATCCACCTGTTCTTTCAGGCCATGTTATATGAATTCAGGAGACTGAAGCCTAACTCTTTAAGACACAAGAATTTGACAAATTAGGAGCACATGGCCATCAGGAGTCTACAACAAAATCCCTCATTTGTCATTAAGGAGGCTGACAAAGGAGGTAATGATGTGTTGTGGGACATCAATCTTTATGTAACAGAGGCTAAGAGACAATTAAATAATGGACATTTTTATACCCCTTTGCCAACAGATCCAACATCGGTTTTTAAGACTAAGTTAAACAGGCTTCTTCAGTCTGCACTCCAAATTAACATCATTACCAAAAAAGAAATGATTTTTCTGCAGGTGAAAAATCCGGTGGTACCTACCTTTTACATACTTCCTAAGGTACATAAAGACCTACATAATCCCCTGGGTCATCCCATTGTTGCCGGTATCGGGGGTCTATCTAAGCAAGCATGTCTTTATATGGACTTTTTCTTACAACCTATTGTTTTAGGTCTTGACTCTTCCTTGAGAGACTCCATGCATTTGATTAAGAATATGCAGGATATCCATCTTCCCCCCAACACTATGGTTCTTACATGTGATGTTTAATCACTGTATTCGAACATACCGTAGCACATGCTGATGGAGTTGCTGCAGTCCGATATTTTTTATCTAAATCCACTTGTGGAGATCCAGCCCATCATACCTTTTTGGTGAGTCTCCTGGAATTTGTTTTACATCATAAATATTTTCTTTTTGATTGGATCTATTACAAACAAATATCTGGGACCACGATGGGGGCAGGATGTGTGCCTTCCTACGCAAATTAATTTTTAGGGTGGTGGGAGGAGACACATGTCTACCCATCACCCTATTTTCAACAGCATGTTGTGAGATGGCACTATTATATTGATGATGTCTTTATCTTTGGCAGGGGACACGAGAAAAATGCATTGATTTTGTGACAACCCTCAACAACAATCCTTTCAAAATCAGGCTCACTCACAATATCTCTGAGATGTCTATTGATTTTTTGGATCTAAGTATACACTTAGATGGAACACAGGTTCGGTCTTCTCTGTTTCGTAAAAAAACAGCTACTAATAGTCTTCTGCATTTCAATAGTTTTCACCCCCATCAATTACGCAAAGGAATACCAAAGAGTCAATTTTTGAGACTTCGTCGCAATTGTTCAACTGTCCAAGATTTCCAAAAAGCCTCCAGAGCCTTGACCTCACGTTTTCACTGTATGGGATACCCTAAAAAGGTGGTGTCTGAGGCATATGAAACTGCCAACAGAGCCAATCGCTCGGAAATCTTCAAACCTAGATACAGAATAGTGAACAATAAGGTACAATTGGTTACTCGATTTAACAACCAATGGAGTGTATACATTATTGAACACACGTTGGTATCTTCTACTCTCTGATACTAAACTCCGGAATCACATTGAAGCACAACCAAAGATTATGGCACGCAGAGCTTCCAATCTGCGTGATAAATTGATGTGCAACCATATTCAGAGGCCCACTCAGTGTCTCTCCACTGGTTCCAAATTGCAGGGCACTTTCCCTTGTGGCAATTGTAATGTCTGTCAATTCATGATTGCCTCTGACAGTTTTGTAAATTCTAGGGACTCCAGGAGGATCTATCTTAGACACTATATTAATTGCCGAACCAGCAATGTCAGTTATGCCATTATCTGCAAATGTGGAAAAACTTATGTTGGCCATACCGGCCAAGAACTGAGTAAACGTATTCAGAAACATCTATCGAATATTTCTTTGGCACGCCGCAACAGGAATAGGGGGGAGTAACCACTAACTTCTGTAGCCACGCATTTCCTGGATGATCACTAGAGATGAGTAAATTTCTCAAAAATTAGATTCGGCTGGTTCGACGAATTTTCTAAAAAAAATTTGCTTCGATCCGAATATATTTGCGGTGAATTGTGTTAACAAAAGGCTATTTCCGGACTACAGGGAGCCTTTATAGGGGTGTAGAACACTTTTCAATGCACTAACACGCATAGGGAGTGTGCTGGGGAAGTGAAATTATACTGTCAGTGAGGATCACATGCAGATGACAGGCGTCGCTATTAGAATCACTGCACACTTAACTTATTTGGGCAGTCACGGGGCTAAAACTGACCAAATAACTCAAGTATTAACTCAGTCTTACAGGTCCATGTTAGCGTCAAGAAGGCTACAGAGTGGCAAAATGACAGAGTCTGGAGGTGGCGGCAGCATGAGGAGGCCACAGAGTGGCACAATGACACAATGTGGAGTTCACAGCAGTATGAGAAGGCAACATAGTGGCACAATGACAGAGTCTAGAGGTGGCGGCAGCCTCAGTAGGCCACAGAGTGGTAAGGTGACATAGTGTGGATCAAAGACTGAGGGCACAGATTGTTGAGAAAGATGCAGATGGAAAGTTATCTGTAGAGCTGTACGACGGTAACCTGCAGATTAATGCAGCCCTTAAAAGCAAGTTGGGTATATCGGTTCCAAAACCTAAATTAGATTGTGTGGTGGGTAATCAGTCCAAGACCTTCAAGCAGCAGCAGCATGATACCACAGATTGGGAAGGTGACATAGTGTGAAGATGGCAGCATGAGGAGGCCACAAAGTGGCAAGGAGACATAGTGTGGAAATGTCAGCAGCATGATAACACAGATTGGCAAGGTAACATAGTGTGGTGATGGCAGCAACAGCAGCTGCAAGGTGACATAGTGTGGATCAAAGACAGGGCACAGATTGTTGAAAAGATGCAGATGGAAAGTTATCTGTAGAGCTGTACGATGGTAACCTGCAGATTAATGCAGCCCTCAAAAGCAAGTTGGGTTTATCGGTTCCAAAGCCTAAATTAGATCGTGTGACTGGTGATCAGTCCAAGACCTTCAAGCAGGGGTATGATACCACAGATTGGCAAGGTGACATAAGGTGGAGATGGCAGCATGAGGAGGCCACAAATTGGCAAGAAGACATAGTGTGGAAATGACAGCAGCATGATAACACAGATTGGCAAGGAGACATAGTATGGAGATGGTAGCATGAGTAGGCCACAAAGTGGCAAGGTGACATAGTGTAGTGATGGCAGCATGAGTAGGCCACAAAGTGGCAAGGTGACATAGTGTGGATCAGACTGAGGGCTCAGATTTTTGAGAAAGATGCAAATGGAAAGTTATCTGTAGAGCTGTACGATGGTAACCTGCAGATTAATGCAGCCCTCAAAAGCAAGTTGGGTTTATTGGTTCAAAAACCTAAATTAGATCGTGTGGCGGGTGATCAGTCCAAGACCTTCAAGCAGCAGCAGCTTGATACCACAGATTGGCATAGTGACATAGTGTGGAGATGGCAGCATTTGGAGGCCACAAAGTGGCAAGGAGACATAGTATGGAGATGGCAGCTGCATGATAACACAGATTGGCAAGGTGACATAGTGTGTAGATGGCAGCAACAGTAGCAGCATGATAACACAGATTGGCAAGGTGACATAGTGTGTAGATGGCAGCAACAGTAGCAGCATGATAACACAGATTGGCAAGGTGACATAGTGTGGAGATGGCAGTATTAGGAGGCCACAAAGTGGCAAGGAGACATAGTGTGGAGATGGCAGCATGAGTAGGCCACAAAGTGGCAAGGAGACATAGTGTGGAGATGGCAGCAGCATGATACCACAGGTTGGCAAGGTCACATAGTGTGAAGATGGCAGCATCAGAAGACCACAAAGTGGCAAGGAGACATAGTGTGTAAATAGTGTGTAAATGGCAGCAACAGCAGCAGCATGATAGTAAATATTGGCAAGCGACATAGTGTGGAGATGGCAGTATGAGGAGGCCACAAAGTGGCAAAGAGACATAGTGTGGAGATGAAAGCATGAGTAGGCCACAAAGTGGCAAGGAGACATAGTGTGGAGATAGTGTGGAGCTCCAATATCTGTCTTAAGGCTATGTTTGTGCTCTCTAAAGCGAACAAAGAGAGGTCTGAAGGTTTTTCCAATATAAAATTGGCCGCAGGGGCAGAAAAGGGCGTAGACTACAAAGGTGGACCTACAATTAATGAAGTCCCTTACTCTATGTTTTACCATGCCAATTCTTAAATGTGCCCCTCTCCACATCTGTTCACACATAGAGCAGTGTCCACACCTGAAGTTGCCCTCAGGAACGCAGCGTTCAAGCCAATTTTTATTCACATTGGATTTAAACTGGCTCTGTGTAATCATGTTTCCTATGGTTTTGCTTCGTCTGAAGCCCACCACAGGAACACTGGACACTTTTTCTTGCAGGGTGGAATCCCTTTGTAAAATGTGCCAGTTTTTTAATATGGCATGTTTTATTTGCTGCGCCATGGGTGAAAAGTCAAATGTGAACACTGGTCTACTAGAAACCGTGCCGGGAGTGCTATCTTTGCTTAATAGCCCTGCATTTCTGCACCTGCGGGTTGACCTCAGGCCAGCATCGCCTGCAGATCTTCTCTCTGCAGACTTGCAGAAAGCTCGGTCAATGCTAGGCTCTGAGTAACCTCTTTGTAAAAACTTCATTTTCATTATTTTAGATTGTTCCAAGAACTCAGTATCATTGGAAATAATCCTATCCAAACGCGAGAAATGGCTGTAGGGGAGTGCAGAGGCTACATGTGGGGGATGAAAACTATTAGGTCCCTTTCACACGGGCGAGTTTTCCGCGCGGGTGCAATGCGTGAGGAGGACGCATTGCACCCGCACTGAATCCGGACCCATTCATTTCTATGGGGCTGTGCACATGAGCGGTGATTTTCACGCATCACTTCTGCGTCACTTCACGCAACGCAGGCCCCATAGAAGTGAATAGTTATAAGGGAAAATAATAGCATTCTTAATAAAGAATGCATAGTAAAATGAAGTGGAAGGGGTTAAAAATAATAAAAGTTAACTTACCTTAGCCACTTGATCGCGTAGTTGCGATCTCTTCTCTCTTTCCCAGCATCAGCTAAGAACTAAAGGACCTGTGATGACGTCACATCACATGGTCCAATCACATGGTCCATCTTACCATGGTGATGGACCATGTGATTGGACCATGTGATGTGACGTCATCACAGGTCCTGTAGTTCTTAGCTGATGCAGGAAAGAGAGGACAGATCGCAACTACGCGATCAAGTGGCTAAGGTAAGTTAACTTTTATTATTTTTAACCCCTTCCACTTCATTTTACTAAGCATTCTTTATTAAGAATGCTATTATTTCCCCTTATAACCATGTTATAAGGGAAAATAATAAATTCTCCAGTAGACCCGAAACCGGACTTCAGTGATGAAGTCCGGCTTCGGGTTGGGTACCAAACATGGCGATTTTTCTCACGCACGTGCAAAACGCATTACAAACGTTTGCACCCGTGCGGGAAAAACGCGCATATTCCCGCAACGCACCCGCCTCTTATCCGGGCGTCAAACATGACGCCCGTGTGAAAGAGGCCTTAGAATGCAATAATGCGTTGGTGGAGGTGGGTTTCCTGAATATGGTTGTCTCCAGACAACCTTGTTCCACCTTCACCAAGGCATCCAGGAACTCTAATTCTGAGAGATTGATTTTGCTGGTAAACAACATATTCATATCGCTTACACGGTTTAGAAAATCTACAAAGGCCACAAAGCTTTCTTCGTTTCCTGCCCAAACGATGAAGACATCATCGATGTATCTAAAAAATGCTTTGATGCATCTAATGAAAGGGTTCTTAACTGAAAAAACAAATTTCGATTCAAAATATGCTAAAAATAAATTTGCAAAGGTACATGCAATGGGCGTACCCATTGCTGTACCAGACTGCTGATGGTACCACAAGTCATCAAATAAGAAAGCATTGTGTGTAAGTATGAAGGAGAGGGAGTCTGCGATAAAATCCACAAGAATTTCGCTTTTTCCCATATCCCTCAATTGGTCTCCAATCACTTCTACTCCAAGTTTCTGGGGAATTCTGGTATAAAGACTGTCAACATCAATAGATGCTAGAGAGAATTCTTCATGCCATTCTATCTCTTTTATTGCTGTTAAAAAGTCGCCGGTATCCCTCAAATAAGAGGGAATCCCTTCCAACAGGGGGCGCAATAACCAATCGAGATATTGGGATAACGGCTCAGTAACTGAGCCGATCCCTGCTACGATTGGGCGTCCAGGGGGTTTTACCAGCGACTTATGAATTTTGGGTAGATGGTACCAAACAGGTTCGATTGGGAACTGAGGGTATAGTTTTTCAGCGATTTTATGAGTAAGGGCTCCTTGCTCCACATACTTCCACAGAAATGATCTTAATTGTTGTTGGTACTTAAAGGTGGGATTAACTTTAAGTCGTACATATGTATAATGGTCATTCAGTTGCCGGTGAGCTTCTTCCACATATTGCGATTTGTACATAATGACGATCTTTCCACCCTTGTCGGCCGGTTTGATGATTAATTCTTTATTGCTAGTAAGCCAATTCATTGCGCGGTATTCACCGCTGTTCAGGTTGCTTTTATTTTTAGGATAGTATATTGCTTTAATATCCTGGATAACCTGTCTCTGGAACAAGTCCAGAGTACTTCCGGCCGGCAACGGTGGAGTGAATGTCCAACCTATACCTCCCTTAAATACCTCAAGATAGGGTTTTTCTACAGGGGTATAATCTAGACTGCAACCTTGCAATTCCAGAAGTGTATCGACCACCTGTTTATCTACGTGATCTAGTTGTTGCCCCACCTCAATACCTAGAGGACCAATGATGGGAGATTCAAGCTCTTTGGCCTGTTGTGTAGATACATTTTTATCACGAAACCATTTGAATAGATTCAATTTTCTGATGGAACTAAATAATTCAACCTCAAAATTAGATGGGTCAAAGTTATTTACCAGACTGTAATTCAAGCCTTTTGACAGAAACGACAGGCAATCTGCATCAAGTGTTTCATTGGTCAAATTAACAACATTATACCCAGTCGGTAAGTCCTGTATAGGACCCACATCCAAAATTAATTTCTCCACCCACTTGCTTCCTCTTGAAGTCCCCTCTGTATGGGCCTCCTCTTTTTCTTTGATCTTCCTCTTCTGGTATGTTTTCTACCGTGAGTAGCGGTCGCAATTGTCCGTTTGGGGACTCATGATCTACGTTCATCTGGGATGTTTTTGTGGCTAGATCCTCGGAGGCGCTTGAATCTGAGTCCGTGGTCCAATAGTCTTTGGATCGCCGATTCAATTTGTATTTGCGTTTCTGAATGCGTTTCTGTGTACCCCAAGAAAAGATTTTATTTTGTTCATAAGTCCGCCTTGTCACGTAGAAATTTGTCTTTCTTTTTCTCTTTAGTGTCCGATTGAATAGGGATTAAGCGTTTTTCTAATTTATTCAGAAAGATTTTCATTTGAGACTCAGTCTTTCTGGATTTCAATTCAGCTTTCGCTTTGGTGATCTCAGCTGTTAACTCCTTATATACTCTTTCGTACTGAGAGAGCACTAGTTCCATTAGCCTGAATGAATTTTCCAGTCGTATAGCATTCCAGCGATCCAGGAATGTGCTGTCATCATGGAATTGGGAGGGTTCTTTATAAACACGCAGTCCTCTAGGTACTCTCCAGTGAGTGACATAAGATTGCAGTGAGTTAATAGTCCAGAATAGACAAACCTCTTTTTCAGACAGTTTGATGATCTTGGATTCAAGCGATTTAAGACTCATGACTTCTAGACTGTCTTTGTTGTTACATTGTGCAAAAAACAGACCTGCATCAATACGACCCTGATTAATGGCTGAAACGCACGTGTCAATATCTGAGTCCATTTGAGAATCCACATTGGGGTCGGTGATAATTGGTTCTGGCGTGCTCTGGCTGCCTTGAGACATTTTGAAAGCAAACAGGAGAAGAAAGCGCTGCCGGTCTGGTCTTTATAGCCTATCCCTGCAGGCTTTTTAATGTAAACATGCACTGTATGCAGCACTGGCGTTAGTTAATATGGCAGATCATATGGGTAGGGCATTGTGATGTCACATGGGTGGGGGTGGGGGGAAACTTTTCTTTTGCCTAGGGCGTCAAAAATCCTTGCACTGGCCATGGGTGGCACAGTGCTGTCCAAGTATGCCACCATCTGCTGGTTCAGGACCTGCTCCAGTAGTTAATTCACTATGAGGGTGAAGAAAGCTGCTCATCATAGACTCTAGACTCAGGCTGCTGCTGATGGAGCTGCTACTGTTCCTGCCACCGCACCCCTCGCCAGCAGCCATGGCAGTGGAATGTGAGTGCAGAGGGCCCCCCTGGTCAGACCTGCGAGAGGATGGATGATGGCGCAGATAGGCAGAGGCCAACTGGCTACATAGGATGTCTCTGTAGTACTTTATTTTGTCCTCCCTCTCAGTGGGTGTAAAAAAGGCCCCCATTTTGAACCGGTAGTGAGGGTCCAACATGGTAGAGAGCCAGAAGTCATCTCTCTGCCGAATAGTGACAATTCTGTTGTCACTACGCAAACAAGTCAGCATGCAGCGGGCCATTTGTGCAAGTGACTCTGAGGGATTACCTGCCTCCATCTCCACTGCATACTTCCACGGTCTGCGGTCTGAGTCCTCTGTCTCATCTTCCTCATTGCTCTCTTGCTCCTCCGGCTGCTCCTGCTCCTCCTCTCCTGTCACCGCAGTAGAAAAACCACTCATCTGGCTACATATTGCCTGTGCAAAAATGTCCTACTCCCCCTCCTCCTCCTCTTCCAATTCAGCCCCCACAGGGCTCACGTGGTCACGAGATCTAGGCGCTACGTCTCCAGTCCCCTGACAAGCCATATTCACCAGCATCTGTTCCTGGACATGAAGCAGTTCATGTCCTGGAACAGATTCCCTTGTTCATCCCATAGTCATGGCAACTGACAAATAATGTGGCCTCCTCAAAGGACCTGAGCAAACGGCAGGTGTCACGCATGAGCTGCCACTGGCTTACTTCAAAGTTACACAGGGGAGTACTATTATCTGCTTGGATCATCAAGAAATCGTTGATGGCCTTTCTCTGTTCGTACAGTTGGTCCAACATATGGAGAGTGGAATTCCAATGGGTGGAAACGTCGCATATCAGCCTACAGTATGTTGGGGGATGCCGTTCTGCTGCTGCAGCTCAAAGAGGGTGTGCTTTGCTGTGTACTTTAGCAGACACCGACAGGCTTAAGGACTGGCTTTGTCTTGCAGATGGGTGAAAGACTTCAGGAACTGCTTGACCACCAGATTGAACATGTGTACCATGCAGGGCACATGGCTCAGCCCTCCTTGACGCAGTGTCGACAACATGTTCTTCCCATTGTTGGTCACCATGGTTCTGACTTTCAGTTGTCGCGGAGAAAGCCAGCAGTTGATTTCTTTCTGGAGGACACGGAGAAGTTCCTCCCCTGTGTGACTTTGTTCGCCCAGGCAAACCAGGTGCAGAACAGCGTGACACCGCCATGTCCTGTACATGTAAACAAAACAAAAAAAATGCAACAGCACTCTGCAACCAGAACTCTGCCCAAGATAGAAGCAATAAGAGGACATTAGTGTACGTTTTGATCAAAAGGTAATAAGCCACTCGCCACGCCAAGGCTGTCCTGTGAGTGGTCCTAACGCTAAATCTGACCTGTTATAGGCCATGTCCTAACGCTAAATCTGACCTGTTATGGGCCATGACAGCCACATAAAATCCTCCTAACGCTGAATCTTACCTGTTATGGGCCATGACAGCCACATAAAATCCAGGGAGTGTGGGCCCAACATGCATGCTGGGATAAACCATACTTGTTAACCCTTTCTGGTGCTGTAACAGCCTCCATTAGATCCAGGGATGCAGGTACCAACATGCATGCTGAGCCCACTGTGCACTCCTCCTGGAGCCAGATGGCTACTAGCAGGTACTATGAATGCACATTCAGCTTTATACTCACTCCGATTAAAACCAGCCTCTAGGGCAGACAAACTAGTCAGGTGTGCACTAGTCAGACTTGTCCCTGCAGTGGAGGCTTAGGATATGATGGAGCATGAGGAGGCAGAGGCGGACATTGTCACAGGACCAAAGATGTGACAACGTGGAGGCGACCACACCAGCCAAATTGCTGGTGTGGCTGTGCAGGAACCACATTCACCGAGTGGGCAGTATAGGACATGTATTGTCCCTGACCATAGTTACAGCTCTACACGTCGGCTCTACCGTGCACTTTGGCAGACACCGACAGGCTCAAGGACTGGCACACCTTCTGTTCTACATATGCAGTGAGCCAGACCGACAGGGAAATTATATGTGAGGTCACGGTGTGAGTATTAAGTGGGTCAAGGTAAATACAGTTCTGGTTACTAACAGTTATGTCGTCCCTGGGCAGGCTTGCATAAGTGATGAGGAGATCGTCACAATGATTCTCTGGGGAACACTCTGGTGTAAGGGACATAGGCCAGATAGTGGTTCGAGGTGCCCTTTAATATGCCTATGGCAAGGTCCCTGGTTGTCGTGACACCAGTGCCTCATATGGTGTGTGATAATGTGAACAGTGCTGGTAGGTGTTTTTGTCCCACTCAGGTACCTCAGCTAGATTAGACAACTAAATTCCAGAGGGCAGCAGTGGTCTCATCAAAGCATAGTTTGCTGAAACAGTTCTGGTTATTAGTTCTGGGCTGGATTTTACCGCCACTGGTGGCTAGGCTTGGTAGAGGGAGTTGCCAGTTCATACCCTTCCTGTATAGGTTTTCCCTTTCACCTAAGGTGATCGCAGGTGAGACCTGCTGTAATCAGGCTGGCATAAAGCACCGTCCAGTATGTCAGTCTGGGGGAAGAGATTCTCTGGGATACAGAGATCTGGACTCTGAGAGGCTCCGTGTGGTCCCAGCCAAGGAGGGCTGAGGGTCCACAAGGCTTGCATAGCCTGAAGTTTGGGGGACCTAGCGGTGCCTGCTGGAGCGAGGGTTGCAACGCCTGAATGTGGAGGTCTTCTGGCCCACATTCCCCCAAAAGGTACTATTATGTCACAGATTTGAGGCTGCTGGACTGGGCTGAGAAAGCCGCATGTGAGCACATGTGTGAACAAGGTTCTGTAGTTGAGTCAGGGACACATAATGAGTAGTCAGTACCCAGCCGAGCAAGGTGTTTATTTTGGTTCTTGTATGTTTTGTTGTTATGCTGTGTGCCACAATAAAGCACAGTTTGGCCCCTAAATCCTCGTGTCAATGAAGACGTGTGTGACATTGACCCCCAAATAAGAGACGATCCCTTACAAGTGGTACAACCATTTACTCTAGTGTTAACTGAGGAATTGGAAACTGAGACCGCAGTGGAATCCAACTTATAACTTTTACTGAACGTTGCCCCTGATAACAATTACATCTAAGTATAAACAGTCTCTAGTTCATCCAGATATGAAATACTGTCTCTCATGCATACAGAGTTAGGGAATTGGAAGTCCTCAGGTAAAACAGGCTCATTGTCTTATATAATTGTCATATATATAAGCTACTGCTTCGGACTAGGCTTTTGAAGGATAAAAAGTCTTAGGCTGGTATTAACACTCGCCTTATTCTAACCATGATTAAAGGTGGTTTTCTGGATCCTTGAACCTCTATTTCTAGTGCTTTTCTGACAGTTGGCCTAACTGTCCTCAGGATTTAAACTGGAGGTATGGATGCCTGAGGCTGTGTCCAACACCTAATTGCAAAGGTGCCTGGGAAGACCTCTATTACAGCTGGTTACTATCCTTTGACTTGAATAATGGTCCCTTGAAACTCGCTGTTTGCAGCTTGTCACTGGTCACCCCAGAAGGGCGAGCTACAGAAGTAGATTTCTCACCTCTAGGCTGAATCTTGTAGGATTTAACCCTGGGCCGTGGAGCCATCAGGGAGAGAGCAGAGAGGCTGGAGGCCTCCCTCATGCAGGCAGCTACATAATGGCTGCTCTCTGACTAAACATCCGGAAGAACAGACTTCTACTCACTGTACTTCACACTCACTACCTAACTAGGCCTGAGATAAGCTATATATAAACTGTCACACTGCCCCCATCTAGTGGTAAGACTAGTGTAGTGCAATACCAGCCTAAGACTTTTTATACTTCAAAAGCCTAGTCCGAAGCAGTAGCTTAGTGACATGGGAGAATATGACAGGAGATGAAGTACGGCATTCAGAAATAATATATGACAAGAAAACACAGTAAAAGCAGTTTGCAGTGCCCAAGATCACGAGTGGGACACTGCACATTCATGTGCAGGGCTGGTACTGCCTTTTGGGAAAAGAAATGAAGGCTTGGGACTCTCCACCTCAGCTCGGCACAAGCCATCAGTTCTCTGAAAACTCCACTTGGAAAGGGAGGGACCTCAGCACCAGCAACTTGGCCGGGAGCACGTTCAGCTTCTACGCTGTTGGATGGATGCATGCATACTGCTGTCTCTTGGCAATCGCTTCAGAGATTGATTGCTGTCGGAATGACTGACGAGGAGTAGAAGGAGGAGGAGCAGGAGCTTCAGGACCAGCAGACGATGGGACAGAACGCTCCCTTCTGCTGAGCCGGTGGAGCCTTGACTGCCTGCAATGGGGTGTGTGCCACTAGGTGATGCAGCGGTTGCTGCGGCAGGCTGGATCACCACATCAGAGCCACGATTGTCCCAGGCTACTTTGTGGTGTCGCTGCATATGTTGTCGCAGGGCAGTGGTGCCAACATTGGCCTCCTGGCCACGCCTAACCTTCTGCCCACAGATTCGACACATGGCCATGTTCACCCCTTTCGGAGTCTTGACAAAAAACTGCCACACCGCAGAGTAGCTTATTTTCCCCCCAACACTTCACACTGACTTACTTCTAGTGCCGCTGCTTGCGTGAACCCGTGCACCACTCCTTTCCGGGCAGCTAGGCTCCTGCGAAGCGGGTGGTCTACCCCGGGCCTGTTTGGCTGCCGACCTTCCACTGCTGCCACCCTGCCGACTCTCTTCCACCCTGCTGGCACAGCCGCTGCCTCGTGGGCAAGCTGCCACCCTCTTCTCCAGATGATGATGATGAAGCCCCTTCTTTACCCGGCTCCCAAGTGCAATCGGCTTTATCATCGAGTAGTGTCTGCAAGACGCTAGTATCCTCCTCAACGCTCTGTGGGTCAGGAGTCTGACCACTCGCCACACCACTCTCCTCAACACTACTTGCCCGACCAATGGGGGAAGTGGCGGATGTCTCCTGCAAATCTTGGCTGGCCAGTAGCTGCTGACTGTCCTCAAGTGGGCCGTCCTCGCTGAATAGTAGAGCTGAGCCCACAGCAGATAGTACTTCTGTGGCTGAGGGAACAGCAAAGGACAGAGGCAGTTTGAGGACAGGTGAGGGCACAGGGCCTGATCCCGGGCCATGCCAACTAAGAGTTGTGTCTGACAAACCCACCGACTCTTGGCTGTGGGTGTCCGATGTCACTTGGGATGAATTGGATGACCGAGTTAACCAATCAATAATCGCTGGGTTTCTGTTCATGACACAACCAGTAGATGACACCGCGACCTCAGGCCTCTCGCTGTGACTCCTGCTGCCACGCCCCCTTAATCTGCTGCAACCTCTGCCTGCGCCAAAAACATTTAGGCCTCTGCCAATCCTCTGTGCTTGGCCTGGCACTTTTCTATCTGACATACTTTTTGCTGAACTAATATAATTAAAAGCAAATTTAAAAAAAAAACAACTAAAAGCCCTAAATATATATCTCTTTTTTGACAGAAATAGGCCACTAATCACTTTTAGCACAAATACAAGTAAACGTGAACTGCCTATACGTTTCTTGTATTCGACTGAAATAGGCCACTAAATAATTATAGTGGAAATAAAAAGAAACGTGACCTGCGTATATATTTCTCGTATTCGACTGAAAAAGGCCAATATATGATTTCAGTGTAAATAACAGGAAAAGTTAACTGCGTATATTTTTTGCTTTTGTTTATTACAGATAGCGATAAAAGCGTTTATTGCCAATTTGCTAATAACACCAACATGTGCGTATATTTTTCTGTTATTGTAATAAACTGGCAATAAATGGTTTAAACAAAAAAAAAAAAATGTCAACGCTGTGTATGAAATAACTGCTGAAGTGACGGGAGAAAATATATTTCTTGTTGAACTGAAGTAGGCCAATACCCTGTTTCACCACAAATTACTGCAACAGAGCAGTGTGTATATATTACGCTTTTGTTACTGAATCAAGGCCACTATGTGCTTTCAACTGAAATTTCTGCAACAGAGCAGTGTGTATATATTAGTTTTTTTTTTTTGTGTGAAACAAGGCCAATATATGCTTTCACCAGAAATTATCGCAAGAGTGCAGTGGGTATATATTTTTCTTATATTATAGAAATAAGGCCACTATACGCTTTCACCAGAAATGACTGCAAATGATTTTAGCGTAAAAAACAACAAAAGTGACCTGCGTATATATTTCTTGTATTGTATCGAAATTGCCCACTAAATGATATCAGCGCAGTTAACAGCAAAAGTGACCTGCATATACATATATATCTTTTTCAACATATAAAAGCCACTAAAAGCTTTTCAACATAGCACTTGCACCCCAATAACTCATTGCTGGAATGACAGAGACTGGTATTATGAGACTGTCTGGATCCCCGTGTAACGTTTCACTGCACTAGTAAACAGCTTTTTTTCACATTGAGGAATTTACTATTACTCTCCCTAGCATCTGCACACATCTATCCATGACTGTGAAATGATTCCGCTCACTGTCCTTTTCCTGCACTTTTAAATCGCTGGTTTTCACAATGAGGAAATTCCGATTATTCTCCCTACTAGCATCTGCACACGTCTCTCCCTCCCTGTCTGTGAAATGATTCCTCTTATTTATCCTTTCCCTGCACTAGTCAATCATTGCTTCTTTCCTTTTTTTTTGTTTAGCAATTAGTGTTTCTTTCATTCTCCCTAGCACCGTCTGTCCCTGAACAATGCACGATGGTGAATGCCAGCGTCTAAGATGGCCGCCCTATTTATAGGGCTGTGACATCACTGGTCTGGCTGGCTGCTGATTGGCTGCATGCATGGCACATGACCCCTTCCCAGAGTTCCTTGCCCTATGTCCTCACACATGTAGCCGCCATTTTAGACGCCATTGTAGGAAAAAAAATAATATGATTTGTTACCATGAAGTGCGAGGAAATTCCTATTGGTTCAGAATCAAATTTTTCATGAAATTCTGAACGAATTCAACTTCGTCAGCTTTGATTCGCTCATCTCTAATGATCACCAAAGTAGCATCACTGGCCTAAGAGTCGTAGGACTAGGCCGAGTATGTCATAATCCTAGAGGAAGCCAGATTGCCCTAAAACTCCTCCACTGTGAATCTAGATGGATTTTTGATCTTGATTCTTTGACACCCAATGGGATAAACGAAGAACTCACGTTTACAGGTTTTTATGAGTAATCTTATTTTTAAATAAGTTTCTTTTTAATCTTCATCTTTCTGTACCTTTTTCACACATTTCTTTCACTTACATTTGTTCAGTATGCTTATTATTAGTGTTGGGCGCAAATATTTAGAATATATATATATATATGTATTTTCGACTATTCTAGATTTTTTTTTTTTCCATCTGAACCCATGATCCCTCCTTGCTTGTGGGCCAATGAGAAGGCTGTAATGTCTTTGTCTGAGCTTAGCAACATCCCTAGCAACCAATAGAAAAGTCGATTACCCCTGTAGCCATTTTCTACAGTTTATTACAGTTCTGAGAGAGACAACAGTGTTATTGCTGTGCTTTGTGCTTTCCTGTGTCATCACATTAGATAGTTAGTAGGAGACAGTCAGTGTAGGTTGGATTGTGATATAGTGTAGCTGATAGGTTCTGCTGTCCATACATACATGCTACATACTGTACATAGTGCTGTATTATGTATGCTACATACAGTTGCAAGAAAAAGTATGTGAACCCTTTGGAATTATATGGATTTCTGCACAAATTGGTGATAAAATGTGATCTGATCTTCATGTAAGCCACAACAATAAACTTATTAGTTTATATTAGTAAATATAACTAATTAGCTTAAGCTAATAACACACAAAGAATTAAATGTTACCATGTTTTTATTGAACACACCATGTAAACATTCACAGTGCAGGTGGAAAAAGTATGTGAACCCTTGGATATAATAACTGGTTTAACCTCTTTTGGCAGCAATAACTTCAACCAAACATTTCCAGTAGTTGCAGATCAGATGTGCACAACGGTCAGGAGTTATTCTTGACCATTCCTCTTTACAGAACTGTTTCAGTTCAGCAATATTCTTGGGATGTCTGGTGTGAATCGCTTTCTTGAGGTCATGCCCAGGGCCGCCATCAGGGGGGTACAGCCAATACCCCAGTAAGGGGCCCAGACCCTGCGGGGGCCCGGCCAGTCCTGAAACTTTTTTTTAATTTTTTTATTTTTTTTATTTTTTTTATTGTGGCAGCTGGCTCTGGGGCCCAGTGCTCCTCCCCCTCTTCCTTCTGCAGCCTGTCCCTTACCTCCTGGGGCCCCGGGCCCCAGCTATCTTGTTCTGAGAACAAGATAGCTGGAGTCTCTGCAGATCCATGGGTAGAATGTAGTTGCTAGAAGGAGGTCTGTGACATCACTGGTCACATGCTCCTTCATAGTCACATGGACAAACCCCGACAGCAGCAGCAGCAGCTTGTGGAGGGAGGAGGGGCTGTGTGCCTGCAGGCTGCTCAGTGATGGAGGATGTGCTGCAGTCCTGGAGTCCACAGAGCTTCATGGAGAGCAGGTGAGGGGCAGCTCATGTATGAGGGGGCAGGTGGAGCACTCAGGAACAGTGGGGTTCAAGTGGAGTGGAATCTGGTGCAATTAAGGGGGTTTATAGCACAGATCCAGGTGTATTCTGAGGGCCATGGTGTATATGATTCTGTCGTCAACAATGGAGGGGCAAAATTAACTTGTGTGGGGGCAAATTACTTAGTGGGAGGTCAGTGTGGTGGGCAAACTACATGGAGGGCCGTGTGGGGGCAAAATTACTTAGTGTGGACTGTGGGGGCAAATTACATAATGCAGGGCTGTCTGGGGTAGGGCTGAAACGATTACTCTATTTAATCGAGTAATTCGACACAAAAAATCCTCAATGCAATTTTTTGCATCGAGGATTCGTTTGTGTCATGTGACCACGGAGCGGGAGGGCAGCACTTGCTATTACTCC
This sequence comes from Bufotes viridis, assembly GCA_033119425.1. Classification (NCBI taxonomy): domain Eukaryota; kingdom Metazoa; phylum Chordata; class Amphibia; order Anura; family Bufonidae; genus Bufotes; species Bufotes viridis. The sequence continues at coordinate 100,586,858 of CM065597.1, read as the reverse complement.
CGCTCCGTGGTCACCCGTCAGGTCATAGTGCACGTAGCGCGCCCTATGACCCGACACTGTGCAGAGCGGCTGGCAGCAGGGAGGCGGGGCGCACAGGGGAGAAGGAGTCGCTCTCCCTCCCCTGTGCTGCGCTGCCAGTGAGGAGAGACGGGGGAGGGGGGGGGGGTGAAGGAGGGGCGGGCGCACTGCGCCACCAATGACAGGACCTTACATGGTCCGGCCTTACTAACTAGCAGCTAGCTGCGCCCGGGATGTCCCCGCACTTACAATTATCCCCGGGCGCCGCTCCGTTCTCCCCACTGTGGGCCAGTTACAGTTTCGTGCTCCATGTGCCAATTACTAATATCGGACCAATAGGGAGGAGACATCACCTTCTCTGTGGGCGTTTCTTCTCCCTGCGCTGTGCAATCGCAGCAGAGAACGTCACAGTGCAGGGAGAAGGAACGCCCACAGAGCTGATGTCTCCTCCCTATTGCTCCGATATTAGTAATTAGCATATGGAGCAGGAGACTGTAACTGGCACACAGTGGGGAGAACCGAGTGGCGCCCGGGGATAACTAAGTGCAGGGACATCCCTGGGCGTCGCTCCTTGTAGCTGCTAGTTAGTAACGCCGACCATGAAAGGTCCTTTGTAATCTTTAATACAGGAGGCAGGGAGCTGCGATCAGCAGCAGTTAACCCCTCAGGTGCTGCACCTGAGGGGTTAACTGCCGCTGATCTGCTGCCTGCCGCCTGTATTAAAGGTTAATTTTCATTGGTGGCGCAGTGCACCCTCCCCCCACCCCCCAGTATTAAAATCGTTGGTGGCAGTGGCCACAGAGCAGAGTCCCCTTCCCCCCTCATTGGTGGCAGTGGCCACAGAGCAGAGTCCCCTTCCCCCCTCATTGGTGGCAGTGGCCACAGAGCAGAGTCCCCTCCCCTTATTGGTGGAAGTTCTGATTGGAGCCCCAGCAGTGTTATAACTGGGCTCCTATCGGTTACCATGGCAACCAGGACGCTACTGAAGCCCTGGTTGCCATGGTAACATTCTTATTAGATTACTCGATTAATCGTAAAAATAAGCGATAGAATACTCGATTTCTAAAATAATCGTTTACTGCAGCCCTAGTCTGGGGGTAAAATTAACTTGTGGGGAAGGGGCAAATTACTCAGTGGGGGTCAGTGTGGCGGGCAAACTACATAGTGGAGGGACATGTGGGGGCAAATTACTTAGTGGGGGCAACTTGCATAATGCAGGGCTGTCTGGGGCAAAATCCACTTGTGAGGGGGGGGGAAATTAGTCAGTGCGGGGTCAGTGTGGTGGGCAAACTACATAATGGAGGACCGTGTGGGGGCAAATTACATAATGCAGGGCTTTCTGGGGGCAAAATTAACTTGTGTGGGGGCAAAATTAACTTGGAGGGGCAAATTACTCAGTGAGGGGCAGTGTGGCGGGCGTACTACATAGTGGAGGGCCGTGTGGGAGACGTCCTTGGATGTAAGAGGTATGGGCGCGATATATGGGTGGGGCTGTGTGTGGGTGTGGCTTGAGGGTGGACGGGGACACAGGGGCCCCATGATCTCCTATTCCTGGGGGAAGTGCCCCTTCAAAGACCAGGTTCTGGATCCGCCACTGGGGCAGCGTCGGGGGGGGGGGGGGCCTCGGCCTTGAGCTGTGTAAGGGGCCCCAAAATTTCTGATGGCAGCCCTGGTCATGCCACAGCATCTCAATCAGGTTGAGGTCAGGACTCTGACTGGGCCACTCCAGAGGGCATATTTTCTTCTGTTTAAGCCATGACTGGGGTATTGGTTAGGCATAGCGTGCCCCTTTCTTACCTCATTGCACTTTCTTATGTCTCCCCACCACCCCCATTACATCTCCCCGTCACCACCCCCCGAACCCACATTAGACTCAGACCACTGATTGGAAATGTAATGGCCACAGCAGCCGTTTATTAAACAATAAATACATAAATAACCACAACAATAACCATAATAATAATAAATAACCTAATAACTTAACCCAAAGGGGAGAAGGTCCTTGAAGCCCCAAAACATTGAGCTGCCGAACCAGGGTGAGCCATTCTTGCCTCCAGCCGTTACCCCCAGCTCAAAGGCACCACCTAATGACCCCCCCTCAATTCACCACAACCACCCGGTCCACCTGGGAGTCCAGCCCCAACCGTGGTGCCCCCCCAATGTCCTTGAATTCCACCATGACCAACTCCAAGGACTCCCCCCACCGCCACTGACGACCGGATTTGACCCCCTCAACTCCGGGCATTCCTCCACAACCTAAGGGCAGCCTCAATTCCTTCCTGTAACGCCAAATTCCACATATCCAGCCCCACGGCGTTCAAGTGCACCCCATTCGACCTCCAAAAGGCCCCCACTCCACTCTCCAACTCCATGTGCCTGACCACCACCGCCCCATTCCACGCCATAAAGTGCCCTATCACCCTATTTACCTTCACCCGGGCCTTATTAACTGAACGAGCATCCCTCCAAACCCGCCTCAGAACTATGTCCGACCACACGGTCACCATACCGGGGAATAATGACCATAGCCGCAAAAAAATCACAGTTGACCTCCTTTATTAATTCCCGAATAGGCCTTGCCGCCAAATCATTACCTCCCGCATGGACCACTAACACATCAGGGGCCCTGTCCATCCACACAAACAGAGTTACCTCTGGCAACACCCCCTTCCAAACTTGCCCCTGCGCCCAATCCATCTTACCACTGTGGACTCTCTGCCAAATCCTAACTGATGGCCGTCCGGCCGAACCGCTGCCCGGATGGCTCCCCAGAAGACGTATGAGTGCCCCAAGATCCACACCAGAGCGGGTGCCGCATCTGCAATGAGAAGAGTACAAGAACAATACCGCAGCTTTTGCATGCCAAACACACAATCCCCTGACCTACAATCTTCTCATTCCCACGAAACTCCTATAAGCGATCTAATCGGACGTAAGACCGAAACCGAGCAGATTCCCAATGCCCAATCCGCTTGATACCCTCTTCACCAAGGCCCAAACTTGCCGCTTCCGTTGCCGCCCCAATCCTGAAGGAGTGGCTGGTGTACCCCTCCCTTTCCAACCCCACTGGGCTCAACCACTTATGAAATAGCGCTGAAAACTAAAACCAGGATAAAAAAGTGCCATCAGCGTGCACCAACAAAGGGGACGCCGCCCCAACAGTCCCCGCCCCGTAGTCTTGCAAACATTGAACCGGGCACATATTACAACCCCCAATCCTGAAAAGCACCACTCTCCGACCCCGGCCCACCACATCTATTTTTGACCGACGGATCACAAACTCCACTCTATCCGCAAAGAAATCAACATCTTCCCTCAAAAGCCCCCCATCCTGCTAACCGATGGACAAACGAGTTCACCCAACCGCATTGCTCCAAAAAAACGCTAAAGAGAATGCCAAACGAAACAACCGGACTCCCCACTCTGAACTACAAACCTCCCGCAATTGACTCCCCAACTGAAGCAATAACGCGAACGACACCGCCCTCTTACCATTCACCCCTGTCCCCATGTTACGCCACCCTTTCAGAGCCTGAACCACCAAAAACTACTTTGTAACATCCTCCATACGCCGTAACCTAAAACCAATCACTATCCCTGCCATACAACCGTTAATCTTACTTACCAACCAATCCTCCTCTTTACAGTGGCACAAAAACTCTAACAACGAAAACTCCAACTCCTCATTCCCCTCTCCAAAACCGGTACACCAATCCTACCAAGCACGCCATGCCCTCAGATACATTGCCCACGTACCAGGCGCCAATGAAGCTTGAATAAGCCCCGTTATGGTTCCTCAACAGGTCCCACAGGCAAGCCGGACACTCCAGACCAACCATGTCTGCTTCCGGAGCCAACCCGCCAAAACCGATCCCACTGCGAACGAGAAAGGGCGTCAGCAATACAATTGTCCACCCCAGGCACATGCACTGCTACAACCGAAGCATTGAGCGACAAGCACTCCAACACCAAACCCTGCAGTAGCCGCACCACTAACGGTGACGATACTGATAAGTCATTGATTGATTGCTTGAACCACCCCCATGTTGTCGCAGTGAAAACTTATCTTCCTATCCCGAAAACGACCCCCCCATAACAACACTGCCAACACAATGGGAAATAACTCCAATAAGGCCAAATTCTTCACCCAGACCCGCTCCACCCACACAACCGGCCAACCGCCAGCGCACCAGTGTCCCCCACAGAAAGCCCCAAAACCCGAATCCCCTGCCGCGTCAGTAAACAATTCAAAATCAAATGAATCAACTTCACCCATGAACAGCGTGCGACCGTTATACTGGTCTAGAAATGAACTCCACACCTGCAAGTCCGCTCGCAATTCTCTCCCCAACTGAATATAATGATGCGGGGCGACCACCCCTGCGGTCGCCTGCGCCAAGCGTCTGCAGAACACCCGGCCCATGGGCATGATCCGACAAGTGAAATTGAGCTTCCCCAGCAGCGACTGAAGCTTCTTTAACTGTAACTTCTTCACCAGTCTAGCCCTGCCCACTAGCCCCTTCAAATCCTCCAGCTTATCCCCCGGCAATCTACACTCCATTCTCACCGAATCGATAACTATCCCTAGGAAGCTCAATTCCGTTACCGGACCCACCGTCTTTTCGCCGGCCAAACATATCAAAAAGCGATCTCAACATTTCCAACAATAACGCACAAACCTGCGACCCCGGGGGGCCGATACACAAAAAATCGTTCAGATAATGAATCAGTGATTCACAACCTGACTAGTCCACGACTGCCCACTCCATAAACGAGCTGAACGTTTCGAAGTAGGCACACGACAGCGAACACCCCGTGGGTAGACAACGATCTACAAAAAAACCCCCATCCTAAAAACACCCCAACAAATGCTGACACTCAGGATGAACCAGCAGCAACCTAAACGCCGCCTAGATGTCTGTTTTTGCCATCAGAGCACCGTTTTCAAAACGCTTAACCCAAACGACGTATAAACCACTGAACAAACCGCTGGGTCAATACCATTGTTGACTGAGGATCCCTTCGGAAACGACAGATGATGGATCAGGCAAGACTTATTTACCACTTTTTTGGGACCACCCCCAATGGTGACACCCGCAAATTAAACATGGGCGGCCCTGAAAACGGACCCGCCATCCACCCCAGCGATACCTCCTTCCCCAGCTTCTCTCCCACCACTTCCGAATGCAAATTACTCCTGAGCAACACCGCCCCACTGGCAAAAACGGAATCTTAAAACCCTCCGAAAACCCTAATCCCAACAACACCGCAGCTTCTCTATCGGAGTACCTAGGTCGGTACCGGGTCACGTGACTAATCTGTTCTTGATCCGATTCAACAGGTAGAAAGGACCTTTCTACCAGGAGTGTTGCTGTAGAAGTTTGCTTTAACTGTGGAGCTTTTTTTCTGAAGATTACATCAGAAAAAGATATAACGCAGAGAGTCATATTCCGTGGAGGATTGCGATTTTTACTGAACCATATTGCCATAAGCGTGTCTGGAGTTCAACCTTACAGAGGAGCGCTCCAGAGAAAATAGATCCTATTGAAATCGGATCAAGAACAGATTAGTCACGTGGCCCGGTGACGTCCACAGCAAAGTGCGCCAACCGCGCGAAACATCCACCACGAGGGACGCCGTCCTCCTCTCACCCGGAACGCAATCCCGGCTGACCAAGAAGCTGATCCACCGGATCCCAGAAGTGGGGGTAAGTGACCTCAAAGCCTGAGACAGTGCGGGACGCCGCACTTAGGCCCAAAAGCACCGCTAATTCTCCTCCATACAATACATTACAGGCACCAAAGCTACTTTGACAATACATGATCTCAAAAAAGAGCTTTATATTGCCTACTCATAGACGTCTGCAACATTTTATCATTGACTGCATTATCTTAAAGAGACTTATCCTCTAAGTACCAACATACAGTACAAAAACACCTCAAAAGGGACACAAATTGTTCACCACTGAACAACTTTTAAGGATCTCCCTCCAAATCATTGCCAGATTGAAGAAACATTTTAACCCTTTGTTCTCAACTTCTTACCTTGTTTTTTCACTTTTTTATCCAAAAGGACTATATTTATAAAGGACTATATTCTTATGATATTTTTATGAAATTTTTCACATATATTTTTATGTAATTTCTCACATTAATTTTCCACTTTCACCACCTTTACCCTATCTATATCTCCAAGAACCACTCACACTACTACAACACACCCCCACAATACACGTATCACTCTAATTGCTTCTCCAACACTCACCATTTACCAATTTTTAAATTTTAAAATCAATAAATTAATTATAGTTCCCAGATAAGAGTGTGCCTGCTATCTTCTTTTCTTGTACACGATTCATCATATCTTAACCAAGCAACTCCCCGGTATACGCGGTAAGCCTCCCCAATTGCGTCCCCTGAACAAGCCTCCGGCGCCTTCTCCCCAATCACTCTGGCCAATATCGCGAACGCTTGCAACCAATTTGCAAACGTCCGCGGTATCAATCTAAACCGGCGTTTCTCCTCTTCCTCTTTTTTATCCCCGTCCCTGCGAACTCTGTCCAAATTGAAATGTTCCAAAAGAAGCAGGGAAAATATCTCAACATATTCTCCCTTCCAAATCCGCTCCCTAACCTCAGGCTTCAAGTGAGCCCCCAAAGGACCCTCAAAACAGACGTAAACCTCCCCTTTTGCCTTATCATCCACACGTACATTATCTTCCTCCACCTCCGCCCCCGCCTGGTAACCCCCGCTGCTGCTCTCCTGACACCGCGCTGGCTGCTAAGGCCTGCACACCCCAGGCCTGCGAAGGTGCCCCCCGCTCATCCCCCAACTAGCCACCAGCCCCGCCAATCCCCCCAAAAGTTGCCCCAAGCCCTTGCTTAAATCTAACTGAGGGCCACCCCCCACCCCCCATACCCTGCACTACCTGCGCAAGTGGTCCCCAAGCAATCTCACCTGGCTGCCTACAGTGCCTGGGTGCTGTGTGCCCACCAGCCGCAAGTCCTGAATCCGTATGACCTCTCCTCTGCGCTGTCTGATCCCGTGACATCGCCGTTGTCCTGCAGTCCCCTGGGCACGCTGGGACCAGGGACGTCATCTTCTGGCTGGCCGATGGAGCTTGAGTCCAGGTCTTCACCTTGCCTCCCGGCAAGGCAGGCACCAGATCTGCAGAATATCCCCCCTACTGGCCTTGCTTCTGAGGTCCTGCTGTGTCCTGCTGTCTCCTGTCCCCTGGCCCTGGCCAAGCCAGGGACGCTGGGGTTAACCTCCTCTTCACACGTGCTCCTGGGGGCAGAGCTTCTCTCCCTGCACGTTTCCTGGGGCCTGCTGCCACCGGACGCCATGATTGCAGCAGCCCCACACTGTAACCGAGTGCTCCCACGCCGAGGGGCCGCCTCCGTGCCTGGATTTACAGAGGCGCCCGCCGTGCCAGGTCCTGATCCCCCCATGTCACCGCTTGGTGAACACAAATAATGAGGAGAACATGAAATAAGGGACGTGTGCATGGTCATAGTGGTGTTGGTGGAGCTCCTGTTGCTGGGAGAGGACGTGGCCGTTCAGCGCCAACTACCGGTCCAAGTGAAACACCTTCCTTTGGTGCGAGTAGGCAACAGAACCTGCAGCGTTATTTTGTAGGCCCGAATGCCGCTCTACGGATGGTGAGGCCAGAACAAGTACAGGCGATAGTAGATTGGGTGGCTGACAGTGCCTCCAATTCCTTCAGTGTCTCCCACCCAGTCCTTTGCAGAAAGCTCAGAGTTGGCACCTGCAGCCCATGCTCATCAGTCTTTCACCTCATCGCCTTGCAAATCAGCAAAGCAGTCAGAGCTCCAAGTAATGGAGTAATGATGACTCTTTCGGCAGGGTTTCCCCGGCCAATCCACCTAGCCCCGCCCCAGAAGTGGAAGACCTTGAACGCACTGATGCCCAACCACTTATGTTGCAGACAGGAGCTGAGGAGGTTAGAGAAGAGGATGGAGTAGGAGGAGTAGAGGAGGTGGCAGCAGGCCTGCCTGCAAGTTGTGGCGGTGTCACCAACTCCGCTCCAGAGCCACGCATTCCATGCTTGGCAGCCGTCAGCATGTTTACCCAATGCGCAGTGTACGTGATATACCTGCCCTGACCGTGCTTTGCAGACTAGGTATCAGTGGTCAGATGGACCCTTGCCCCAACACTGTGTGCCAGACATGCCATGATTTCCTTTTCCACAATAGAGTACAGGTTGGGGATTGCCTTTTGTGGGAAAAAAATTCGGCCGGGTACCTTCCACTGTGGTTTCCCAATAGCTACAAATTTTTTGAAAGCCTCAGACTCCACCAGCTTGTATGGTAACAGCTAGTGGGCTAAGAGTTCTGACATGCCACCTGTCAGACGCCGGGCAAGGGGGTGACCCTGTGACAGACAACTGACTGTGGGCAGATGAGCAGGAACTGCTGAAGGTGAGAGGCGGAGTGGCGGGTGGTTGAGAGGGGGCAGGGAGGACAGCAGTGGTTGACGTGGCTGAAAATGCTGGACCAGGAGGAGGATGGTGGCTTTGAGTTTGTGTGCTGCCTGTAGTCATGTGTTGAATTGATCCCATAGGCGTTTGTGATGTGAGATCATGTGCTTTCACAAAGCAGTTGTACCTAGGTGGGTGTTGGACTTCCCACGGCTCAGTTTCATTTGGCACAGGTTGCAAAATGCATCGCTGTTATCAGAGGCAGACACACAAAAAAATTGCCACACTACTGAGCTTTCCAATGACGGCATTCTGGTGGTGGCAACAGCATGCGTTGATTGGAGTGCTGTCTGGCTGACCCCAGGTGCCGATACATGCTGTCTCACTGTGCCACTAGCTCCTTGCGATGACCTCCCCCTGCTTCCAACTCGTCTCCTCCTCCTCTCTGTCTCCCCATCTGAACTTTCCCCCTGTTCTTCTTCTCTTCGAGCAGGCACCCACGTGACATCCACGGACACATTGTCATCATCAACCGCTTCACTTGTATCTGACAACTCAGCAAAGGAAGCAGCAGCGGGTTCAACATCATCATCATCACACCGTACGTCCATGTTTGTAATGCTGCCTGACTGAGACATATCCCTGTTATCTACATCCTCTGGCAATAATGATTGCGCATCACTCATTTCTTCCAACTGATGGGTAAATAAATCCTCTGACAGATCAAATGAAGCGGCTGTGGTGCTAGTGTTGGTGGCGGCGGCCGGGTGGGCGAGTGGTAACTTGAGAGGTGCCCGAAGCTGAGCTGGAGGAGGATGGTGCGTCAAGGTTCCGAGCGGAAGCTGTAAAAGATTCGGTGTCCTGTGTAAGCCAGTCAACTATGTCCTCAGAATTTTTCGAGTTTGGGGTATGTGGCCTCTGAACACTGGGCATTATTCTAGGGTCAAAGGAAATCACAGCAGCATGACGGCCCCTGCAGGGTGGCCTACCTCTGCCTGTCATTTTTTTTTTTGGATTAGTGGTACTATGCGTGCAAGGTACTGTGCCACCCGGTATGAGTGGTGGGCACTAGCAGTGGGCACACTACAGTCAGTGTAAGTTGGCCTGACACACACTGGCAGGCAACTAACCTTAGATTAAAGGGCGAAAATGAAATGCCTTATTTATCGGCAAGCTACTGTGCCACCCGGTATGAGTGGTGGGCACTGGCAGTGGGCACACTACAGTCAGTGGAACTGGACCTGACACACACTAGCAGCAGGCAGGCAACTGAAATTAGATTAAAGTCTAAAAATTAAATGCCTTTTTTTCATGGAAAGTCCTGTGCCACACCGTATGAGTGGTGGGCACTGGCAGTGGGCACACTACAGTCAGAGGAGGTGGACTTGACACACACTGGCAGCAGGCAGGCAACTGAAATTAGATTAAAGTGAAAAAATGAAATGTCTTTTTTTAATGGAAAGTCCTGTGCCACACGGTATGAGTGGTGGGCACTGGCAGTGGGCACACTACAGTCTGTGGGCCTGCAGCCTCTCACACATGGGCAGGCCAGGCAACTGCAATATATATATGTAGAAAAAAAAAAATAAAACCAGACTAATGTAGCAGCCCTAAAAAGGGCTTTTTGGGGTGCTGTGACGCTGTCTTTACAGCAGATAAGTCTGTGGACACAGAACACTGGCCTAGCTAACGCTTTCCCTATGAATTCCGGAACTATAGGCCGGTAAGTTTAACATCTGTTGTGGGGAAACTGTTTGAAGGTTTTCTGAGAGATGTTATTTTAGAGGATCTCAATGGAAATAAGCAAATAACGCCATATCAGCATGGCTTCATGAGGGATCGGTTATGCCAAACGAATTTAATCAGTTTCTATGAGGAGGTAAGTTCTAGACTTGACAGCGGCGAATCAATGAATGTCGTGTATCTGGACTTCTCCAAAGCATTTGACACTGTACCTCATAAAAGGTTAGTATATAAAATGAGGATGCTCGGACTGGGAGAAAATGTCTGTAAGTGGGTAAGTAACTGGCTGAGTGACAGAAAACAGAGGGTGGTTATTAACGGTACACACTCAGATTGGGCAACTGTCAATAGTGGGGTACCTCAGGGGTCAGTACTGGGCCCTATTCTTTTCAATATATTTATTAATGATCTTGTAGAAGGCTTTCACAGTAAAATATCAATTTTTGCAGATGACACTAAACTGTGCAAAGTAATTAACACTGAAGAGGACAATATACTGCTACAGATGGATCTGGATAGATTGGAGGCTTGGGCAGATAAGTGGCAGATGAGGTTTAACACTGACAAATGTAAAGTTATGCACATGGGAAGGAATAATGCAAGTCACCCGTACATACTAAAGGGTAAAAAACTCGGTAACACTGATATGGAAAAGGATCTAGGAATTTTAATAAACTGCAAACTAAGCTGCAAAAACCAGTGTCAGGCAGCTGCTGCCAAGGCCAATAAGATAATGGGTTGCATCAAAAGGGGCATAGATGCCCGTGAGGAGAACATAGTCCTACCACTTTACAAATCACTAGTCAGAGCAAACATGGAGTACTGTGTACAGTTCTGGGCTCCTGTGAACAAGGCAGACATAGCAGAGCTGGAGAGGGTTCAGAGGAGGGCAACTAAAGTAATAACTGGAATAGGGCAACTACAGTACCCAGAAAGGTTATCAAAATTAGGGTTATTCACTTTAGAAAAAAGACGACTGAGGGGAGATCTAATAAATATGTATATATATCAGGGGTTAGTACAGAGATCTCTCCCATCATCTATTTATCCGCAGGACTGTGAAGAGGGGACATCCTCTGCGTCTGGAGGAAAGAAGGTTTGTACACAAACATAGAAGAGGATTCTTTACGGTAAGAGCAGTGAGACTATGGAACTCTCTGCCTGAGGAGGTGGTGATGGTGAGTACAATAAAGGAATTCAAGAGGGGACTGGATGTATTTCTGGAGTGTAATAATATTACAGGTTATAGCTACTAGAGATGGGTCGTTGATCCAGGGAGTACTTCTTTCCTTTGGATCAACTAGCAGGATGACAGGCCGAACTGGATGGACAGATGTCTTTTTTCGGCCTTATGTACTATGTTACTATGTTACTATGTTAATTCAGAATCATCAGCACAGCAGCAGCAGCACTCTCCCTGCTCTAACTAACACTGCAGCTTCAGAATGAATCTAAGATGGATGCTGTCCTTGCTTTTTGATAGGAGGTGGGAGGGTCTGGGAGAGAGGGTATGCTGATTGGCTGGAATGTGTCTGCTGACTGTGAGGTACAGGTTCAAAGTTTGCTCAATGATGATGTATAGGGGGCAGACCGAACATTGCATATGTTCGCCCGCCGCGACGAACGCGAACAAGCGATGTTCGCCGGGAACTGTTCGCAGGCGAATAGTTTGGGACTAGGGTTGAGCGAACAGTTTGAGCATAGTTCGGGTTCGTACCGAATTTTGGGGTGTTCGGGACACGGACCCGGACATTTTGAAAAAAGTTCGGGTTTGGGTCCGTTGTTTGGGGATTTCTTTCCACTTTCTAAAGGGCTGCACAGCAGCCAATCAGCTAGCGTTTTACTTCTTGCCCTAAGAAGTGTAGTCACGTAGCGCCAAACGTCACACTGCTCTGATTACTGTAGGGAGAGGACGCAGCTTCTGTGAGGGCGAGGTTAGGCAGTAAAAGTCAGCAAAAACACCTAATGAAGTGATCGATCTACAGCTGTGAATCATTCAACTTCTGCTAGTTAATTGCTCACTGGTTTTTAGGCTGCACAGAGCGTTTTTCTGTCACTTTGATCGGCGGCCATTTTGTGTCTTGTGGTGCACCAGTACAAGCTGCCACCAAGTCCATCAATCAATAAATACTAGTTTGTTTTTTTTTTGCTATATCCTACATCAGGAGCTTGGCTGTGCTTATTGTCACCCCTAGAAACTGAGGATAGAAATTTCTATATGTTATTAAGGGGTTAAATTCAATTGCCAAAATAGCAATCCCCTAAATCTGGTGTTCCAGCTGTGGCTAGCCAAGTGTAATAATGTCTGTTGTCTGGCAAAGGATAGATTTTTTTCTGTGGTGAAATTCAATTGCCAAAATAGCAATCCCCTAAATCTAGTGTCCCAGCAGTGGCTGGCAAAGTTTAATAGTGTCCGGCAAAGGATATATTTTTTTCTGGGGTGAAATTCAATTGCAAAAATAGCAATACCGTAAATCTGGTGTTCCAGCTGTGACTGGACAAGTTTCATAGTGTCCGTCATAGGATATATTATTTTCTACGGTGAAATTCAGTTGCCAAAATAGCAATACCATAAATCAGTGGTTTCAGCTGTGGCTGGCCAAGTTTAATAGTGTCAGGCAAAGGATATATTTTGTTCTGGGGTGAAATTCAGTTGCCAAAATAGCAATACCATAAATCAGTGTTTTCAGCTGTGGCTGGCCAAGTTTAATAGTGTACGGCAAAGGATATATTTTTTTCTGGAGTGAAATTGAATTGCCAAAATAGCAATACCGTAAATCTGGTGTCCCAGCAGTGACTGGACAAGTTTCATAGTGTCTGTCATAAGATATATTAATTTCCGTGGAGAAATCCAGTTGCAAAAATAGAAATACAGTAAAACTGTTGTTCCAGCTGTTGCAGGCTTCGTTTAAATCTGTCTGTAAAAGGGTATTTTTTTCCTAAAGGGTGAAATTTAATTGCCAAAATAGCAATACCCTGAATCTGGTGTTCCAGCTGTTGCAGGCCTAGTTTAAATCTGTCTGTAAAAGGGTATATTTTTTTCTGGTGTTCCAGCTGTGACTGGACAAGTTTAATAGTATCCGTCAAAGGATAGATTTTGTTCTGGGGTGAAATTCAATTGCCAATATAGCAATACCCTGAATCTGGTGTTCCAGCTGTTGCAGGCCAAGTGTTAATCTGTCCGTAAAAGGGTATATTACACGCAAGGTGTATATACAAGTGCTAAAAGGGTCATCCTCAATAACTTCACACGCTACCGTGCATCTCCCATTGTATTTCTGTCCGTTAAAGCGTATATTACACAAAGTGTTAAAATACAATTGCTGAAGGCATAATCCTACATATTTTTTCACATGCTACTGTGCATCTCCAAGTGTAAATCTGTTCATAAAAGGATACCTTTCATCCAGGGCCTAAATACTAGGCCTACAATTGATATTCCCCTAAATCAGTGGTTACTGCTGTGCCTGGATTAGTGTAATACTGTACATAAATAAATAGGCAGATAGTGTTAGGTGCCTGTAAAAAAAAGGCCTGAATTTGAAATCAATACATTGGACCAAATATTTTTTTCTTCTTATTGTGGTGCTTGGTGAACGGTAACAATGAGGTAAACATCTAGTAAGGGACGCGGTCGTGGTGGTGTTAGTGGACCCTCTGGTGCTGGGAGAGGATGTGGCCATTCTGCCACAGCCACACATCCTAGTGAACCAACTACCTCAGGTTCCAGTACCTGTCAGAATTTACAGCGATATTTGGTGGGGCCCAATGCCGTTCTAAGGATGGTAAGGCCTGAGCAGGTACAGGCACTAGTCAATTGGGTGGCCGACAGTGGATCCAGCACGTTCACAACATTATCTCCCACCCAGTCTTCTGCAGAAAGCGCACAGATGGCGCCTGAAAACCAAGCCCATCAGTCTGTCACATCACCCCATGCATATCAGGGAATCGGTCAGAGCCTCAAGTTATGCAGCAGTCTCTTATGCTGTTTGAAGACTCTGCTGGCAGGGTTTCCCAAGGGAATCCACCTAGCCCTTCCCCAGTGGTGGAAGACATAGAATGCACTGATGCACAACCACTTATGTTTCCTGATGATGAGGACATGGGAATACCACCTCATCAGAGTCCGCACGTCTCTGATGATGACGAAACACAGGTGGCAACTGCTGCATCTTTTTGCAGTGTGCAGACCGAACAGGAGGTCAGGGAGGAAGACTGTGTGGAAGACAATGCAGGGGACGATGAGGTCCTAGACCCCACATGGAATGAAGGTCGTGCCACTGACTTTCATAGTTCAGAGGAAGAGGCAGTGGTGAGACCGAGCCAACAGCGTAGCAAAAGAGGGAGCAGGGGGCAAAAGTAGAACAGCCGCCGCCAAGAGAGTTCACCTGCTACTGGCCACCCCAAAGGCAGCTTCAAGGAGTTCCCTGGCATGGCACTTCTTTAAACAATGTGCTGACGACAAGACCCAAGTGGTTTGCACGCTGTGCCATCAGAGCCTGAAGCGAAGCATTAACGTTCTGAACCTTAGCACAACCTGCATGACCAGGCATCTACATGCAAAGCATGAACTGCAGTGGAGTAAACTTAAAAACAAGGAACTCACTCAGGCTCCCCTTGCTCCCTCTTCTGCTGCTGCCTCGGCCTCCTCCTCGGTAGGAATGTTGGTACCTGCCGCCCACCAAACAGAGGATGTGCCACCGACACCACCACCTGCGTCACCAAGCATCTCCACGATGTCACACGGCAGCGTTCAGCTCTCCATCTCACAAACCTTGGAGAGAAAGCGTAAATTCTTACCTAGCCACCCTCGAGCCCTGGGCCTGAATGCCAGCATTTCTAAACTACTGGCCTTTGAAATGCTGTCATTCAGGCTGGTGGACACAGACAGTTTCAAACAGCTTATGGGCATGGCTGTCCCACAGTATGTTGTTCCCAGCCGCCACTACTTCTCCAAGACAGCCGTGCCTTCCCTGCGCAACCAAGTATCCGATAAAATCAAGTGTGCACTGCGCAACGCCATCTGTGGCAAGGTCCACCTAACCACAGTACGTGGACCAGTAAGCACGGCCAGGGACGCTATAACTCCCTAACTGCACACTGGGTAAATGTAGTGGCGGCTGGGCCCCAGGCGGAGAGTCCTTTTGCGCACGTCCTTCCGCCGCCAAGGATTGCAGGGCATCATTCTTTGCCTCCTGTAGCCGCCTCCTCCTCCTACTCGGCTCCTCCTCCTCTGCTTCCACCTCCTCATCCAGTCAGCCACACACCTTCACCACCAACTTCAACACAGCCCCGGGTAAACGTCAGCAGGCCGTTCTGAAACTCATATGTTTGGAGGACAGGCCCCACACCGCGCAGGAGTTGTGGCGGGGAATTGAACAACAGACCAACCAGTAGTTGCTGCCAGTGAGCCTCAAGCCCGGCCTGTTGGTGTGCGATAATGGGTGAAATCTCGTCGCAGCTCTGGGATTAGCCGGTTTGACGCACATCCCTTGCCTGACACTTGTGCTGAATTTGGTGGTGCAGAAGTTCATTCACAACTACCCCAACATGTTAGAGCTGCTGCATAAAGTGCGGGCCGTCTGTGCGCGCTCCCGGCGTTCACATCCTGCTGCTGCTCGCCTGTCTGCGCTACAGCGTAACTTCGGCCTTCCCGCTCACCGCCTCATATGCGACGTGCCCACCAGGTGGAACTCCACCTTGCACATGCTGGAGAGACTGTGCGAGCATCACTTCACCACCAATGACTGGGCCTCCATGCGAGACCTGTGTGCTGTTTCGAGTACTCCACCAACATGGCCAGTGGCGACAACGCCGTTATCAGCGTTACAATACCACTTCTATGTCTCCTTGAGAAAACACTTAGGGCGATGATGGAAGAGGAGGTGGCCCAGGAGGAGGAGGAGAAGGAGTATGAGGCGTCATTTTTAGCACTTTCAGGCCAGTCTGTTAGAAGTGCCTCAGAGGGAGTTTTTTTGCAACAGCAGAGGCCAGGTACAAATATGGCCAGCCAGGGCCCACTACTGGAGGACGAGGAGGATGAGGAGGAGGTGGAGGAGGATGAGGATAAAGCAGGTCCACAGCGGGGTGGCACCCAACACAGCTCAGGCCCATCACTGGTGCGTGGCTGGGGGATACGGAGGACGACGACGATACGCCTCCCACAAAGGACAGCATGTCCTTACCTCTGGATAGCCTGGCACACATGAGCGACTACATGCTGCAGTGCCTGCGCAACGACAGCAGAGTTGCCCACATTTCAACGTGTGCGAACTACTGGGTTGCCACCCTGCTGGATCCCCAGTACAAAGACAATGTGCCCACCTTATTTCCTGCACTGGAGCGTGATAGGAAGATGCGCGAGTACAAGAGCACGCTTGTAGACGCGCTCCTGAGAGCATTCCCAAATGTCACAGGGGAACAAGTGGAAGCCCAAGGCAAAGGCAGAGGAGGAGCAATAGGTCGCCAACGCAGCTGTGTCACGGCCAGCTCCTCTGAGGGCAGGGTTAGCATGGCAGAAAAGTTTTGTCTTCACGCCACAGCTAACTGCACCACCACCTTATACGGAACCTGTTAGCAGGAGGCAGCATTTCACTAACATGGTTGAACAGTACGTGTGCACACCCCTCCACGTACTGACTGATGGTTCGGCCCCATTCAACTTCTGTGTCTCCAAATTGTCCACGTGGCCAGAGCTAGCCTTTTATGCCTTGGAGGTGCTGGCCTGCCCGGCGGCCAGCGTTTTGTCTGAACGTGTATTCATCACGGCAGGTGGCGTCATTACTGACAAACGCAGCCGCCTGTCCACAGCCAATGTGGACAAGCTGACGTTCATAAAAATGCACTAGGCATGGATCTCACAGGACCTGTCCATCCCTTGTGCAGAATAGACATTTATAACTGCCTCCCCCTCAACCATATATTCTTGTACTCCGGGGCATGTCTTTATTGAATCCTCTTTTTTTAATTTTACCATTATATTGCGGTGCAACCAAAAGTTGAATGAACCTCTCCTCCGTCTAGGTGCCAGGGGCCTAATTATCAAAAAGTGGCCTTCTTCATTGGTGGGTGACATGACGCCTTATTCTCTGCTATGCGACCTCTGTTTGGGTGTTGGGGCCAAAATAAATGAAAGTGACCTTCTCCATTGGTGGGTGACTTGAAGCCTGATTCTCTGCTATGGGACCTCTCTCCAATTGATACTGCTTAATTTTAATTTATTTTATTTTATTTTAATTCATTTCTCTATCCACATTTGTTTGCAGGGGATTTACCTACATTTTGCTGCCTTTTGCAGCCCTCTAGCCATTTCCTGGACTATTTTACAGCCTTTTTAGTGCCCAAAAGTTTGGGTCCCCATTGGCTTTAATGGGGTTCGGGATAAAGTTCGGGTCGAGTTCGAATCCCGAACCCGAACATCTTCGGGAAGTTTGGCCGAACTTCTCGAACCCGAACATCCAGGTGTTCGCTCAACTCTGTTCGGGACATCACTACGTGGCACCTGGCGACCAGCAAACAGAGGATGTCCCACCAACACCACCAACACCTCTGTCACCATCACCAAGCATCTCCACCATGTCACAGGCAAGCAATCAGCTTTCCATCTCCCAAACACTGGAGAGAAAGAGAAAATACCCACCTACCCACCCTCGATCCCTGGTCCTGAATGGCAGCATTTCAAAATTTCTGGCCTTTGAAATGCTGTCATTCGGTCTGGTGGAGACGGACTGTTTCAAACAGCTGATGGCGTTGGCTGTCCCAAAGTGTGTAAAGGTGCGTGCATGTTGCTATGGCTGAAAATAAAACTAAACTAAATATATAATGCAACAGCACTCAGCAATATACATAAATACTTTTTTGTACTTTATTTGGATCGCAAATACTATGCTTAAATTAGAGATGCTTGGCAAATACATTTTGTACAAAATTATTTGAGCCTCTCTGCCACACGTCAAGGCGATCTCTGATTAGACGGGTACATCCCCTGGTGCCAAATGGCTACCAGTGGATGCAGTAAGAATACACCCCATACCTCTCCTGATGCCACAAGGCAAACAGGCAGTTCAGTAGTGCACGACCGACTACAGTCAGCCACAACTCCAGTACAAACTGCCTTGACGTGTGGCAGACAGGCTCAAGTAATTTTGTACAAAAAGTATTTGCCAAGCATCTCTTAATTTAGGCATAGCATTAGCAATATAAATACTTTTTTGTACTTTATGTGGATTGCAGAGTGCTTTTGCATTATATATTTAGTTTAGTTTTGTTTTCAGCCATAGCACCGTGCACCTGCATATTGGGATGTGCTGACTAACCCCCTTTTGTTATTCTTTGCAGTTTGTACTGGAGTTGTGGCTGACTCTAGTCAGTCGTGCACTCCTGAACTGCCTGTTTGCCTCATAGGTTGATTTTAATTAGCATGAGTATAAAGCTTAGCCCGCCCGCCCTCCCCCACTCACTGAAAGCATTGTGGCATCAGGAGAGGTATAGGGTGTATTCTTACTGTCCCACAGTACATAGTTCCCAGCCGCCACTACTTTTCCAGGCGAGCCATCCATTCTCTGCACAACCAAGTGGAGGATAAAATCAAGTGTGCGCTTCGCAACGGCATCTGTGGCAAGGTCCACACAACCAGAGATACAAGGACCAGTAAACATGGCCAGGGCCGCTATATCTCCCTAACTGCACACTGGGTAAACATAGTGGCAGCTGGGCCTGAGCCGGATAGCAGTTTGGCGCATGTCCTTCCACCACCGAGGATCGCAGGGCACTATTCTTTGCCTTCTGTTGCCTCCTCCTCCTACTCCGCATCCTCCTCCTCCTCCTCTACCACCCCCACATCCGGTCATCGAAAGAACCTCACCCCCAACTTCAACACAGCCAGGGGTAAACGTCAGCAGGCGATTTTAAAACTCATGTTTTTGGGTGACAAACCCCACACCGCACAGGAGTTTTGGAGGGGCATAGAACAACAGACCGATGAGTGGTTGCTGCCAGTGAGCCTCAAGCCCGGCCTGGTGGTGTGCGATAATGGGCGAAATCTTCTTGCAGCTCTGGGACTAGCCAGTTTGAAGCACATCCCTTGCCTGGTGCATGTGTTGAATCTGGTGGTGCAGAAGTATCTTAAAAACTACCCAGACATGTCAGAGCTGCTGCTGAAAGTGCAGTCTGTCTGTGCTCGTTTTCGGCATTCTCACCCTGCTGCTGCTCGCCTGTTTGCGCTGCAGCTTAACTTCGGCCTTCCAGCTCACTGCCTCATATGCGACTTGCCCACTAGGTGGAACTCCACCTTGCATATGCTGGACAGACTGTGTGAGCAGCAGCAGGCAATAGTGGAGTTTCAGCTGCGGCACGGACGGGTGAGTCGCTCTGCGGATCAGCACTACTTCACCACCAGTGACTGGGCCTCCATGCGAGACCTGTGTACCTTGTTACGGTCTTTTGAGCCATTGTTAGCATTACAATACCACTTCTATGTCCCCTTGGAAAATCAATTACGTTGATGATGGAAAAGGATGTGGCAGAGGGGGAGGAAGAAGAGGGGGCATTTCACAGGGTTTCAGGCCGGTCATTCAGAAGTGGCTCAGAGGGTGGGTTTTCTGTACCACCAGAGGCCAGGTACACATGTGACCAGCCAGGGCACAGTTCTGGCGGACGAGGAGGAGGAGGAACCGGGTTCATTGCAGGGTGGCACCCAATGCAGCTCAGGGCCATCACTGGAGCGTGGCTGGGGGAATACGGAGGACACAGACGATACACCACCTACAGAGGACAGCTTATTTCTACCTCTGGGCAGCCTGGCACACATGAGCGACTACATGCTGCAGTGCCTGTGCAACGACAGCTGGTAGACGCGCTCCTGAGGGCATTCTGAAGTGTCCCACTCGTGATCGTGGGTACAGCAAACTTGTTTTATTATGTTTTATTGCCATGTATTATGTCTGAATGTCATACTTCATCTCAGGTCATATTCTCCCATGTCACTAAGTGATTCTATGTAAGATCCTTTCCTTTAGGCTAATTAGAATTGCATAATACTAGTCTGACGACTAGATGGGGGCAGTGTGAGAAGTCTACTTCTATAGCTTGCCCCTCGGGGGTGGCCAGTGACAAAGCTGCAAACAGCAAGTTTCAAGGGGATTAATATATATTTTCAAGTATTCAAGTCAAAGGATAGCATAACGACCATACTCAAAGGCTTCCCAGGCACCTTTGCAATTAGATGTAGGACACAGCTTCCGGCATCCACACCTCCAGTTTAAATACTGAGGACAGTTAGGCCAACTGTCAGAAAAGCACTGGAAATAGAGGTTCAAGGATTCTGAAAACCACCTTTAATCAAGGTTAGAATAAGGCGAGAGTTAATACCAGCCTAAAAATTTTTACACTTCAAAAGCCTAGTCCGAAGCAATAGCTTTCACATATTATAGATAAAGAGCCTGTCAATCTTGAGGACTTGCAATATCCCTACCCTCATATGCATGAGAGACTGTATTTCATATCTGGATGTACTATACTTGGATGTAACGTTCAGTAAAAGTCATAAGTTGGATTGCACCATCTTTGTCTCAGTTTCCAATTCCTCAATTACTAGTACTATAAATGGTTGTTCCACCACAAAAGGTACTGGGTACAGGGTTAGCATGGCCGACATGTCGAAAAGTTTTGTCACCGCGCCAGAGCAACCTGCACCACCAGCTGATACGGAACATCTTAGCAGGAGGCAGCATTTGAACAACATGGTGGAACAGTACATGTGCACACGCCTCCATGTACTGACTGACGGGTCTGCCCCATTCAACTTCTGGGTCTCCAAATTGTCCACATGGCCTGAGCTTGCCCTTTATGCCTTGAAGGTGCTGGCCTGCCCTGCAGCCAGTGTATTGTCTGAACGTATATTTCGCACAGCAGGGGGCGTCATTACAGACAAACGCAGCCGCCTGTCCACAGCCAACGTGGACAAGCTCACGTTCATTAAAATGAACCAGACATGGACCCCACAGGACTTGTCTGTACCTTGTGCAGAATAGAAATTTATAACCGCCTCAACCATACATTCTCGTACTCCAGTGCACTTATTCATTAAATCCTTTTTTTATTTGTACCATTATTTCGGGGCCTATCCCAATTTGAATGAACCTCTCCTCTGTCTGGGTGCCTGCAGCCTAAATTACTAAAATGGCCTGTTGCTTTGGTGGGTGACATGAAGCTTGTTTTGCCGTGCATTGACCTCTCTCCTCTGTCTGCCTGCGGCCTAAATTACTGAAAATGGCCTGTTGCTTTGGTGGGTGACATGAAGCCTCTTTTTCCGTGCATTGCCCTCTCCTCTGTCTGGGTGCCAGGGGCCTAAATTACTGAAAATGGCCTGTTCCATTGCTGGGTGATATGAAGCCTCTTTTGCTGTGCATTGCCCTCTCCTCTGTCTGGGTGCCAGGGGCCTACATTTCAGATAATCGCCTGTTGCTTTGGTGGGTGACATTAACCTCTTTTTGCCGTGCATTAACCTCTCCTCTGTCTGGGTGCCTGTGGCCTACATTTATGATAATCGACTGCTGCATTGCTGGGTGACATGATGCCTCTTTTGCTGTTACATGTCCTCTCTCCTCTGTCTTGGTGCCAGGGGCCTAAATTACTGAAAATGGCCTGTTCCAATGCTGGGTGACATTAAGCCTGTTTTGCTGTTACGTGACCTCTCTCTTTTGTCTGGGTGCCTGCAACCTAAATGGCTTAAAATGGCAATACTATTAAATATTTTTTTCTCCACTATATTCACTGAGGGAAATAAACTGTCATATGAAATGCAGAATGTTAAAGTAAATTCCCCATTAAAAGTGCCCTGTCTGACCCAGGAAGAAGTACAACAGCGACTTAAAAAGATTAAAAAAGACAATTCGCCAGGACCGGATGGAATACACCCCTGTATCCTAAGGGAATTAAGTGATGTCATAGCCAGACCTTTATTTCTGATATTTATGGACTCTATACTGACAGGGAATGTTCCACAGAATTGGCGCATAGCAAATGTGGTGCCAATATTCAAAAAGGGTCCAAAAACAGAGCCTGGAAATTATAGGCCGGTAAGTTTGACATCTATTGTTGGTAAACTGTTTGAAGGGTTTCTAAGAGATGCTATCTTGGAGTATCTCAATGAAAATAAGCAAATAACGCCATATCAGCATGGCTTCATGAGGGATCGGTCATGCCAAACAAATTTAATCAGCTTCTATGAGGAGGTAAGTTCTAGACTTGACAGCGGCGAATCAATGGATGTCATATATCTGGACTTCTCCAAAGCATTTGACACTGTACCTCATAAAAGGTTAGTATATAAAATGAGGATGCCCGGACTGGGAGAAAATGTCTGTATGTGGGTAAGTAACTGGCTGAGTGACAGAAAACAGAGGGTGGTTATTAACGGTAGATACTCAGATTGGGTCACTGTCACTAGTGGGGTACCTCAGGGGTCAGTATTGGGCCCTATTCTCTTCAATATGTTTATTAATGATCTTTTAGAAGGCTTGCACAGTAAATATCTATTTTTGCAGATGACACTAAACTGTGTAAAGTAATTAACACTGAAGAGGACAGTTTTCTGCTACAGGAGGGATCTGGATAGATTGGAGGCTTGGGCAGAGAAATGGCAGATGAGGTTATAATGCAAGTCACCCGTACATATTAAATGGTTAAACACTCAGTAACACCGACATGGAAAAGGATCTAGGAATTTTAATAAACAGCACATTAAGCTGCAAAAACCAGTGTCAGGCAGCTACTGCCAAGGCCAATGAGATATTGGGTTGCATCAAAAGAGGCATGAATGCCCGTGATGAGAACATAGTCCTACCACTTTACAAATCACTAGTCAGACCACACATGGAGTTCTGTGTACAGTTCTGGGCTAATGTGAACAAGGGAGACATAGCAGAGCTGGAGAGGGTCCAGAAGAGGGCAACTAAAGTAATAACTGGAATGGGGCAACTACAGTACCCTGAAAGGTTATCAAAATTAGGGTTATTCACTATAGAAAAAAGACGACTGAGGGGAGATCTAATAACTATATATAAATATATCAGGGGTCAGTACAGAGATCTCTCCCATCATCTATTTATCTCCAGGACTGTGACTGTGACGAGGGGACATCCTCTGCGTCTGGAGGAAAGAAGGTTTGTAGACAAACATAGAAAAGGATTTTTCACTGTAAGAGCAGTGAGACTATGGAACTCTCTGCCTGAGGAGGTGGTAATGGTGAGTACAATAAAGGAATTCAAGAGGGGACTGGATGTATTTCTGGAGTGTAATAATATTACAGGCTATAGCTACTAGAGAGGGGTCATTGATCAAGGGAGTTATTCTGATTGCCTGATTGGAGTCGGGAAGGAATTTTTTGGCTTCTGCCTCACAGGGGTTTTTTGCCTTCCTTTGGATCAACTTGTAGGAAACAGGCCGAACTGGATAGACAAATGTCTTTTTTCGGTCTTATATACTATGTTACTATGTCTGGGTGCCTGCAGCCTAAATTACTGAAAGTGGCCTGCTGCATTTGTGGGTGACATGAAGCCTCTTTTGCCGTATAATGACCTCTCCTCTGTCTGGGTGCCTGTGGCCTACATTAATGATAATCGCCTGTTCCATTGCTGGGTGACATGAAGCCTTTTTTTCTGTTATGTGACCTCTCTCCTTTGTCTGGGTGCCTGCGGCCTAAATTACTGAAAATGGCCTGTTCCATTGCTGGGTGACATGAAGCCTCTTTTGCCGTGCATTGCCCTCTCCTCTGTCTGGGTGCCAGGGTTCTACATTTCAGATAATCGCCTGCTGCTTTGGTGGTTGACATTAGCCTCTTTTTGCCGTCCAATGACCTCTCCTCTGTCTGGATTCCAGGGTCCTACAGGGTCCTGCTGCACTGGTGGGTGACATGAAGCCTGTTTTGCCGAGCATTGACCTCTCCTCTGTCTGGGTGCCAGGGGCCTAACATTTCTGAATATTACCTGTTCCATTGGTTGGTGACAATAACCCATTTTTTCCAGTGATTAGCCACAGCTATGCATTGCTGGCAGGAAACCAAATTTTGTAAAAACGTATGTTACTGATTAGTGTTGAGCGAACAGTTCGAAAATCGTTCGGGTCCGTACCGAATTTTGGGGTGTCCGTGACACGGACATTTTCGAAAAAGTTCGGGTTCGGGTCCGGTGTTCGTCGATTTCTTCCCGCTTTCTGAAGGCCTGCATAGCAGCCAATCAGCTAGCTTTTTTCTTCTTGCCCTAAGAGCCCATCACAGCCATGCCTACTAATGGCATGGCTGTGATTGGCCAAGTGCAGCATGTGACCCAGCCTCTATTTAAGCTGGAGTCACGTAGCGCCGCACGTCACACTGCTCTGACTAGTGTAGGGAGAGGATGCAGCTTCTGTGAGGGCGAGATAGGCAGGGATGAAGAAGTGATTGAATGATCTACCTTTCTACACCTGTGCACCAGAACAACTCAGCTGAGCTGTTCACTGAAAGTTACTATTTTGTTGAGACTGGCCAGAGCGATTTTTACTGGCACATGTAACTGGGCTGACCGGTGGTGGCCATTTTGGCACTTGCTGCCACAGAGTCTAAACCAAAGCTCCAAAGAAGTGAAAAATCTACACCTGTGAATCAGAACAACAGCGATTCAGCTGCTCAGTCAAAGTCTATTTTTTTTCTGGCTGGGCAGACTGTTTTCTGGCACATGTTACTGGGCTGATAGGCGGCGGCCATTTTGTGACTTCTGGTGCTACAGCAAAAGCTGCCACAACATCCATTAATCTCATGTGATAGTCGATTTTTTCATAGATATACTACATCAGGGGTTTGGCTGTGCTTGTGTCACCCATACTAACTGCAAAGATATTTAATATATCAGTGGTGAAACTGAAAGTAAGCCACTTGGATAGCAAATCCCATGAATGTGCTGTTCCAGCTAGGCTAGCCAGTGCCACTACAGCCGAGTCCAATACTGTCAGCCAGAAATATTTTTTTTTTTTTTATGTGCCAGAAATATAAATTAGAAAAAGCTTTCACCGTAATAATAAAATTATTCTTGTGTTAGACCAGAAGAAGCACTCCTGTTGTAATTAATACTGTAAAAAGGCTTAGGCAATATTTCTCCCAGTGTGGGAAATTTATCTAGCAAAACTAGCATTTTAAAAATTCCGGTGTTCTGAAATACCAGCAGTCCTCTTGTAATTAATACCGCCAAAAGGCATTATATCGTCCAGTGTTGTAATTTGGGTGAAAAAAAGGCCAATTTAATCAATCTGGTGTTTGTTAGACCAGAAACACTAGGCCTCACGTTTTTACTCCTGTAAAAAGGAATTATATCTCCCCGTGTGGGAATCTATGTACCAAAACTAGCATTTTAAAAATTCAGATGTCCAATTTGCAGCAGTTTTCTTGTAAATAATACCGCCAAAAGGCATTATATCGTCCAGTGTTGTAATTTTGGTGAAAAAAAGGCCAATTTAATCAATCTGGTGTTTGTTAGACCAGAAACACTAGGCCTCACGTTTTTACTCCTGTAAAAAGGAATTATATCTCCCCGTGTGGGAATCTATGTACCAAAACTAGCATATTAAAAATTCTGGTGTCCAATTTGCAGCAGTTTTCTTGTAATTAATACCGGAAAAAGGAATTATATCTTCCAG
Source organism: Bufotes viridis (assembly GCA_033119425.1). Taxonomy (NCBI): domain Eukaryota; kingdom Metazoa; phylum Chordata; class Amphibia; order Anura; family Bufonidae; genus Bufotes; species Bufotes viridis. Next base: position 100,560,992 of record CM065597.1, on the reverse strand, counting down.
TGTGGGAATTTATGCACACAAACTAGCATTATAAAAATTCTGGTGTCCAGTTAGCAGCAGTGTTCTTGTAATTAATACCGCCAAAAGGCATTATTGTCCAGTGGAAAAAAAAATGGAGATTGCAGTTAGCACAACCCAATACGCAGGTGCACGTTGCTATGGTGAAATACACATACAAACGTTAAAACAAAGGTGCAATGGCACACTGCAGCTAGAGCTCCGTCCTGCCACTATGCTGGATGTTAGATGAGGCATTAGTTTATATTTTGGCCAAATTATGTAAGCCACCCACCACTTCACGGTTGCCTCTCGAGTGGTCCCTAACATTAATTATTACCTTTTATGGGCCATATCAGCCACACAAAACTCAGGGAGTGCAGGTGCAGCATGCATGCCAGATACACTCTGCTTGTAACCCCGTCTGGTGCCATACAGCATTCATCAGATCAAGGGATGCAAATACCAACATGCATGCTGAGCCCACTAGTACTTCTCCTGGAACCAAATGGCTTCTGGTAAGTTTAATAAAGCAGACTCAGTTTTATACTGACTTTAAAACCAGCCTACAGGGCGGATTCACTAGTCAGGTGTGCATGACTGCATGGAGGTCACCACGCCTCCCATATATGCTACAAAGGAAAAAAAAAAAATGTAGATTGCAGTCAGCACAACCCAATACGCAGGTGCACGTTGCTATGGTGAAATACACATACAAACGTAAAAACAAAGGTGCAATGGCACACTGCAGCTAGAGCTCCGTCCTGCCACTATGCTGGATGTTAGATGAGGCATTAGTTTATATTTTGGCCAAATTGTGTAAGCCACCCACCACTTCACGGTTGCCACACAAAACCCTGGGTTTTGTGTGGCTGATATGGCCCATAAAAGGTAAGAATTAATATTAGGGACCACTCGAGAGGCAACCGTGAAGTGGTGGGTGGCTTACATAATTTGGCCAAAATATAAACTAATGCCTCATCTAACATCCAGCATAGTGGCAGGACGGAGCTCTAGCTGCAGTGTGCCATTGCACCTTTGTTTTTACGTTTGTATGTGTATTTCACCATAGCAACGTGCACCTGCGTATTGGGTTGTGCTGACTGCAATCTCCATTTTTTTTCCCTTTGTAGCATATATGGGAGGCGTGGTGACCTCGATGCAGTCATGCACACCTGACTAGTGAATCCGCCCTGTAGGCTGGTTTTAAAGTCAGTATAAAACTGAGTCTGCTTTATTGAACTTACCAGAAGCCATTTGGTTCCAGGAGAAGTACTAGTGGGCTCAGCATGCATGTTGGTATTTGCATCCCTTGATCTGATGAATGCTGTATGGCACCAGACGGGGTTACAAGCAGAGTGTATCTGGCATGCATGCTGCACCTGCACTCCCTGGGTTTTGTGTGGCTGATATGGCCCATAAAATGTAAGAATTAATGTTAGGGACCACTCGAGAGGCAACCGTGAAGTGGTGGGTGGCTTACATAATTTGGCCAAAATATAAACTAATGCCTCATCTAACATCCAGCATAGTGGCAGGACGGAGCTCTAGCTGCAGTGTGCCATTGCACCTTTGTTTTTACATTATTGTCCAGTGTTGTAATTTTGGTGAAAAAAAGGCCAATTTAATCAATCTGGTGTTTGTTAGACCAGAAACAGTAGGCCTCACGTTTTTACTCCTATAAAAATAAATTATATCTCCCCGTGTGGGAATCTATGTACCAAAACTAGCATTTTAAAAATTCTGGTGTCCAATTTGCAGCAGTTTTCTTGTAATTAATACCGGAAAAAGGAATTATATCTTCCAGTGTGGGAATTTATGTACACAAACTAGCATTATAAAAATTCTGGTGTCCAATTAGCAGCAGTGTTCTTGTAATTAATACCGCCAAAAGGCATTATTGTCCAGTGTTGTAATTTTGGTGAAAAAAAGGCCAATTTAATCAATCTGGTGTTTGTTAGACCAGAAACAGTAGGCCTCACGTTTTCACTCCTGTAAAAAGGAATTATATCTCCCCGTGTGGGAATCTATGTACCAAAACTAGCATTTTAAAAATGCTGGTGTCCAATTTGCAGCAGTTTTCTTGTATTATAATACCGGAAAAAGGAATTATATCTTCCAGTGTGGGAATTTTGGGGCTAAAAAATAATATATTTTATTGTGGTGCGAGTTGAATCGCAACAATGAAGAAACATTCTATTAAGGGACGAGGATGCGGTCGTGGTGGTGTCCGTGGAGCCTCTGCTGCTGGCAGAGGACGTGGCCGTTCGGCCTCAGGCGCACATAGTAGTGAACCAACTCCCTCAAGTAGCCGGCAGAATTTACAGCGATATTTGGTGGGGCCCAATGCCGTTATGAGGATGGTAAGGCCTGAGCAGGTACAGGCATTAGTCGATTGGGTGGCCGACAGTGCTTCCAGCACGTTCACCACATTGTCTTCCGCCCAGTCTTCTGCGGAAAGCGCACAGGTGGCACCTGAAAACCAAGCCCATCAGTCTGTCACATCACCCCCATGCATATCAGGGAAACTGGCTGAGCCTCAAGTTATGCAGCAGTCTCTTATTCTGTTTGAAGACTCTGCTCCCACGGTTTTCCAGGGCGTCCACCTAGCCCTTCCCCAGCGGTGGAAGACATTCCATGCACTGACGCACAACCACTTATGTATCCAGATGATGAGGACATGGGAATACCACCACAGCAGAGTGACCGAGTCTCTGATGATGACGAAACACTGGTGCCCACTGCCGCGTCTTATTGCAGTGTGCAGACTGAACAGGAGGAGGTCAGGGAGGAAGACTGGGTGGAAAACGATGCAGAGGACGATGAGGTCTTAGACCCCACATGGACTGAAGGTCGTGCCACTGACTTAAATAGTTCAGAGGAAGAGGAAGTGGTGAGACCGAGACAACAGCGAAGCCAAAGAGGGAGCAGGGGGCAAAAGCAGAACAGCCGCCGTCCAGAGAGTTCGCCTGCTATTGGCCAGCGTCAACAGGGACCCAGCACCCCAAAGGCATCTTCAAGGAGTTCCCTGGCATGGCACTTCTTCAAACAATGTGCTGAGGACAAGACCAGAGTGGTTTGCACGCTGTGCCATCAGACCCTGAGGCGAGGCATTAACGTTCTTAACCTGAGCACCACCTGCATGATCAGGCATCTACATGCAAAGCATGAACTGCAGTGGAGTACACACCTTAAAAACAAGGAACCCGCTCAGGCTCCCCCTGCTCCCTCTACCGCTGCTGCCTCGGCTTCCGCCTCGAGAGGAATGTTGCCACCTGCCGAGCAGCAAACAGAGGATGTGCCACCGACACCACCGCCACAGTCACCTAGTGTCTCCACTATTTCACAGCGCAGCGTTCAGCTCTCCATCTCTCAAACCTTTGAGAGGAAGCGCAAATTCCCACCTAGTCACCCTCGAGCCCTTGGCCTGAATGCCAGCATTTCTAAACTACTGGCCTTTGAAATGCTGTCATTCCGGCTGGTGGACACAGACAGCTTCAAACAGCTGATGGCCATGGCTGTCCCCCAGTATGTGGTTCCCAGCCGCCACTACTTCTCCAAGACAGCCGTGCCTTCCCTGCACGTGCAAGTGTCCGATAAAATCAAGTGTGCACTGCGCAACGCCATTTGTGGCACGGTCCACCTAACCACAGATACGTGGACCAGTAAGCATGGCCAGGGACGCTATATCTCCCTAACTGCACACTGGGTAAATGTAGTGGGGGCTGGGCCCCAGGCGGAGAGTTCCTTGGCGCACGTCCTTCCGCCGCCAAGGATCACAGGGCATCATTCTTTGCCTCCTGTAGCCTCCTCCTCCTACTCGGCTTCCTCCTCCTCCTCCTCTGCTTCCACCAGCTCATCCAGTCAGCCACACACCTTCACCACCAACTTCAACACAGCCCCGGGTAAACGTCAGCAGGCCGTTCTGAAACTCATATGTTTGGAGGACAGGCCCCACACCGCGCAGGAGTTGTGGCGGGGTATTGAACAACAGACCGACCAGTGGTTGCTGCTAGTGGGCCTCAAGCCCGGCCTGGTGGTGTGCGATAATGGGCGAAATCTCGTGGCAGCTCTGGGACTAGCCGGTTTGACGCACATCCCTTGCCTGGCGCATGTGCTGAATTTGGTGGTGCAAAAGTTCATTCGCAACTACCCAGACATGTCAGAGCTGCTGCATAAAGTGCGGGCCGTCTGTGCGCGCTTCCGGCGTTCACATCCTGCCGCTGCTCGCCTGTCAGCGCTACAGCGGAACTTCGGCCTTCCCGCTCACCGCCTAATATGCGACGTGCCCACCCGGTGGAACTCCACCTTGCACATGCTGGAGAGACTGTGCGAGCAGCAGCAGGCCATAGTGAAGTTTCAGCTGCAGCACGCACGGGTCAGTCGCACTGCGGAACAGCACCACTTCACCACCAATGATTGGGCCTCCATGCGAGACCTGTGTGCCCTGTTGCGCTGTTTCGAGTACGCCACCAACATGGCCAGTGGCGATGCCACTGTTATCAGCGTGACAATACCAATTCTATGTCTCCTGGAGAAAACGCTTAGGGCGATGATGGAAGAGGAGGTGGGCCAGGGCCAGGAGGAGGAGGAGGAGGAGGATGACGGGTCGTTTTTAGCACTTTCAGGCCAGTCTGTTAAAAGTGGCTCAGAGGGAGGTTTTTTGCAACAGCAGAGGGCAGGTACAAATGTGGCCAGCCAGGGACCACTACTGGAGGACGAGGAGGATGAGGAGGAGGTGGAGGAGGATGAGGATGAAGCAGGTTCACAGCGGGGTGGCACCCAGCCCAGCGCAGGCACATCCCTGGTGCGTGGCTGGGGGGATACAGAGGATAATGACGATACGCTCCTCCCACAGAGGACAGCTTGTCCTTACCTCTGGGGAGCCTTGCACACATGAGCGATTACATGCTGCAGTGCCTGCGCAACGACAGCAGAGTTGCCCACATTTTAACGTGTGCTGACTATTGGGTGGCCACCCTGCTGGATCCACGGTACAAAGACAATGTGCCCACTTTACTTCCTGCACTGGAGCGTGATAGGAAGATGCGCGAGTACAAACGCACACTGGTAGACGCGCTCCTGAGAGCATTCCCAACTGTCACAGGGGAACAGGTGGAAGGCCAAGGCCAAGGCAGAGGAGGAGCTAGAGGTCGCCCACGCAGCAGTGTCACGGCCAGCTCCTCTGAGGGCAGGGTTAGCATGGCAGAAATGTGGAAAAGTTTAGTCTCCACGCCACAGCTAACTGCCCCACCACCTGATACGGAACGTGTTAGCAGGAGGCAACATTTTACTAACATGGTTGAACAGTACGTCTGCACACAACTCCACGTACTGACGGATGGTTCGGCCCCATTCAACTTCTGGGTTTCCAAATTGTCCACGTGGCCAGAATTAGCATGTTATGCCTTGGAGGTGCTGGCCTGCCCGGCGGCCAGCGTTTTATCTGAACGTGTATTCAGCACGGCAGGGGGCGTCATTACTGACAAACGCAGCCGCCTGTCCGCAGCCAACGTGGACAAACTGACGTTTATAAAAATGAACCAGGCATGGATCCCACAAGACCTGACCCTCCCTTGTGCAGAGTAGTCCTTAATAACTGCCTTAAACCATGTTGTCTTGTACTCCTGGCCACTTCTTCATTGAAAAATCAATTTTTGAAATTAAGTAGGATCTTCGGGTGCAACCCAGAGTTGAATGAACCTTCCGTCTGTCTGGGTGCCAGGGCCAAAGTACATGAAAGTGTCCTTCTCCTGTGCTGGGTGATATGAATGTTATACTTGTGCTGTCTGACATGTCTCCTTTGTGTGGGTGCAGGGGGCCAGTCACTGAAAGCGGTCTCCTGTGGTGGCTGATATAAATGCCTGAATCTCTGCTGTGGGACCTCTCTCCTCTTTCTGGGTGCAGGGGTCAAAGAAACAAAAGGTGGCCTACTCCTGTGGTGGTTGATGTAAAACTGATGCTTGTGCTATCTGACCTGTCTCCTCTGTGTCGGTGCTAAGGCCTAAGTCACTGAAAGCGGCCTTCTCCTGTGCTGGCTGATATAAATGCCTGAATCTCTGCTGTGGGACCTCTGTCCTCCGTGTGGCTGCAGGGGTCAAAGTCTCTAAAAGTGCCCTTCTCCTGTGGTGGTTGATGTGAAACTGATGCTTGTGCTATCTGACCTGTCTCCTCTGTGTCGGTGCTAAGGCCTAAGTCACTGAAAGCGGCCTTCTCCTGTGCTGGCTGATATAAATGCCTGAATCTCTGCTGTGGGACCTCTCTCCTCCGTCTGGGTGCAGGGGTCAAAGTCTCTCAAAGTCGCCTTCTCTTGTGCTGGGTGATGTGAAACTGATGCTTGTGCCATCTGACATGGTTGCCGGGGTCCCATTAAATGGTGGCCTACTCCTGTGGTGGGTGATCTAAATGCCTGATTCTCTGCTGTGAAACCTCTCCCTCCGTCTGGGTGCAGGGGTCAAAGTCTCTCAAAGTCGCCTTCTCTTGTGCTGGGTGATGTAAAACTGATGCTTGTACCATCTGACATGGGTGCAGGGGTCAAATTAACTAAATGGTGGCCTACTCCTGTGGTGGGTGATATGAGGCCTTAATATGTGCTGTGAAAACCTCTCTCCTCCGTCTGGGTGCAGGGGTCAAAGTCTCTCAAAGTTCAAAGTGGCCTTCTCCTGTGCTGGGTGATGTGAAACGGATGTTTGTGCCATCTGACATGGTTGCCGGGGTCCCATTAAATGATGGCCTACTCCTGTGGTGGGTGATCTAAATGCCTGATTCTCTGCTGTGAAACCTCTCTCCTCCGTCTGGGTGCAGGGGTCAAAGTCTCTCAAAGTGGCCTTCTCCTGTGCTGGGTGATGTGAAACGGATGTTTGTGCCATCTGACATGGTTGCCGGGGTCCCATTAAATGATGGCCTACTCCTGTGGTGGGTGATCTAAATGCCTGATTCTCTGCTGTGAAAACCTCTCTCCTCTGTCTGGGTGCTGGTCCGAAATACATGAGAGTGGCCTTCTCCGGTGGTGGTTGATATGACGCATGATTCCTTGATGTGGGACCTCTCTCCTCTGTCTGGGTGCTGGTCCAAAATAAATGAGAGTGGCCTTCTCCGGTGGTGGTTGATATGACGCATAATTTCTTGCTTTGGGACCTCTCTCCTCTGTCTGGGTGCTGGTCCTAAATAAATGAGAGTGGCCTTCTCCGGTAGTGGTTGATATGAAGCATGATTCCTTGCTGTGGGACCTGTATCCTCTGTCTGGGTGCTGGTCCGAAATAAATGAGAGTGGCCTTCTCCAGTGGTGGGTGATATGACGCATGATTCCTTGCTGTGGGACCTCTCTCCAATTGATATTGGTTAATTTTTATTTATTTTATTTTAATTCATTTCCCTATCTACATTTGTTTGCAGGGGATTTACCTACATTTCGCTGCCTTTTGCAGCCCTCTAGCCCTTTCCGGGAGTCTTTTACAGCCTTTTTAGTGCCCAAAAGTTCGGGTCCCCATTGACATCTATGGGGTTCGGGATGAAGTTCGGGTTGAGTTCGGATCATGAACCCGGACATTTTCCGGAAGTTCGGCCGAACCTCTCGAACCCGAACATCCAGGTGTTCGCTCATCTCTATTACTGATCAAAAGCTGCGCGACTACAAAACGCATGCTGGTAGACGTGCTGCTGATGGCATTCGCACCTGACGCCTCCCCAACCTCCTATTCCACCTCCTTCTCCGAGTTACCAATTAATATTGTTTCATTTTTAGTTATTTTATTTTAAGTTTTGCTGCCTTTTGCATCCTTCTAGGGCTATTTTACAGCCATTTTAGTGCCCAAAAGTTCGGGTCCCCTTTTACTTCAATGGGGTTCGGGTTCAAGTTCGGATCAAGTTCTGATCATGAACCCGAACATTTCCGTGAAGTTTGGCCGAACTTCTCGAACCCGAACATCCAGATGTCCTCTAAACTCTAGTCATTAGTCTAGGTTTGCATACTTCTTACAATTGCACTGTGATAATATTTAACTCTTTGTGTTATTAGTTTAACCGCCTGCCGACCGCAGGGATGCGTCCAGGCGTCGGCAGGTCTGTTCCTCCTTGACGCGGCGGCACGTCATCTCGCGAGAGGCGAGATTTGCTGTGAACGCACGGCAGGCTGTAGATGCAAAATAAATCGCATCAAACAAGTATATCAGACGCTGTTTTGTTAACAGCGTCTGATATACCTGCTACCTGGTCCTCTGGTGGTCCCATTTGCTGGGATTGACCACCAGAGGACCAGGTAGCTATGTAAAGTAGCACCAAGCACCACACTACCCCCCGTCACTTATTAACCCCTTGTTAACCTCTGATCACCCCCCTGTAAGGCTCCATTCACATGTCCATATGTGTTTTGCAGATCCACGGATCTGCAAAACACGGACACCGGCAATGTGCTTTCCGCATTTTGCACATCCGCACATTGCCAGAACTATATAGAAAATGCCTTTTCTTGTCTGCAGTTGTGGACAAGAATAGGACATGTTCTATATTTTTGCGGAACGGAAGTGCAGACCCGGAAGTGCGGCTCCGCAATGCCGGATCCAAGCGGGACAAAGTCTGTCCCCATAGAAATAAATGGGTCCGCAATTCCGTTCCGCAAACAGAATTGCGGACATGTGAATGGGGCATAAGGGTCCCTTATCACCGCCAGTTAGTTAGCTACTTGATAGGTAGTTAGTGCCCAGCCCACCGCACCGCAGTCACTGATTTTGGCAGAGATTTTTTCATCCACATTGATCGATGCGAATGAAGAAATCTGTGCCTTTCATTTATTTATTTTTTTCAGCCCAGAGGCTGAACGGAAAAAAAAAAAAAAAAAACGCATTACTTGTATGCTCAATATAAGGAGAATAGCAGAAACTCCTAATGCTGGCCATACGTGTAATGATTGCGGAGACCCTCAAATGCCAAGGCAGTACAAACACCTTACATGTGACCCTATTTTAGAAAGAAGACACCCCAAGGTATTCCGTGAGGGGTATTGTGAGTTCATGTAAAATTTTATTTTTTGTCACAAGTTAGTGGAATAGGAGACTTTGTAGAAAAAAAAAAAATATATATATATATATATATATATATATATATATATATATATATAATCAATTTCCGCTAACTTGTGGCCAAAATTTTTTTTTTCTGTGAACTCGCCATGCCCCTCACGGAATACCTTGGGGTGTCTTCTTTCCAAAATGGGGTCACATGTGGGGAATTTATACTGCCCTGGCATTTTAGGGGCCCTAAAGCGTGAGAATCCAAATGCGTAAAAATGCCCTGTGAAATCCTAAAGGTACTCATTGGTTTTAGGGCCCCTTTTCGCATCATGGCTGCAGAAAAGTGTCACACATGTGGTATCGTCGTACTCAGGAGAAGTAGGGCAATGAGTTTTGGGGTGTATTTTTACATATACCCATGCTGGGTGTGAGAAATATTGCTGTAAACGACAACTTTTTAATTTTTTTAATCAAAGTTGTCAGTTTACAGAGATATTTCTCTCACCCAACATGGGTATATGTAAAAATACACCGCAAAACACATTGCCCTACTTCTCCCGAGTACGGCGATACCACATGAGTGACACTTTTTTGCAAACTGGGTGCGCAAAGGGGCCCAAATTTCAACGAGTACCTTTAGGTTTTACAGGGATGCTCACAATTTAGCCTTGTTAAAAATGCCAGAACAGTAAACACACCCCACAAATGACCCCATTTCGGAATGTAGACACCCCAAGGTATTCACTGAGGGGCATTGTGAGTCCGTGGGAGATTTTTTTTTTTTTTTGCCAGAAGTTAACAGAAATGGAAACTTTATTATTTTTTTCTTAGAAAGTGTCATTTTCCGCTAACTTGTGAAAAAAAAAAAAATTAAATTATACATGAACTCACCATGCCCCTCCACGAATACTTTGGGGTGTCTTCTTTCTAAAATGGTGTCATTTGGGGGGTATTCATACTATCCTGACATTCTAGCCCTGAAGAAACATGACAGGTGCTCAGAAAGTCAGAGCTGCTTCAAAATGCGGAAATTCACTTTTTTGCACCATAGTTTGTAAACGCTATAACTTTTACCCAAACAAAATATATACTTATTGGATTTTTTTTTTTATCAAAGACATGTAGAACAATAAATTTATAGAAAAATGTATATAGAAATGTAGTTTATTTTAAAAAAAATTTACAACAGAAAGTGAAAAATGTCATTTTTTTGCAAAAAAATTGTCATTTTTGATTAATAGCAACAAAAGTAAAAATGTCAGCAGCAATTAAATACCACCTGAAAGCTCCATTAGTGAGAAGAAAAGGAGGTAAAATTCATTTGGGTGGTAAGTTGCATGACGGAGCAATAAACGGTGAAAGTAGTGTAGTGCAGAATTGTAAAAAGTGGCCTGGTCATTAAGGGTGTTTAAGCTAGGGGGGCTGAAGTGGTTAAGCAGATTGTGATTGTCTATTGTTGTGACTTAGATGAAAATTAGATCACATTTTATGACCAATTTGTGCAGAAATCCATATCATTTCAAAGGGTTCACATACTTTTTCTTGCAACTGTACATACATACATAGTGCTGTGATGTCACAAGTTCACAACAATACTTAGTGCACCAATCACTAATATGTAGTCAGACATGCTAAAATGTGCTGTCCTCATCCGTTGCCCCACAAAAAAAAAAATAGAGCATGTCCTATTCTTGTCCGTTTTGTGGACAAGAATAGGCATTTCTACAATGGGCTGCAAATTGCAGAACGGAACGCAAAGCAGCTTCCGTGTTTTGCGGATCCGCGGTTTGTGGACCGCAAATCACATACAGTCGTGTGCATGAGGCCTTAGTTGCAAATTGCTTATAGCTTGTAATCTCTTGTGGGCAGGGTCCTTTCTCCTTCTGTACCAGTTTGTAACTTGTCTTGTTCATGTTTATTGTACTTTTTTTATAATGTTTGTGCACCCCTTTATATATATAGCCAGCACTATAAAATCAATGATGCTTTAAAAATAAATAAAAATAATAATAAAATTTCTGTTTTTTAACACTGCATACTTTTTTTGTCTTTTGATGCCCTGTCCTAACTTTTATAAGATGCGCTGCTGCCATCTGTGTTCAATTTTGAATAAAATAAAGATTTATGAGATTTACTAATAATTGCATTCTGTTTTTATTTACATTTACTTACTCCTTGTCCAGACTTTATTGGAATTCGGGTTGTACATATACATAGAACAGAATGTTGAAAGAGCTGTGGCAGATTATTCTGCGAATAGGGGATAACGACCTGATCACTGGGGGTCAAATGCTGGGATCCCTACTGATCACGAGAATACAATTCCACTGCTCCCATAGAGAATGAATAGAGCAGCAGGGCGCGTGCACAATCCCTTTATGACACATACAGTATACAGAACATGTAAATATAAATTAATTAAATGAAGATATGGATACAAAACATGAAGCAATAGCTAAACGACATGCATTATATGTAAAGAATATTAAGAAAAATATACAGAACATGTAAATATAGATTTATAACATGGAGATATAGATGAACACCACACAGCCAGTTAACATACAATGTCATATTTGCTCTGAAACTAGGAACATTTGTGAGTCAAAAACAAATTGTCCAGGAAAGGAGGAGCTTCCTATTCTTAGATCTGAGGACAGAGTGACAGAACTGACCTATGAGATAAAGCTGTGGTCGACGTATGAGCAGCAGCATCTGACAGCCAGCCAGCGCAAGCCAGAGGAGAGAGGAAAAATGACTCCATGTTAATTAAGACGGAAAAGGTCTTACACGATATACAGTCCTAGGATATTCGGTCTATACGTTATACTCCATATATATAACTAGCTCAGTGTGTAGCCACAGCATACTCATTGTACACAGCATATATAATGGGCATCCACAGCATACTCATTGTATACAGTATATATAATGTGCAGCCACAGCATACTCATTGTATACAGTATATATAATGTGCAGCCACAGCGTACTCATTGTATGCAGTATATATAATGTGCAGCCACAGCATACTCATTGTATACAGCATATATAATGGGCATCCACAGCATACTCATTGTATACAGTATATATAATGTGCAGCCACAGCGTACTCAATGTATGCAGTATATATAATGGGCATCCACTGCATACACATTGTATGCAGTATATATAATGTGCAGACACAGCATACTCATTGTATAATATATATAATGTGCAGCCTCAGCGTACTCATTGTATACAGCATATATAATGGGCATCCACAGCATACTCATTGTATACAGTATATATAATGTGCAGCCACAGCGTACTCATTGTATACAGCATATATAATGGGCATCCACAGCATACTCATTGTATACAGTATATATAATGTGCAGCCACAGCGTACTCATTGTATACAGCATATATAATGGGCATCCACAGCATACTCATTGTATACAGTATATATAATGTGCAGCCACAGCATACTCATTGTATTATATATAATGTGCAGCCACAGCGTACTCAATGTATGCAGTATATATAATGTGCAGCCACAGCGTACTCAATGTATGCAGTATATATAATGTGCAGCCACAGCATACTCATTGTATACAGCATATATAATGGGCATCCACAGCATACTCATTGTATACAGTATATATAATGTGCAGCCACAGCGTACTCAATGTATGCAGTATATATAATGGGCATCCACTGCATACACATTGTATGCAGTATATATAATGTGCAGCCACAGCATACTCATTGTATACAGTATATATAATGTGCAGCCACAGCATACTCATTGTATACAGTATATATAATGTGCAGCCACAGCATACTCATTGTATACAGTATATATATATAATGTGCAGCCACAGCGTACTCATTGTATACAGTATATATAATGTGCAGCCACAGCGTACTCAATGTATGCAGTATATATAATGGGCATCCACTGCATACACATTGTATGCAGTATATATAATGTGCAGCCACAGCATACTCATTGTATACAGTATATATAATGTGCAGCCACAGCATACTCATTGTATACAGTATATATATAATGTGCAGCCACAGCGTACTCAATGTATGCAGTATATATAATGGGCATCCACTGCATACTCATTGTATACAGTATATATAATGGGCATCCACTGCATACTCATTGTATACAGTATATATAATGTGCAGCCACAGCGTACTCAATGTATGCAGTATATATAATGGGCATCCACTGCATACACATTGTATGCAGTATATATAATGTGCAGACACAGCGTACTCATTGTATAATATATATAATGTGCAGCCTCAGCGTACTTATTGTATACAGTAGCTATAATGTGCAGTCACAGCATACTCATTGTATACAGTATATATAATGTGCAGCCACAGCATAGTCATTGTATACAGTATATATATATATATATATGTGCAGCCACAGCGTACTCATTGTATACAGTATATATAATGGGCATCCACAGCATACTCATTGTATACAGTATATATAATGTGCAGTCACAGCATACTCATTGTATACAGTATATATATAATGTGCAGCCACAGCGTACTCATTGTATACAGTATATATAATGGGCATCCACAGCATACTCATTGTATAATATATATAATGTGCAGCCACAGCATACTCATTGTATAATATATATATAATGTGCAGCCACAGCGTACTCATTGTATGCAGGATATATAATGTGCAGTCACAGCGTACTTATTGTATACAGTATATGCTGTATAATGGGCAGCCACAGCGTACTCATTGTATACAGGATATATAATGTGCAGTCACAGCGTACTTATTGTATACAGTATATATAATGTGCAGTCACAGCATACTCATTGTATAATATATATATATATATATATATATATATATATATATATATATATAATGTGCAGCCACAGCGTACTCATTGTATGCAGTATATATAATGTGCAGCCTCAGCGTACTTATTGTATGCAGTATATATAATGGGCAGTCACAGCATACTCATTGCATACAGTATATATAATGTGCAGTCACAGCTATTATGCATATATATAAGTGCAGTAGCATCTATTGTATACAGTATATATAATGTGCAGCCACAGCATACTCATTGTATAATATATATATAATGTGCAGCCACAGTGTACTTATTGTATGCAGTATATATAATGGGCAGTCACAGCGTACTCATTGTATAATATATATATAATGTGCAGCCACAGTGTACTTATTGTATGCAGTATATATAATGTGCAGTCACAGCGTACTTATTGTATAATATATATATATATATATATATATATATATATATATATATATATAATGTGCAGCCACAGCGTACTTATTGTATGCAGTATATATAATGGGCAGTCACAGCATACTCATTGCATACAGTATATATAATGTGCAGCCTCAGCGTACTTATTGTATACAGTATATATAATGTGCAGCCACAGCATACTCATTGCATACAGTATATATAATGTGCAGTCACAGCATACTCATTGTATACAGTATATATATAATGTGCAGCCACAGTGTACTTATTGTATGCAGTATATATAATGGGCAGTCACAGCGTACTCATTGTATAAAGTATATATAATTTGCAGTCACAGCGTACTCATTGTATACAGTATATATAATGTGCAGTCACAGCGTACTCATTGTATACAGTATATATAATGTGCAGCCACAGCATACTCATTGTATAATATATATAAATTTGCAGTCACAGCATACTCATTGTATACAGTATATATAATGTGCAGTCACAGCATACTCATTGTATACAGTATATATAATGTGCAGCCACAGCATACTCATTGTATAATATATATAAATTTGCAGTCACAGCGTACTCATTGCATACAGTATATATAATGGGCAGTCACAGCATACTCATTGTATACAGTATATATAATGTGCAGTCACAGCATACTCATTGCATACAGTATATATAATGTGCAGTCACAGCATACTCATTGTATACAGTATATATAATGGGCAGTCACAGCATACTCATTGCATACAGTATATATAATGTGCAGTCACAGCGTACTCATTGCATACAGTATATATAATGTGCAGACACAGCGTACTCATTGCATACAGTATATATAATGTGCAGTCACAGCATACTCATTGTATACAGTATATATAATGTGCAGTCACAGCGTACTCATTGCATACAGTATATATAATGTGCAGTCACAGCGTACTCATTGCATACAGTATATATAATGTGCAGTCACAGCGTACTCATTGCATACAGTATATATAATGTGCAGTCACAGCATACTCATTGTATACAGTATATATAATGTGCAGACACAGCGTACTCATTGTATATAGTGTATATAATGTGCAGTCACAGCATACTCATTGTATAATATATATATATAATGTGCAGTCACAGCGTACTCATTGTATACAGTATATATAATGTGCAGTCACAGCGTACTCATTGCATACAGTATATATAATGTGCAGTCACAGCATACTCATTGTATACAGCATATATAATGGGCATCCACAGCATACTCATTGTATACAGTATATATAATGTGCAGCCACAGCATACTCATTGTATACAGTATATATAATGTGCAGACACAGCGTACTCATTGCATACAGTATATATAATGTGCAGTCACAGCATACTCATTGTATAATATATATAATGTGCAGCCACAGCATACTCATTGCATACAGTATATATAATGTGCAGTCACAGCATACTCATTGTATACAGTATATATAATGTGCAGTCACAGCATACTCATTGTATAATATATATATAATGTGCAGTCACAGCGTACTTATTGTATACAGGATATATAATGGGAAGCCGCGGCATACTCACTGTATACAGTATACATAATGGGCAGCCACAGCATACTTATTGTATAATATATATATATAATGTGCAGTCACAGCGTACTTATTGTATACAGGATATATAATGGGAAGCCGCGGCATACTCACTGTATACAGTATACATAATGGGCAGCCACAGCATACTTATTGTATACAGTATATATATTGTGTAGCCACAGCGTACTTATTGTATACAGTATATATAATGTGCAGCCACAGCATACTTATTGTATACAGTAGATATAATGTGCAGTCAGTGTACTCATTGTATACAGTATATATAATGTGCATCCACAGCGTACTCATTGTATACAGTATATATAATGTGCAGCCACAGCATACTCATTGTATACAGTATATATAATGTGCAGACACAGCGTACTCATTGTATACAGTATATATAATGTGCATCCACAGCATACTCATTGCATATAAAATGTGTAGACACAGCATAGTTACTGTATACAGTGTATATAATGTGCAACTATAGTACACTTATTGTATACTATCCTACATAAAAAAAGCCCTGTGTCCATGCGCTGTGTCCGTCTGTGCCGATTTTTACACTGGGCATGCGTGGCGACCAATCGGCACACGGTGCCCCACATGCCCACCAGTTGCGTACTAAGGAGGGGCGCGGTGCGGTCCTCCCCGGGTGCCGGCACTCAGGGGCTGCCAGAGGCCAGAAGCAATGAGAGCTTTCATCAATATAGATGGAAGAGCTCATTGCTGGAAGCTGGGTCCTGTCACTCACCGCTCAGCTCCCCGCGATCCTCCCCTCCTTCAGGCTGGCAGCGCTCTGAATGGTGAAGCAGTTAGACTTCGCTCTGCTCCACCTTCAGCCTGCAGACACAGATTGCGCTGTCAGCCAGTTTGGGTGGAGCCTGCAACCTGGAAATCTGCATAAGCACTGCCCACACAGTTCTGCAGAGCAACTTGTGCCTGCAGGGGAGAGAGGACTGTGAGCTTCATGAACGGGACAAGGTAAGTAGTTAGTGTTAGTTTTTTTTTTTAATACAAAAGGGGCACAGAGAGCTTTATCACTATGGAGGGGACATAGAGGACTTTATGGCTATGGAGAGCGCACAGAGGACTTTATCAGTATGGATGGGGCACAGAGGTTATTATTATGGAGGGGGGACAGAGAACGTTATCACTATGGAGGGGACATAGAGGACTTTATTATTATGGAGGGGGCACAGAGGTCTTTATCACTATGGAGGGGGCACAGAGGACTTTATTATTATTATGGAGGGGGCACAAAGGTTATTATTATGGAGGGGGGACAGAGGACTATCACTATGGATGGGGCACAGAGGGCATTACTAATATGAAGGGGCACAGAGTGGAGGGGGGAACAAAGGACTTTATTCCTATGGAGGGGGCACAGAGGACATTACTAATATGAAGGGGCACAATGGGCATTTCTACTATGGAGGGGGCACAGAGTGGAGGGGGGAACAAAGGACTTTATTACTATGGAGGGGGCACAGAGGGCATTACTAATGTGAAGGGGCAAAATGGGCATTTCTACTATGGAGGGGGCACAGAGCCAGAGGGCATTACTATAATGAAGGGGCACAGTGGGCATTATTACTGTGAAGGGGGCACAATGGGCATTATTACGACAAAGGGGCACAATGGAGATTTCTACTATGGAGGGGGCACAGAAGGCATTACTATCACAGTGGGCATTACAACTATTAAGGGGGCACGATGGGGATTATTACTGTTAAGGGGGAACAAAGAGGGCACTACAACTGCGAAAGGGACACATAGAGGGCATAACTACTGTGAGAGGGCACAATGTCGGCATAACTACTGTTAGGGGCCCACAGCTGTACAAAACTACGGTGAGGGGGTGCAATTTTTAAAGTATTGGGGGGGGGGGGTGCCAGAGAAAAGATCCGCCCCAGGTGCCAAACACCCTAGGCACGCCGCTGACGCCCACACTTGCGCGCCGGCCAACGTCGGAGCGCTGCCATAACTGTCCGTGCATCACAGAGCTGCACAGATTCAGCACTCTCAGCCACAGAGACCAGCCCCTGCCAGCAGTCTCACCTACCAGTTGCTGCCAGCAGTCTCAGCACCACCAGTTAGTGCATGCTGTCTAAGCCACCAGTTGCTGCCAGCAGTCTCAGCACCACCAGTCAGTGCCATCAGTCAGTGCCACCAGCCACCAGTCACAGTGCCAGCAGTTTCAGCCACTTGTCAGTGCCAGCAGTCTCAGCACCACCAGTCAGTGCCAGCCATCTCAGCCATCAGTCAGTGCCACCAGCCACAGCGCCAGAAGTCTTCACCACAGCCAACAGTCTTGGCCACCAGCCACAGCCACCAGTTGTAGAAAGCAGGCTCAGTCACAGGCACCACCCAGTGCCAGCCATCTCAGCTATCAGTCAGTGCCACCAGCCACAGCCACCAGTCACAGTGCCATAAGTCCCTGCCACCAGGTAGTGCCAGCCATAGCCATCAGTCAGTGCAAGCAGTCTCAGACACCAGCTGCAGCCAGCATTCTCAGCTACATGGTGTGGCGAGTGGCGACGTTTTGGCTCTCAAGCTTGAGAAAGGCTCATGTTTGAGAGCCGAAACGTCGCCACACCATATATATTTTTTAATATATATATATATATATATATATATATATATATATATATATATATATAGTGCAGTCACAGTGTACTGATTGTATACAGTATATATAATGTTCAGTCACAGGATACTGATTGTATACAGGATATATAATGTGCAGTCACAGCATATTCATTGTATACAGTACATATAATGTGGAGTCACAGCATACTCATTGTATACAGTACAGAATTTGTGTCACAGCATACCCATTGTATGCAGTATAAATAATGTGCAGCCACAGCATACTCAATGTATACAATATACAGTATATAATGTGCAGCCACAGTGTACTCATTGTATGCAGTATATATAATGTGCAGTCACAGCATATTCATTGTATACAGTATATATAATGGGCAGCCACAGCATACTCATTGTATATAGTGTATATAATGTGCAGTCACAGGATACCGATTGTATACAGTATATATAATTTGCAGCCACAGCGTACTAATTGTATACAGTATATATAATGTGCATCCACAGCATACTCATTGTATACAGTATATATAATTTGCAGCTACAGCCTACCAATTGTATACAGTATATGTAATGCGCATCCACAGCATACTCATTGTATACAGTATATATAATTTGCAGCCACAGCGTACTAATTGTATACAGTATATGTAATGTGCAGCCACAGTATACTCATTGTATACAGTATATAGTTAATTACATAGTTACACAGTTAATACGGTTGAAAAAAGACATAGGTTCAACCAAAGGATGGTGGGGACGTGAATCCCAAAATTGGGTGGGGACAGAATACTTATGGTATACAGTATATATAATGTGCAGCCACAGCATACGCATTGTATTCAGTATATATAATGTACAGCCAATAGCATACTCATTGTATGAAGTATATATAATAGGCAACCACAGCATATTCATTGAATACAGTATTAGCAGAATGGCCCGGCTTCGCATGGCTATATTTCGACTATTTCACCGTTTTACTGTTTGTGTGTATGATTGAAAGATATCCACAGTGTTCTCCACAACAGTGACCTCCACAGTACCCCACCACTCAACAGTGACCTCCACAGTCGCATGTCTCCTCAATAGTGACTTCCACAGCACCTTGCTCCCATAAAATGTGAACTCCACAGCACCCCGCATTTTTACCAGTGACCTTCACAGCAGCTTGTCCCCTTAACAGTGATCTTCCACAGCGCTCCACCCCCTTAAGAGAGTGACCTCTACAGTGCTGTATTCCCTTAATAATGGCCTCCACAGAGGTCTAGCACCTTAACAGTGACCTCTACAGGGCCCCGACTCCTTAATATTGATCTCCACAGCAGCTCGCCCCCTTAAAAGTGAGTTCCCCGTTGCGATGGCCCCTTAAGAGTGACCAACACAGCAACCCAACCCCTTAACAGTAACCTCCACAGAAGCCTGCCCCCTTAAAAGTGACCTCCACAGTGCTCCATCCAATTAACTGTCACCTCCACAGGGTGAAGATAGTGGTGCGCGAGAAACGCTGAAAAAAAGGAACCAGAATTGGAGGCGCCAAAAACAACATAGATAGAATGATATGTTTCAGTGTAATGGAATAATAAAAAAATAATAAAAATCCAATATAATCTAAAACCATATATTCAAAAAAAACAATATAAAAACAAAGCCTGAAGGTAAATGACTCACTTCACCCAGGAGGGTAATGTGGGATAAAACTCAAGACACCAACACCACTCCTAATGCGCCTGGGTCGCTTGTAGAGATGTCAGAAAAAGGGCGGCAAACATTCAGCAGTTATCGTGAACTTTTTTCTTTATTCCAAAGCCAGGGTAGGGTAGAAGAGGAAGCTCAACGCGTTTCGGGGCCTAATTATGGGTCCCCTTCATCAGGAGCAGGTATAGGTATAAGGGTAAAAAGTGGTGTTTAAATAGACATGAAGAAACCGCCAAAATAGCTTCCAGTGAGTGACGTCACTTCCGGTTTCCGCATGCGTTCCACGCTGGAACGCACCGGAAATGACGCACCACCAGCCGTTTGGCTCACATAATTAATACATAGGTTTGTGCTATTTACATACCAAAACCTAAGTTGTGGTACATAAGAAACTAGCACATACTTACATAGATACAGAGAGGCAGGCACTAAGTCCAGTGTAATAGCGCAACTTCCGGTGCGTCACCTCGGATGCGTTCCACAGTGGAATGCAACCCGGAAATTTCGGTGCATCCCAACAGTGGAAGGCATACGGTGCACAATAGAAGAATGAATCATAAGTATTTGTGTTGGACAATGGAATACGGGGTCAGAGGATAAAGGGCCTAGGTCAGTGTTAGCAACAGTGGCTCAAATTAGGTTGTGGGTGCATGTGGTCCCACCAAAGCTGGAGGCAAGAAAGTTAGGTATTTCCGGTTTCCGGGGACATAGTAAACATTGTTATTCATTATTGACAGTATGTCCTTCCTGTTCAGTCTCATACTGAAATTAAAGAGGATTAATAAATTAGAATAAAAAGGAGTCGAGTAAACATATGGGTGAAGGACGATAGGTGGGTGCGGCTTCCAATAGATATTTGGTAATCATGTATAAAATAATATAATAAAATTTCCGCAAAACGACTTAGTATGTTCTTATCTAGACATTGCGTATATTTTTATATAAACAAAAGAATGAAAGGTCCATATTGGTATAGCTAGAATATGGGTGATCATCACGCAGCATTTACATTTTTTAGCGCCGCATTTAAAAGACCCTTTTCTAGTTGCTGAAGGCAGGATCTTTTTTTCGGGTGCTACCCGATAGGTACCTTGAATATTCTAGTTGCCACCATACAAAATGAAAGAAGAACATTATGGGCAGATGAAGAGAATTCTGAGAAATTGCTCCGAAGACAAAACCCTAAGAAAACTGTGAGTCCTAAAAGATAGTTTTTTTGGACTAAGGCTACCCAAAAAGTCTGATCAAGGCTTCAATTCAGAGGGTTCTCAAACTTGACCAAAAAAAAACCCTAAAACCAGCCCCATTGGGAATTGCCAATCAAAGAATACCAATGTAACCTTATCACTAGGTACAATAGGGACCACCAAAAATATCATCAAAGTACTCACAAACATACTCACTGGAGTATCTTGTTGACGGACCCAATCCTAAAGGATATACTCCCCAAACAACCGGCCATTACATTTAGAAGAGCTCAAACTCTAAAAAATATCATTGCCCCTTCATGCCCTAAGCTCCCAGCACCCGAAAAAAGGATCCTGTCTTCAGCAACTAGAAAAGGGTCTTTTAAAGGTGGCGCTAAAAAATGTAAATGCTGTGCGATGATCACTCATGCCACCAGAGAAATTGAAACAGCAGGTCCATCCGGCACCTGGGCCCTTAAACAGGAACGCAACTGAGGGATGAGAAATATCATCTACTTACTAAGATGCCCATGTGGATTGAAATACGGGGAAAGGACCACCCAAACTCAGAGAGAGAATGTGTGAACATCGTTCTAACAAAAAACGTAAGGTTGTCATGCATAGTGTATCGCGCCACTTCTCTGAACGACACAATGGCATCTTAACTGGTCTTACGGTCACCCCTTTAGAAACTGTCCCATTTTCCTACCAACAGTTATATCGAAAGGAAATGTACTGGATATTTATAGATACACTAAACACACTATCCCCTTTTGGTCTCAAAAAGCCTGGAATATTCAAACTACTGAGGAAGAATATGAAAGATGTCCTTACAGTATAATAGGTCTACAGTTTATCTAGACAATCTGCACATCTTTGCACACATGATTCTCCTTTCAAACATATATTCTAGCCATACCAATATGGACCTTTCATTCTTTTGTTTATATAAAAATATACGCAATGTCTAGATAAGAACATACTAAGTCGTTTTGCGGAAATTTTATTATATTATTTTATACATGATTACCAAATATCTATTGGAAGCCGCACCCACCTATAGTCCTTCACCCATATGTTTACTCGACTCCTTCTTATACTAATTTATTAATCCTCTGTATCTTCAGTACGAGACCAAACAGGAAGGACATACTGTCAATAATGAATAACAATGTTTACTATGTCCCCAGAAACCGGAAATTCCTAACTTTCTTGCCTCCAGCTTTGGTGGGACCACGTGCACCCACAACCTAATTTGAGCCACTGTTGCTAACACTGACCTAGGCCCACTATCCTCTGACCCTGTTTTCCATTGTCCAACACAAATACTTATAATTCAATCATTTTTCTATTGTGCACCATATGCCTTCCACTGTTGGGACGCACCGGAATTTCGGGGTTGCGTTCCACTGTGGAACGCATCAGAGGTGAAGCATCGGAAGTTGCGCTATTACACTGGACTTAGTGCCTGCCTCTCTGTATCTATGTACGTATGTGCTAGTTTCTTATGTACCACAACTTATGTTTGTGCTATTTACAAACCAAAACCAATGTTTTAATTATGTGAGCCAAACGGCTGGTGGTGCATCATTTCCGGCGCGTTCCTGCTTGAAACTCATGCGGAAATCGGAAGTGACGTCACTAGAAGCTATTTTGGCAGTTTCTTCATGTCTATTTAAACAACACTTTTACCCTCATACCTATACCTGCTCCTTATGAAGGGGACCCATTATTAGGCCCCAAAACGCGCTGAGCTTCCTCTTCTACCCTACCCTGGCTTTGGAATAAAGAAAAAAGTTCAAGATAACTGCTGAATGTTTGCCGTCCTTTTTCTGACTTCTCTACAAGCGGCCCAGGCGCAGGAGGAGTGGTGTGGGTGTCTTGAGCTTTATCCCATATTACCCTCCTGGGTGAAGTGAGTCATTTACCTTCAGGCTTGGTTTTTATATTGGTTTTTATGAATATATGGTTTAAGATCATATTGGATTTTTATTATTTTTTTATTATTCCATTACACTGAAGCATATTCTATCCATGTGGTTTTTGGCGCCTCCAATTCTGGTTCCTTTTTTTCAGCGCGTCTCACGCACCACTATCTTCATTCTTCACTACCTACCCTAAGTCTACCTAGGTTAGGTTGGGACCAGTGGCAGCCTACCCACCCATCTATCTGTTCAATTTTTGACATCTTACTTTTATAATTTTTGACATCCTACTTTTATATACCTCGCTGATAATTAATGCATTACTTTCTCTAGCCTTTACTTTCTCTAGCCTTTCCTTTGGCGCCCTGCTAAGTTATTCCGGGACCCTCCTCCTTGAAGGTCCAGGTACTAACACTTTTTTTATCTTCCTGTCCCTGACCTCCACAGGGCCCCACCCACTTAACATTGACCTCTACAGGAGCTAGCCCCCTTAACAGTTCCCCCTCAACAGCACTTCACCCCTTCACAGTGACCTCCACAGCACCTAGGGTTGCCACCTTTCTCAACAAAAAATTCCTGGCCAAGTTAAGGGTGTGTGGCTAAAACAGGGTGTTAAGTCACTATGTCACAATGTGGCAATACCCTGAAACAGCTGTCTGTGGATGGATAACTGGCTTAGGTCTTTCCTGTCACATCCTTAAAGTTTGTAAGAGAGTGGGATCTTGACATAGGGGCCATTTAACATGGTGGATTTGGTGATCCCTGTAATGGGGACACCCTTTTGCTCAGTTTTCCTTCCTTCCTTTGAGAGATATCTGGCTTTCACTGTGTTGTAGACCCAATACTGGGGCTCCACATTTATTTTGCATATTACTGTTTCCCAGGGAGCTTTGCACTTTGGATTGCTGTGTTGAGACTCTTAAATGAGGCTCCACAGTGTTTTCTCTAGCTGGTCTCCCTGAGATCGGCTATTGTTTTGCTTCAGCAATTATTATAGCTGGTAGAAAAAAAATGACTAGCTCTGGCAGGAACACTAAATCACAGGCTTGGCTGGTGAGATACTCGCCGGGTGGCAACCCTAGCACCCTCTTACCATTGACCTCTAGAGTGACCTCCACAGCATCCTCGCCCACTTAACAGTAACCTATAATTCCTTATACACAGTGTTTGGTCAGAAATTTCCATCAGCGATTGCGAGCGAAAACCAGGTGTGGATCTAAACACAGAACAGGTAAAGAGCTTTCCCTTATACCTTATGTCTGTGCAGCTCCAATCCTGGTTTTAGCTCACAATCACTGAAAGCTGAACAGTGAAGAAAAATGGCTCAGTTGTTATGGAAACCTGGTGTAAAACTGTGTCTATGTCAAAATTAAAGGACCTGCGAGCTTTATTTAACCAATATGGGTCATGTGACTGTGTGAATGGCAACCCTTTAACAGTGATCCAAATAAAGTACAAAAAAGTATTTATATTGCTAATGCTATGCTTAAATTAGAGATGCTTGGCAAATACATTTTGTACAAAATTAATTGAGCCCGTCTGCCACAAGTCAAGGCGATCTCTGATTAGACGGGTTCCTAACACTAAACAACACTTGTTTATGTGCCATAAACAGCTACCATAACATTGAGGGGACGCAGGTCCCACATGCATGCCGAGCCCACTCCACAAATCCCCTGGTGCCAAATGGCTACCATTGGATGCAGTAAGAATACACCCCATACCTCTCCTGATGAAACAAGGCTTCCAGTGAGTAGGGGAGGTGCAGGTGCACGTTGCTATGGCTGAAAACAAAACCAAACTAAATATATAATGCAACAGCACTCTGCGATCCAAATAAAGTACAACAAAGTATTTATATTGCTAATGCTATGCTTAAAGGGAGTCTGTCGCCTCCATATGGCCATATAGAGCACTTACATGGCTCTGTAGCACGTCTATACAAGATTGTAACTGTAGCTTTTTTCTTTTCTTTAGAATTGCACAAGTAGGAAAAATTTAGTTTTATTCATATGCTAATAAGCACTCTCAAGTGCCCAGGGGCAGCGTTCCCCGTGTAGAAGCCCAGGCTGCTCTGCCTTCTTTTCACTTTACTCCTCCCCAGCCACGGCATCGATTCACCTAGTGCGCATGCCCTCAGCCGGACCTAGCGATGAAGCAAGGGACTTGGAGGGTGGGCAAAGGCAGTGGCTGGGGAGGAGTAAAGTGAAAAGAAGGCAGAGTAGCCTGGGCTCCTACACAGGGAACGCCGCCCCTGGGCACTTGCGAGTGCCGATTTGCATATGAATAAAACTCAGTTTTTCCTGCTTGTGCAAGTCTAAAGAAAGAACAAAAGGTACCGTTACAATCCTGTATAGATGTGCTACAGAGCCAGGTAAGTGCTCTACATGGCCGTATGGAGGTGACAGACTCCCTTTAAATTAGAGATGCTTGACAAATACATTTTGTACAAAATTATTTGAGCCCGTCTGTTGGTACCTGTATTCTTTAGATTCAGTGGAGGCCATTTTGGCACCAAAATGACAAAAATTAACAGGGGCCCAGCATGCATGTGGGACCTGCGCCCCCTCAATGTTATGGTAGCTGTTTATGGCACATAATCATGTGTGGTTTAGTGTTAGGAACCCGTCTAATCAGAGATCGCCTTGACGTGTGGCAGACAGGCTCAAATATTTTTGGACAAAATGGCTAAAATGACATTGAAAGGGGATGTTGTCATTATGGGAGACTTTATTCTTCCTGATAAAAAACTGGAAAATCAAAACAACTAGTTCTGCCAGGAGTACAGACATTCTAAATTCCCTACTGGTATTATCTCTACAGCAAGTAGTTGAGGAGCCAACACGGAAGGAGGCCATTTTAGATTTAGTATTCACAAATGGCAATTCGGTATCTTATATTACTGTAGGGGAAAGCTTAGGATCTAGTGATCACCAGTCAGTATGGTTTACTATAAGTACAGTGACTGAGTCACTCCACACAAAAACAAAAGTTTTCGATTTTCGAAAAACAGACTTTTCTAAAATTAAATCAGTGGTATATGAGTCCCTATCAGACTGGAACAATTTCAATTGAGTCCAAGAGAAATGGGACTATTTAAAAGTGGCTCTATTGAAGGCAACAGAAAATTGCATTAGGCTTGTCAGTAAAAGCAAAAAAGGGAAGAGACCACTGTGGTACTCAACAGAAATGGCCAAAATCATTACAAGCAAAAAGATGGCATTTAGTAAGTATAAAAACACCCAAAACGAGGATGACAGAGAAATCTATAAGATTAGGCAGAGAGCCAAGCAAGTTATAAGAGCTTCTAAAGCTCAGGCAGAAGAGAAATTAGCTCAGTCAGTGAAAAAAGGTGATAAGACATTCTTCAGATACATAAATGATAAAAAGGAAATTAAAACAAGGAATTACCAAATTAAAAACAAAAGAAGGAAGGTATGTGGAAGAATATAAAGAACTAGCTGATGGCCTCAATGAATACTTCTGTTCAGTTTTTACAAAGGAAAATGAAGGAGAAGGACCTCACTTAGGGAAGAAGACTAATGAATACTTTGATGCATGCGTTGTTACAAAGGAAGAGGTTCTAAGTCAGCAGTCTAAAATTAATACAAATAAATCACAGGGGCCTGATGGGATACACTAGTACACCTCGAAGAGCTTAGAGGTGTACTAGCAAAACCATTAAGAGATTTATTTAACCAATCACTGGTAACAGGAGTCGTCCCAGAAGATTGGAAATTAGCAAACGTTGTACCAATTCACAAGAAAGGTAGTAGGGAGGAATCGGGCAACTATAGGCCAGTAAGCCTGACATCAATAGTGGGGAAATTAATAAAAACCATACTCAAGGAGAGGATTGTGGAACATCTAAAAACCCATGGGTTGATTGATAAAAAACAGCATGAGTTTACTTCAGGGAGATCATGTCAAACTAATCTTATTGACTTTTGACTTTTTTGATTGGGTGACTAAAATAATAGATGGCGGAGGTGCAGTAAACATTGCTTATCTGGACTTTAGTAAGGCTTTTGAAACTGTCCCACATAGAAGGCTTATCAATAAACTGCAGTCTTTGAGCTTGGGCTCACATATTGTTGAATGGATTCGGCAGTGGTTGAAGGACAGAAAACAGAGGGTTGTAGTCAATGGAGTATATTAAGACCATGGTATTGTTACCAGTGGGGTACCTCAGGGATCTGTTCTGGGACCCATATCTTTATCTGTGAAATTGCAGAAGGCCTTAATGGTAAGGTGTGTCTTTTTGCTGATGACACAAAGATTTGTAACAGGGTTGATGTTCCTGGAGGGATGCACCAAATGGAAAAGGATTTAGGAAAACTACAGGAATGGTCAAAAATCTGGCAACTAAAATTTAATTTCGATAAGTGCAAGATAATGCACCTGGGGCATAAAAACCCAAGAGCAGAATATAAAATCAGTGATTCAGTACTAACCTCAGTATTTGAGGAAAGGGATTTAGGGGTCATTATATCAGATGACCTAAAGGTGGGCAGACAATGTCATAGAGCAGCAGGAAATGTCAGCAGAATGCTTGGGTGAATAGGGAGAGGCATTAACAGTAGAAAGAGGGAGGTGCTCGTGCCGCTCTACAGAGCACTAGGGAGACCTCATTTGGAGTATTGTGTGCAGTACTGGAGACCATATCTGCAGAAGTATATTGAAACGTTGGAGAGAGTTCAGAGAACAGCTACTAAACTAGTACATGGATTGCAGGACAAAACTTACCAGGAAAGGTTAAAGGACCTTAACATGTACAGCTAAGAAGTAAGAAGAGACAGAGGGGATATGAGAGAAACTATTAAATAGAGATGGCCCGAACTATCCGCCGGCGAACAGTTCCCGGCGAACATAGCTTGTTCGCGTTCGCCTCAACGGGCGAACACATGCGATGTTCGGTCCGCCCCCTATACATCATCATTGAGCAAACTTTGACCCTGTACCTCACAGTCAGCAGGCCCATTCCAGCCAATCAGCAGCATACCCTCCCTCCCAGACCCTCCCACCTCCTGCACAGCATCCATTTTAGATTCATTCGGAATTTGCAGTCTTAGTGAGAGGAGGGAGAGTGTAGTTGCTGCTGATTTAATAGGGAAATTGATAGCTAGGCTAGTGAATTCAGTGTCCACTCCAGTCCTGAAAGACTCATCTGATCTCTGCTGTAAGGACAGCGTCCTGACAGCACCCCAAAAAGCCCTTTTTAGGGCTGCAACATTAGTGTGCTTTTTTTTTTCCTTTATATACATATTGCAGTTGCCTGGCCTGCCTGTGTGTGAGGAGCTGCAGGCCCACAGACTGTAGTGTGCCCACTGCCAGTGCCCACCCCGTCATCCCATGTGGCACAGGACTTTGCATCAAAAAAAGGCATTTAATTTTTACACTTTAATCTAAGGTTAGTTGCCTGCCAGTGTGTGTCAGGCTGACTTCCACTGACTGTAGTGTGCCCACTGCCAGTGCCCACCACTCATACCGGCTGGCACAGGACTTTGCATAAAAAAGGCATTTAATTTTTACACTTTAGTGTAATTTCAGTTGCTTGCCTGCTGCTAGTGTGTGTCAGGCCCACTTCCACTAACTGTAGTGTGCCCACTGCTAGTGCCAACCACTGATACCGGGTGGCACAGTAGCTTGCCGATAAATAAGGCATTTAATTTTTAGACAGTAGTCTAAATTCAGTTGCTTGCCTGCTGCCAGTGTGTGTCAGGCCCACTTCCACTGACTGTAGTGTGCCCACTGCCAGTGCCAACCACTGATACCGGGTGGCACAGTACCTAGCACGCGTAGTACCACTTATCTAAAAAAAAAATATATGACAGGCAGAGGCAAGCCACCCCGCAGGGGCCGTCGTGGTCGTGGTGCTGTGATTTCCACTGTTCCTGGAATAATGCCCAGTGTTCAGAGGCGACGTACCCTGAACCCGAAAAATTCTGAGGACGTAGTTGACTGGCTTAGACAGGACACCCAATCTTCAACAGCTTCCGCTAAGAACCTTGACGCACCATCCTCCTCCAGCTCAGCTTTGGTGACCTGCTCTCAAGTTACCACGCACCCGCCCGTCGCCACCACCACAGCCACCACAGCCGCTTCACTTGATCAGTCAGAGGAGTTATTTACACATCAGTTGGATGCAATTAGTGATGCGCAACCATTATTGCCAAATGATGTGGATTACAGGGATATGTCTCAGTCAGGCAGGATTACACACATGGACGTACAGTGTGATGATGATGATGTTGTACCCGCTGCTGCTTCCTTTGCTAAGGTGTCAGATACAAGTGAAGCGGTTGATGATGACGATGTGTCCACGGATGCCACGTGGGTGCCTGCTCGAAGAGAAGAAGAGGGGGAAAGTTCTGAAGGGGAGACAGAGAGAATGAGGAGACGAGTTGGAAGCAGGGGGAGGTCGTCGCAAGGAGTTAGTGGCACAGTCAGACAGCATGTATCGGCACCTGGGGTCAGCCAGACAGCACGCCAGTCAACGCATGCTGTTGCCACCGCCAGAATGCCGTCATTGCAAAGCTCAGCAGTGTGGCATTTTTTTTGTGTGTCTGCCTCTGATAAAAGCAATGCCATTTGCAACCTGTGCCAAAAGAAACTGAGTCGTGGAAGTCCAACACCCACCTTGGTACAACTGCTTTGCGAAGGCACATGATCTCACATCAAACGCCTATGGGATCAACACATGAGTACAAGCAGCACACAAACTCAAAGCCACCATGCTCCTCCTGGTCCAGCATCTTCAGCCACGTCAACCACTGCTGTCCTCCCTGCCCCCTCTCAACCACCCGACACTCCATCTCTCACCTTCAGCAGTTCCTGCTCATCTGCCCACAGTCAGGTGTCTGTCAAGGACATGTTTGAGCATAAGAAGCCAATGTCACAAAGTCACCCCCTTGCCCGGCGACTGACAGCTGGCTTGACGGAACTCTTAGCCCGCCAGCTTTTACCATACCAGCTTGTAGAGTCTGAGGCCTTCAAAAAATTTGTCGCTATTGGGACACCACAGTGGAAGGTACCCGGACGAATTTTTTTTTCAAAAAAGGCAATCCCAAACCTCTACCATGTCATTGAAAAGGAAGTCATGGCATCTCTGGCATACAGTGTTGGGGCAAGGGTCCATCTGACCACTGATACCTGGTCTTCAAAGCACGGTCAGGGCAGGTATATCACGTATACTGCGCATTGGGTCAACCTGCTGACGGCTGACAAGCATGGAATGCATGGCTCCGCAGCGGAGTTGGTGACACCACCACGACTTGCAGGCAGACCTACTGCCACCTCCTCTACTCCTACTCCATCCTCTTCAATATCCTCCTCGGCTGAGTCCTCTTCTGCTGCGGTGTCTGGCTGCACATCAACTGATTCCCCCCAGCTCCCCAGGGGCTATTCCACATCCCGGATACGACAGTGTCACACTATCTTGGGGTTGACTTGCCTGAAAGCAGAGAGCCACACAGGACCAGCACTCCTGTCCGCCCTGAACGCACAGGTGGATCAGTGGCTGACCCCGCACCAACTGGAGATCGGCAAAGTGGTGTGTGACAATGGAAGCAATCTGTTGGCGGTATTAAATTTGGGCAAGTTGTCACATGTGCCGTGCATGGCACATGTGTTGAATCTCATCGTACAACGTTTTGTGTCTAAGTACCCAGGCTTACAGGACGTCCTCAAGCAGGCCAGGAAGGTGTGTGGCCATTTCAGGCGTTCCTACACGGCCATGGCGCACTTTTCCGATATTCAGCGGCGAAACAGCATGCCAGTGAGGCGCTTGATATGCGACAGCCCGACACGTTGGAATTCAACACTCCTAATGTTCGACCGCCTGCTCCAACAAGAAAAAGCCGTCAATAAGTATTTGTATGACCGGGGTGCTAGGACAGCCTCTGCGGAGCTGGGAATCTTTTTGCCACGTTACTGGACACTCATGCGCAATGCCTGTAGGCTCATGCGTCCTTTTGAGGAGGTGACAAACCTAGTCAGTCGCACCGAAGGCACCATCAGCGACCTCATCCCATTTGTTTTCTTCCTGGAGCGTGCCCTGCGAAGAGTTCTGGATCAGGCTGTAGATGAGCGTGAAGAGGAAGAGTTGTGGTCACCATCACCACCAGAAACAGCCTTGTCATCATTGCTTGCCGGACCTGCAGCAACGCTGGAAGAGTAGTATGAGGAAGAGGAGTCAGAGGAGGAATGTGGCGGCTTTGAGGAGGAGGAAGACCAACCACAGCAGGCACCCCAGGGTGCTCGTTGTTGTCACCTATCTGGGACCCATGGTGTTGTACGTGGCTGGGGGGAAGAACAGACCGTCAATGACATCAGTGAGGACGAGGAACGGGAAATGAGTAGCTCTGCATCCAACCTTGTTCAAATGGGGTCTTTCATGCTGTCATGTCTGTTGAGGGACCCACATATAAAAAGGATAAAAGAGAACGATCTGTACTGGGTGGCCACGCTACTAGACCCTGGTATAAGCAGAAAATGGCAGAAATGTTACCAAATTACCGAAAGTCGGAAAGGATGCAGCAGTTCAAAACCAAACTAAAAAATATGCTTTACACAGCTTATAAGGGGGATGTCACAGCACAACGGGAATCTAACAGGGGAAGAGGTGAGTGTAATCCTCCTCCTACCACGGCGGCAAGGACTGGACGATTTAAAGATGTGTTGTTGATGGAGGACATGCGGAGCTTTTTCAGTCCTACTCATCGCCACAGCCCATTCGGGATCCAGCCTTAGAGAACGACTCGACCGACAGGTAGCAGACTACCTCGCCTTAACAGCAGATATCGACACCTTGAGGAGCAATGAACCCCTTCACTACTGGGTGTGCAAGCTTGACCTGTGGCCTGAGCTATCCCAGTTCGCGATAGAACTTCTGGCCTGCCCTGCTTCAAGTGTCCTGTCAGAAAGGACCTTCAGTGCAGCAGGAGGCATTGTCACTGACAAGAGAAGTTGCCTCGGTCAAAAAAGTGTTGATTACCTCACCTTCATAAAGATGAATGAGGCATGGATCCCGAAGGGACTGACAGTGGGGGATACGTTTGACTAACAAAAGGCCTGATTACATGCCTTGGCCTCAAAATGGTCCCCACGCTGCTGTATTTAATGTCTGCATACCGGATGACTTTCGCGAATTCTCCACCACCAACTAGGGTTCAAGCCACAATGTTTTAGTCACTTTTCTGCCTGGAAAACATAAATTTTTCCGGCCGCTGCTACAATAGCGGCTGCAACAATGCCATTATTTTTCAGGCATGTGTACATGCCTAATTTTTCTGTCCTATGGTGCAGCACTGTGGCTGCAAAAACAAACCAAAAAAAAAAGGCACATACAAGTGTCAATTCCCCTTCGTGATCGTTACCTTGTTGTGGTGAAGGGGCTTGCGTATCACAATGAAGCAATCATCACCTCTATAAGTGTGTTGGCAATGTTGCCACACCCCAGATGATAAGGCCGTTGCTTCATTATGGTCAGACCAAAAGCGATCGGACGGCTGGATAATATTTCATAGAAAAACATTAATTTACCTTTTTTTTATATGTTGTATGGGTTTTTAATACATAAAATAAAAAATCATAATAATGTCTCTTAATAGTTTATTAAAATTGATGCAGGCAATTAAAAAAATCCCCATCAATTCCAATACAAAGCAAGTACAGAGCTCAGAACTAAATTATTTCATGATGTCGTAATGGTTCGCTAATTCGACAATGGTTAATCAATTCGACCGGATAGGGTCCGTAACAGGGATTAAACTGATAGGAATAGTACTAGTTAAGACACCACTCATATAGGGTGTCACAGCACATTGCTCTGTGCACACGCAGTGCCCAAATTTGGGAGTAAGAGGACCGACCAAGCTGCTTTTTCCATCTCCCGGTTCCTGAAATCAATTCAGTTTGGTGTATGAGAGTTTGGTCTGTCACTGTGAAGGCAGTCGAAGGTACCCGGCCTAAATTTTTTTTCACAAAAGGCAATCCCTGATATGGGACGTAACGGGGATTAAACTGATGAGAATAGTACTACAGAAAATACCACTCATATCGGGTGTGACAGTAAATTGCACGGCGCAGACGCAGTCACCGTGGATTAAAACAGAGTGGAGGGAGCTAGCGTTTTTTTTAACCATCTCCCGTTCGAAAAATCAATTCAATTCACCTTTTGGGGACCCTTGGTGTTGTAAGTGGCTGGGTGGAGGAAGAAACCTTCAATGACATCACCGGGACGTGGCTAGCTTGGTATCCAACCTTGTGCAAATGGGGAGTTTGCGGTTGTGCAAATGAACTGTTTGCGGTGCATTAAAAGGGGAGTTTGGTCTGTCAATGTCTGTGAAGCGGGCGTAACCCTTATACTACCTGATCGATACAACATCATACCTGATCGTATACACACACTGGATGTTTTAAAGCACGTTATTCCAAACAATTTAGGAATGTTAGTCGATTTATGCCCTTTATGGATTAAAACCCGACTCTGCGTCCACTACGTAATTTTCCATGGGAGTTTTGCCATAGATCCCCCTCCAGCATGCCACAGTCCAGGTGTTAGACCTCTTGAAACAACTTTCCCATCACTATTGTGGCCAGAAAGAGTCCCTGTGGGTTTTAAAATTCGCCTGCCAATTGAAGTCTATGGCGGTTCGCGAACATTTGCGGAAGTTCGCGTTCGCTGTTTGCGATCGGAAAATTTTATGTTTGCGACATCACTACTATTAAATACATAAAGGGAATCAAAACGGTAAAAGAGGAGAGAATATTTAAAAGAAGAAAAACTGCTACAAGAGGACATAGTTTTAAATTAGAAGGGCAAAAGTTTAAAAGTAATATCAGGAAGTATTACTTTACTGAGAGAGTAGTGGACGCATGGAATAGCCTTCATGCAGAAGTGGTAGCTGCAAATACAGTGAAGGAGATTAAGCATGAATGGGATAGGCATAAGGCCATCCTTCATATAAGATAGGGCTGGGAGCTAGTCATAGTATTCAGTATATTGGGCATACTAGATAGGCCAAATGGTTCTTATCTGCCAACACATTCTATGTTTCTATTTGTCATGCATCTCTAATTTAAGCATAGCATTAGCAATATAAATACTTTTTTGTACTTTATTTGGATTGCAGAGTTCTGTTGCATTATATATTTGGTTTAGTTTTCAGCCATAGCAACGTGCACCTGCATATTGGGATGTGCTGACTAACCCACTTTTGTTATTCTTTGCAGTTTGTACTGGAGTTGTGGCTGACTCTACTTGGTCGTGCACTCCTCAACTGCCTGTTTTGGCTCATAGGTTGATTTTAATTAGCATGAGTATAAAGCTTATCCTGCCCTCCCCCACTCACTGAAAGCCTTGTGGCATCAGGAGAGGTATGGGGTGTACTCTTACTGCATCCACTGGTAGCCATTTGGCACCAGGGGATGTGTGGAGTGGGCTCAGCATGCCTGTTGGTACCTGTATTCTTTAGATTCAATGGAGGCCCTTTTGGCACCAAAATTAAAAGGGGCCCAGCATGCATGTGGGACCTGTGCCCCCTCAATGTTAGCCGTTTGTGCCATAAACATGTGTGGTTTAGTTTTAGGAACCCGTCTAATCAGAGATCGCCTTGACATGTGGCAGACGGGCTCAAATAATTTTATACGAAATGTATTTGCCAAGCATCTCTAATTTAAGCATAGCATTAGCAATATAAATACTTTTTTGTACTTTATTTGGATCGCAGAGTGCTGTTGCATTATATATTTAGTTTAGTTTTCAGCCATAGCAACGTACACCTGCATATTGTGATGTGCTGACTAACCCCCTTTTGTTATCTTTTAACAATGACCACAGTCACAGTGAGTGCTGAGCAGGTCTCCACTGTTATGTAAACAGAAGACAGAGGAGTGCTGCTAAGGCTCAAAATGGGCCACTTTAAAGCTATTTTTCTAATCGAAATGTATGATTTCAATAATTAAAGTATATTACAAAAATGGTCAGTATCACTGTCCCTACACATTACACAAATAAAAATAGAATGGCAGTTACACTTTAACACTAACCTCCACAGTACCGCACCACGTAAACTGTGATGTCACAGAGCCCATCCCCTAACAGTGACCTCTACAGCACCCCACCCACTTAACTTTGACCTCCACAGTACCCAGCACCCTTAATACTGGCCCGCACCTTTTACAGTGATTCTCCATAGAGATTTACCTCTTAACAGTGAACTCCAGTGGACCCCATCCCTTAACATTGACCTCCACAGCAGCCTGCCCCTTAACAGTGACCCCCCCACAACAGCTCGCCCCCTTAACAGTGACCTCCACAGCTGTCCGTCTCCTTAACAGTGATCCCCCACAGTGCCCTGCACAGCAGCCTACCCCCTTGGTGTAACTGTGCATGTCAAGACTGAAGGACATTTCTATTGGATAATAAGTGTCATGTAACTGTATGAATGGCAGTTAAAATGTGAATAAAGCTTCAAGCTCCTATTGGCTAATACATTTTTGTTGGGAATATCTCAGGAATTGTACGTCCTAGAGAGCCGATTTTCCTATGTGCCAAATTTGGTGCAGATCGGTCCAATCATTTAGTTGTGTATAAAGAACAGACAGACAGACAAAAATTCATTTTCATATATATACTTGCAGAAGGACCCAGCTTCACATGGACATATTTCCTATGATGTTTGTGTATGTTGTGAAAAGATATTGACAGTATCCCCCTATAACAGTGACCTCTACAGCATCCTGTCCCCTTAACAGTGACCTACATGGCCCCCCACCCCTTAACACTGACCCCCCTACAGTGCCCCGTCTCCTTAAAATGGGACCTCCACAGCAGCTCACCCCTCTTAACTTTGAGTTCAACAGCACCTCACCACCCTTGACAGTGACCCCCACAGGGGCCCGCCCCTTAACTGTGACCTCCACAGCACTCTGCTCCCTTAAAAATGTCACCCACAGCGCTCTTCCCCTTTAAAGGTGACTTACAGCAGTGAAGAAAAATGGCTGGGTGTAAAACTGTGATTAATGTGGAGAGTAAGGGCCTGCGAGTTTCTATTGGCTGATAAGGGTCACGTGACTGTGTGTATGGCAGTTGGGATATATGAGTAAAAGACCTGCAGGCTTCTACTGGCTAATGGTAAAAGAGCAATAGGATGTGGGGAGGGCACTCAATATTTGGGCCAAATAATGTGAAGAGATATTTGTGGAAATATGAAAATAATATTTATTTATCGGCTATTAAAAACAATTAAAAATAAGAGTAAAAAATTAGATATACAAAGTTGTTAGTATCAAATACTGTGCAAATGGTAGCAATAGCAGGCTGTCCACTGAGGAAGGGACCGTATGTCCCGAAACGCGTTTAGGAGGAACCAGCATCATCAATGAAAAAAGATTGCACATTCCGATTTCACTGAGCGCTCAGCCCCTAATCCTTCACCTCCAGCAACACGCGGGACGCCACGGGTATTTTCTATTATAACACAAAGACCTAGAACCGGACTACACGCAATAATCCATGTGAGGGATATCGCGCGCACAGCCGCCGACCGAGTGGTAACGTAGCCAGTGCGGCATCCTCTCTTTTGCTCCCATAAACAGCAAGTACTATGTAGTGGATACAATTGTTGTTAATAGTGATATAACCTATCCGGGGAAGATACTTCGGTTATAAGACCACTATTAAGCAGAAGAAAGTCTGCTACACCGGATATTGCTCCCAGAAACAGGGAATAATATGAAGTGGACTGGATATAATTATTCTTTTTAACGATATAACCACCCTTTTTAAGCGATTTTTGGCAAAGATACTTTCTTCTATATAAGACAGCTACTAAGAAAAAGAAAGTTTGTCTTAGCAGACACATTACTGCACTAACTACAAGAACCAAAGAAGGTTATCTCACCTCTACGAATATGGACATTTTTTGTATTTTACACCACATTGACATAGAGGAAGACGGACTGTCCTAATCTATAGATATCTGTTGAGATATATATATAATTTATATATATTTCTCAGATACTTGCTGACAATCTACTTGTGAATACACATCTATTCAGATTATAGATACGGCAGACAGCCTGCTATTGCTACCATTTGCACAGTATTTGATACTAACAACTTTGTATATCTAATTTTTTACTCTTATTTTTAATTGTTTTTAATAGCCGATAAATAAATATTATTTTCATATTTCCACAAATATCTCTTCACATTATTTGGCCCAAATATTGAGTGCCCTCCCCACATCCTATTGCTCTTTTACCTATACCTACATTCGGGCAAGGTGTATAGCCCAAGGAGAGTGAGCACCTATTCTGTGTATACTAGGGGGTGAGCCATTGAAAAATTCCTCTTTTTAATCCGTTCTACTGGCTAATGCATGTCATGTAATGGGGCCATATTTGCATTTTTTTTTTAATAGCTCAGTAACAGTATGTCCTAGCGAGCTGAGCCTAAAACCTACCCGGACACCTGATGTACCCATGTCTAAAATTTGGCACAGATCTGTCCAGTCATTTGGTCGTGCATAAAGACAGACAATCAGACAGAAACTTATTTTTATATATATATATATAGATAGATAGATAGATAGATAGATAGAGAGAGAGAGAGAGACTAGCAAGATGACCCAGATTTGCACAGGTATATTTAGACTATTTCATTTAATGTTTGTGTGTGACGTTAAGAGATATCCATAGAGGACTGCCCCTTTAACAATGACATCCACAGCACCTCACCCTTAACAGTGACCTCTATAGTGCCCTGCCCTCTTTACACTGATCTATACAGTGGCCTGCATAAATAACAGAGACAGACAGAAATTATTTTTTATATATAAGAGATAATGTACTAGCCGGATGACACGGCTTCGCACGAGTATATTTCCACTATTCTATTAAATTTGTGTGCGAGGTTAAAAGATAACCAAAGAGTTCCCTATAACAGTGACCTC
This sequence comes from Bufotes viridis, assembly GCA_033119425.1. Taxonomy (NCBI): domain Eukaryota; kingdom Metazoa; phylum Chordata; class Amphibia; order Anura; family Bufonidae; genus Bufotes; species Bufotes viridis. Next base: position 100,522,733 of record CM065597.1, on the reverse strand, counting down.
TACAGCACCTCTCCCCCTTTATAGGGACCTCTATACCAGCCCACCCCCTTAACTTTGACCTTCACAGCCCCCCTCCCCCATAACAGCGTTCTCCACAGCACCTCGCCCCCTTACAAGTGACCCCCAAAGTATATCACCCCCTTAACAGTGACCTCCACAGTTCCCTGCCCCTTTTACACTGACCTACACAGTGGCTCACCCCTTAAAAATGACCTCCACAGTGGTCCGCCCCCTTAACAGTCACCCCACAATGCCCCACTACCTTAAAAGTAACCTGTACAGTGCCCTGCCACCTTAACATTGACCTTCACAGCGGCCACCCCCTTAACAGTGACCTCCACAGTGTCTGACCCCTTAACAATGACTTCTTCAGCACCCTACCCTCTTAACATTAACTTCCACAGAACTCCACCGCCTTAACACTGACCTACACAGTGGCCCGCACCCTTTACAGTTAACCTACACAGTGATATACCCCTAAACAGTGACCTCTACAGGGCCCTGCCCCCTTAACAGTTACCCCAACCCACAGCATTCTGCCCCCTTAACATTGACCTCCACAGTGGTCGGCCCCTTTGTGACCCCCCACAGTCCCCTGAACAGTAGCCCGCCCCCTTAACATTGACCTGCACAAGGTCCCTGCCCTTTAACAGTGACCCCCCCCCCACTGCACCATGCCCCTTAATATAAGACTTCCACAGCACCCTGCCCCTTTAAAATGTGACCTCCACTGCACCACACCTCCTTCTTAACAGTGACCTCTAACAGTTAAGAAAAATGGCTGAGTTGTTATGGAAATCTGGTGTAACTGCGTATGCCAAGACTAAAGGACATGCGATAATGAGGGTCATGTGACTGTGTGAAGATATATATATATATCTATATAGCAGGATGACCCGGCTTCGCATGGGTATATTTCAAATATTTGATTTAATGTTTGTGTGTGAGGTTAAAAGATATTGACAGTGTACCCCATAACAGTGACCCCCCACAGCACCTCGCCCCCTTAATAGTGACCCCCCACAGCAGCCCACCCCCTTAACTGTAACCTTCACGGGGCCCCATCCTCTTGACAGTGGCCTCTACAGCACTTCACCCCCTTAACAGTAACCCCCCACAGCACCCCACCCACTTAATAGTGACCTCTATAACACTGCTTAACAATAACCCCCCACGGTGCCCTGCCCCCTTAAAATGTGACCTCCACAGCACCGCACTCACCCCCTTAACACTTCAGCCTGCCCCCTTAACAATGGTCTTTCACAGTGATCTACCCCTTAACAGTGAGCTCCACAGGGCCACACCCCCTTAACATTGACCTCTACAGCATACCACAGACCTCCATAGCAGCTCGCCCCTTTAACAGTGACCCCCTAACACTGCCCCGCCCCTTTAACAGCACCCCACACCCTTAACAGTGACCTCCACAGTGTCCTGTCCCCTTAACAGTAATCTTCACATTGCCGCCCCATTAACAGTTACCTCCACAGTACCCAACCTCCTTAGCAGTGACCTCAACAATACTCCGCCCCCTTAACAATATCCCGTCCCTTTAACCACTTCAGATCTGTCCATTGACTATAAACGCCCGGGTAGTAGTTGTTTATGTCTGAATGGACGTTCTGAAACGTCCATTCAGAGATTGCAGCTGCACGCTAATCGTGCAGATTCTGTGTCAGGGGCCAGCTGTCAGTGACAGCAGGGAACCCCAGGGAGAAGGCAGGGACAGTTCCCAGGTGTCACTGCCTTCTAGATCGCTTTATACACAGCGTTAAACAACACTGAACAAAAATATAACCATAACACTTTAGTTTTTGCTCCCATTTTGCACGAGCTGAACTGAAAGATCTGAAATATTTTCTACATACACAAAAGACCCATTACTCTCAAATATTGTTCACAAATCTGTCTGTTAGTGAGCATTTCTCCTTTCCCAAGATAATGAATATTGCACAGGTGTGCCTTAGACTGCCCACAATAAATGACCACTCTGAAATGTGCACAGTTTTGCCTTACTGGGGGGGGGGGGGGCGCCTTCAGAAAACCAGTCAATATCTGGTGTGGCCACCATTTGCCTCACGTAGTGCAACACATCGCAGTGAAACTTGTCGGGTGGGGTAGTGTTTGCACGTTATTTTTAGCCAGGCGACAGCAGAGGGCAATCGATACTGAGACCTAGGGATAGATAGGTGTCCCAGTTACGGTGTGTGTGTGTGTGTGTGTGTGTGTGTGTACAGGGAGACCAGTGACTTCACTTAGAGTTGTTGTGGATGTATGATGGATGTCTGAGATTAAGGGAGCACTGCTAATTTGACAGCTGGATACTGGAAGCTGGCACTTGTACTGTCAGGAGTAAGTGTGCTCCACTACCAGTATAAGATATATAATAATCAGACCAAGTGTCCGCTTGAGCTGTCCTACACAATTAATCGGATAAGAGGTGCCCCAAAAAACACTATAAAGACGCCGTCTAACACTCTAAACATGGAGAAAGGTATTGATAAGGGTCTCCAATCCCACGTAGTACTTTAAAGAGGACCTTTCATCTGGAAAAAAATTCTTAACTAAGTATCATGACATGTAGAGTGGCACCCAGGGATCTCCCTGCACTTACTATTATCCCTGGGCGCAGCTCCGTTCTCCCTCTATGTCCCCTGGTATGTTCCGTGACTTGGTTATACTAGGCGGAGCCTGCCCTTGTTCTCCTGGGCAGCACCTTCTCCCTAACTGTAGCGCTGGCCAATCGCAGCGCAGAGCTCATAGCCTGGGAGGTTTTTTTTCTCCCAGGCTATGAGCTCTGCGCTGCGACTGGACAGAGCTACAGCTTGGGAGAAGGTGACGCCCAGGAGAACAAGGGCAGGCTCCGCCTAGTATAACCAAGTCCCCAAAGATACTGGAGGACATAGCGGGAGAACGGAGCGGTGCCCAGGGATAATAGTAAGTGCAGGGAGATCCCTGGGTGCCACTCTACATGTCATGATACTTAGTTCAGAATTTTTTTCCAGATGGAAGGTCCTCTTTAATATCAACTGTTACACACGTGAAAGTGACTGCAAAATTGTGAATCAATAATAGCACACAGTGGTCATATACACATTCACACGTTATACTGAGCACCGTATATAGGCTACCTACCCATTGCATGTATAGCATACACGAGAAAAAGCCCATAGCTATCTCCTGATAATTTTAAATTATCTATTGGTTTATGACACATCCTCTACATATGATTTAAATCAGTTATAATAAAGGTTGTAGTTTTATCAGCATTATGTAGGACCCCTAAAGGGACTTTTTTGGTCTACGGACCTTATGTGTAAATTTGTCTTTGATCCAGCGGCTCTTTACTAGGACAATATTTGTTCTTGTCCCACAAAATGGTACAAATAAACCTTCACCTCATCCCGCAAAAAATGAGTCACTACATAAGAAAATAGCTTAAAAAAAAAAGAAAGATAGCTCTCAGAACATGGAAACAATAAAACATAATTTTTTTGTTTCAAAAATGCTATTATTGTGGTAAAGTGAAAAAATAAAAAAAGTAGACATATAAGGTATTGCAGCATCTGTAACAACCTGCTCTATAAAAATATCACATGACCTAACCCCTCAGGTGAACACAGTAAAAAAATAAAAACAGTGCCAAAAAAGCATAACATCACATAAAGGGCAACACCAAATGATTGAAAAGTCGTATGCCACCCAAAAAACCGTACCAATCAAACTGTCACCTCATCCCCAAAAAAATGAGATCCTAACTAAAACAAGCGGCCAAAAAATAAAAAAGCTATGGCTCTCAGACAATGGAGTAGTGTTCAGCGCGAATATTCGATTAGCGAATTTTTTTGCGAATATCGTCACTTCGCTAATTCGCGAATATAGCGCTATAAATTCGCTATTTCGAATATTAATTTGTTTTTGTTTTTTTTTAGTTATATTTTTTTCTTTCCCACTTCCCAAAAGTAGCTCTTACCTGTCCTGAGGATTCCTGGCTTCCTGGCTGCTCTAGTCAGTGCCCGTTGCCGCTTCTGCCGACTTCCGTGCTCATGGAGCGTCCCCATCACCATGGGAACGTCTCCATATACTAAAATGTACTGTCGGATTTGAGGAATTACGTTGAAATCGCAATGCGATTAATTCAAGTTATATTAAATCGCATTGCGATTACAACTTAGCACTGCTATCTTACATAGGCTAGAATTAACGAATATGGAATATAGCACTAGCAGTGCTAAGTGGAAATCGCAATGCGATTACTTTAAGTTAAATTAATCGCATTGCGATTTCAACTTAGCACTGCTGCTATATTCCATATTCGTCCCACCTACAAAAAATATGTGTATTGCCCAAATAAATAACCATGAAACTGATGATCATCAAAAAAATATATACTTTATTAAATACAATATGATAAAATATACCAATTAAAACCATGTATGACCCAGTGGACACATAAAAAAGTGAGGACACCGGGATGGGAGCCAACACATCACCAATCACTAATACAATAACACAATTATTATAAGTTTGTGCAAAATAGTACCATAAATTAAATGAGTAATAAGTAAATAAATTGCACTTAACTAAATGGACCTTTTGAATGGAGCACTATCAATGGCACACATATACAATAATTATAGCAGGCAGGTGTGCAAAAAAACCCACAAGTAAGCGCAAGTGACCATAGTGTTTAAGTAAAATATGTAGCCCTGATACTCACAAAGGTGAGATAAATATGCAGACCAAAATAATGACATGTGACATGAACACCTCCCCCCCAGTGTCCCCACACCTTACCCAACGCGTTTCGCCAGAGGCTTCGTCAGGGAGTGTGGAGTATATTCCATATTCGTTAACTTCGTTAATTCTAGCAAGCTGACCCATTATAAACCCAGCTCTAAGTTGAAATCGCAATGCGATTAATATAACTTGAATTAATCGCATTGCGATTTCTACTTAGACCTGGTTTACTATGGTTGGCTTGGTAGAATTAGCGAATATGACGAACGTATTCGTCATATTCCTCAAAATGAAGATAACGAAGTATTCTCCATCTTCGTTTTAGCAACCTATTCGTCAACTTCGCTAATTCTAGCAATCAAATAGGAAGGTTGACTATAGAGACAGCTGTGTTAAATTCGCTATGCGATTTTTTATAGAATAATTATATTACTTGATAATTATTATAATTATTCTATTTATTAAAAAAAAATAATTATATAATCGCATAGCGAATTAAACACAGTTGTCTCTATAGTCAACCTTCCTATTTGATTGCTAGAATTAGCGAAGTTGACGAATAGGTTGCTAAAACGAAGATGTAGAATACTTCGTTATCTTCGTTTTGAGGAATATGACGAATACATTCGTCATATTCGTCATCTTCGCGATAATTCTAGATATGAAACCAATAGGAAAGTAGCCTAAGTTAAAATCGCAATACGCGATTATTTAAATCGCATATTAATCGCGATAACTAGAATAATGACGAATATTCGATTTCGACGAATATGAAACGAATATTCGCGAATTTCGTCGAAATCGAATATGGCACCTGCCGCTCATCACTACAATGGAGACACTGAAACATCATTTTTTGGTTTAAAAATGACATTATTGCGTAAAACGTAAATAAATGAGAAAAAGTATACAACGATCTGCTCTACAAAACCCCTCAGGTGAACTTTGTAAGTATAAATAAATAAAAACTGTGCTAAAACAAACAGTTTTTGGTCACCTTGTCCCATAAAGTGTTATAATGAATGATCAAAAAAATCATATCTACCTAAAAATGGTACCAATAAAAACGTCAACTCTTCCTGCAAAAAATAAGCCCCTGCACAAAACAAATCGGCAGAAAAATAAAAATATGGCATTGAGAAAATGGATACAGAAAAACAATTAAAAAAAAAAAAATGCTTTATTATGTAAAACTGAAACAAACAAAGAAAGTAGTGTTGTAAAAAAATAAAAACGGTGCCAAAACAGCCATTTTTTGGTTAACCTACCTCTCAAAAAATGTAATATAGAGCAATTAAAAATCATATGTACCCCAAAATAGTACCAATAAAACTGGCACCTTATCCCCTAGTTTCCAAATTGGGGTCACTTTTTGGGGGAGTTTCTACTGTAAGGGTGCATCAGGGTGGCTTCAAATGGGACATGGCATCTAAAAACCAGTCCAGCAAAATCTGCCTTCCAAAAACCATATGGCATTCCTTTTCTTCTGCGCCCTTACATCAGTTTATGACCATATGTGGGGTGTTTATGTAAATCGCAGAACCAGGGTAATATATAAATATTAAGTTTCGTTTGGCTCTGAACCCTCGATGTGTTAAAGAAAAAAATTAATTCAGATGGAAAATCTGCCAAAAAAGTGAAATTTAGAAATGTAATCTTCATTTTCCTTTATTTCTTGTAGAACACCTAAAGGGCTAACAAAGTTTGTAAAATCAGTTTGAAGTAACTTGAGGGGTGTAGTTTCTACAATGGGGTCATTTATGGGGGGTTTCCACTATGTAAGTCCCACAAAGTGACTTCAGATTTGAACTGGTCCTTAAAAAGTGGGTTTTGGAAATGTTCTTAAGAAATGTAAGAATTGTTTCTAAAATTCTAAGCCTTCTAACATCCTAAAAATATAAAACGACATTTACAAAATGATGCCAACAGAAAGTAGACATATGGGGAATGTTAAGTAATAAATATTTTATGAGATATCACTTTCTGTTTTAAAAGCAGTGAAATTGAAATTTTGAAAATTGCGCATTTTTCAAAATTTTTGGTAATTTGGGGATTTTTTTTCATAAATAAAGGTGAAATATATTGACTCAAATGTATGAGAAATGTCACGAGAAAACAATCTCTGAAAGGTTTGGATAAGTAATAGCGTTCCAAAGTTATTTTCACATAAAGTTACACATGTCAGATTTGCAAAAAATGGCTCGGTCAGGAAGGGCGTAAATGGCTCGGATGGGAAGTGGTTAAAGTGTAACGGTCATATCTTTTTTTTATTTGCTAGTTTATTAGAGCTAGGCATGTATACCTGAGTTAGTTTGTCAATGATTGTCAAAAGATCTGTAATTACCTTATAATAACAGCTTTCATTAATGTCCTCTGTCCCTTTCCACTGCTCCCTTAAAAGACAGTTGCTATGGCTTGTCTGTCTCCGGCTAAGAAGACAGATAGACAGAGGGGTGGTCCTTCACACTGCATGCCTGAATTAGGCTTCAGAGTGAGGAGACGTGTCTCTCAGTAATCCAATCTGATTGGCAGGCAGGGAACTGCTGGCTACAGCAAGTGTGTATGTAAAGTGAGGGAAAGCAGTTTGGGCCATCTTGAGAAGGTCCTCATTTTGTAAATGTTTTAACAGCTGTAACTAAGGGAAAAACTCAAGGAAAACAGTGGTATGTGAAGAAACTAAAGATTCCTTTATGCATAATGCTGCTGCAGCAGTATCATATGCTAAAATTAACAGTGATCTCCACCATTCCCTGCCCCGTTAATAGAGACCTCCACAGCGCTTGCCCCTTTAACAGGGACTTCTACAGTACCCCACTCCCTTAACAGTACCCCACCGTCTCAACAGTGACCTCCACAGCGGCTTCCCCTTTAATAGTGACCTCCACAGTCCTCTGCCTCCTTAACAGTAACCTCCACAGCGTCCACCCCTTTAATAGTGACTTCTACAATACCCCACCCCCTTAACAGTGACCTGAACAATGGCCACCCCTTTATTAGTGACCTCCACAGTACCTGCCCCCTTAACAGTGACCTCCACAAGACAATTCCTCCTTAACAGTGACCTCCACAGCAAGCACCCCTATATTAGTAGAAAAAGACCGTCACTCCGTGAATCTTCTAAAATTTCAATGCTTTTATTGGTCAAATCAATGTAGAACTCTGACGTGATAGTACATACTATCTGTTTGAGAAAGGCTCATATTGTGAGGCGAAACGCGTCACAGAGTTCTGCATTGATGTGACCAATAAAAGCATTGAAATTTCAGAACATTTAGTGAGTGCCGGTCTTTCTACTATATACATTGGGACTGCCGCCTCAGACACGTGCACCACGCCTATTGAACAGAGTGCCGGCTGACCTCTACCTGGCCCCTTTATTAGTGACCTCCACAGTATCCCAACCCCTTAACAGGGATTTTCACAATTACCCACCCACTTAACAGTGACCTCTACAGCTCCCCGCTCTGTAACAGTGACCTCCACAGTATCCACCCCCTTAACTGTGACCTCCACAGCATCCCACCCCGTTAACAGTGACCTCCACAGTGCCCTGCCTCCTTAGAAGTGACCTCCACAGAACCCATTCCTTTAACACAGACCTCCATAGCGGCCACCCCTTTATTAGTGACCTCCACAGTACCCCACCGCTTAGTGACTTCCACAATAACCCACCCCCTTAACAGAGACCTCTACAGCGTCCCGCTTTGTAACAGTGACCTTCACAGCATCCGCCCCTTAACTGTGACCTCCACAGCACCCCACCCTCTTAACAGTGAACTCCACAGTGGCCTAAAGCAGTGAAGAAAAATGGCTGGGTAGAGATGAGCGAATTTCTCAAAAATTTGATTCAGCTAGTTCGCCGAATTCTCAAAAAAAACTTGCTTCGATACGAAAATATTTGCGGCAAATCGCGATAAAAAACAGCCATTTCTGGGCTACAGAGGGCCTTTATAGGGGTGTAGAACACTTTGCGTTGCAGTAACACGCATAGGGAGTGTGCTGGGGTAGTGAAATACTACTGTGATTCAATATGACATGCAGATGACAGGTGTCACTATTAGAATAAATGCACACTTCACTTATTTGGGCAGTCACGGGGCCTAAACTGACCAAATAACTCAAGTATGAACTCAGCCTTACAGGTCAAGGGTGGAGAGGGTGTCAGCAATAAGTTTGTGTTGACATCACTGATTATTTTGCCCTTCCTCTGATCCGTCAGAACAATAACCCACAAAAAACGGATTCTGTCTGGGGAGCATATGCCTTCACTTGATCGGCATTTGCTTAATAATCCATCAGTATTGCTAATGCACAAAATAATAATTTAATATTGCAAAATCCAGTGTCTCCATGATATATCTGCAGCGTGGGGGCCCCGTGTTGGCTTCTACACACTTTCAAAATAATCCTTCAGCGGGGTGAATACATGCCGGATGACCGGAACGCTCCATGACATTCCAAGGAGCAGCTGTCGGGAGCTGCGGTTCATTTCTGATATGTCTGTATAGTGCAGGGGGAATCCGAAGACCCTCTCCATCTCTGTACAGCACAGGATGCCCTCCTTTTCATTTCCGTGATGACTGGGAACCCGTACTGTTTTCACCGGACAAAGACGGGGGGGGGGGGGGGGGGTTTGGTTGGTTTAAATCTTGACTTACATTGCGACTCTTCCAGGCTCCAAGCAATCTTAAATCTTTGTCTTCTTCTCATTGTGCGGCTCCTAATAGAGGCCTGTTCATTCCAGGCAGGTTTCCTCCAGAAGTATCTTGGTCGATGAGCAGCCAATACCGCACTTGAATGAATCTTGACAGGATTCGTCTCCAGATGGAGAGGAAATTTTTTCTTGGCATGCTTTCTCCATCACAACACCACATTGTTGAATAAACAGACTGGCCGATTCTCTCCTATAGTAGGCAAAAAAGAAATTGTAATAGGAAATTAAAAAAATATTTTAATATTAAATTATATATAATAAGGTTGCCCTCCTTTTCATTTCCCTGATAACTGGTAACCTGTAATGTTTTCCCTGACGAAGAGACCGGGCCTGGTAGTTATGGTTTTAATCTTGATTAAATTTGTGACTCTTTAGGGCTCCAAGCTATCTTTAAGCTTTGTCTTTTCATTGTCTGTAGCTACTGGAGGCCTGTTCATTCCAGGCAGGTTGCCCCCAGAAGTATCTTGGTCAATGAGCAGCCAATACCGCACTTGCAGCAATCTTTACAGGATTGGTCTCCAGGTGGAGAGGAATTGTTTTCATTGCATGCTTTCTCCATCACAACACCACGTCGTTGAATAAAAAGAAGACTGGCCTATTCTCAGTCAAGCAGTCAGAGCCCCAAATAATGCAGGAAATCCTCATGCTTTTTCAATACTATGTTGGCAGGGTTTCCCTGGCCCATCCACCTAGCCCTGCCCCAGAAGAGGAAGAACCTGAATGCACTGATGCTCAACCACTTTTGTTGCAGGATGAGGACATGGGAATACCGCCGCAAAATGTCTCTGATGACGAAACGCAGGTGCCAACTGCTGTGGCTTTCTGCAAGTCCCCTATATTGCCTTTTGTATGTTTAAGGGGTGACATAGTCCATTTGTCTAGTCTGGGCTGTGGTGCCACAGAGCACTTCTGTATACTATGCACTAAACCGTATATTCAATTTCAGTTATCAAATAGTGCATCAGTTTATTTTAGTTAAAAAAGAAGTGGTCATCCTGATCCACCAAGCCTATTTTACACCGCCAATAGAGACTGTGTAATTTTGGGGGAAAAACCATATTCTTTGTCCACAAAACAGTTCTGCATACACCGTCCAATTACATATTTTATATTTCTGCAGAGAAATAATGCTTCTTTGTTTCTTATGTTTTTTGACAAAAAAGTGGTAATTCTGATCCACAGAGCAACTTGAAATACACTGCTTAAATAACGATATCACATTACAGCTGAGAAATAGTGCATTATTCTTTTTTGTGGGAAAAAAAGCTATATTTTTTCTTCACAAAGCAGTTGTACATACACGGTGTAAATATCTAATTTAAATTTACAGCAGTTAAAAACTGCATTTTGTTTTTTAGTTTTTAAAAAAAGCCGTGTTTTAGGCCGAAAAAACAGTTGTGCATTCGGCGTATAAATAATTAATTTCAATTTACAGCAGTGAAATACTAATTTGCTGTATTCTATTACAAAAATACTTGTTCTTGTTCCACAAACCACCTGTGCATACAGCGTACCAAAATTTTTTTTACATTTCCGCATAGAAATTGAGAATCAGTGTATTTTGGGCTCAAAAAACATTATTCTGGGTCCACAGAGCATTTTTATGACACGGGCACTGCCTTGAACGTAATTATCGACTAGTGGCAGGTAAATTGACACCGGACAGACTAATCTTTCAGCTTGGTGGGTGAACGCAAATAATGAGGAGAACATCAAATAAGGGACGTGGGCATGGTCGTGGTAGTGTTGGTGGAGCTCCTGTTGCTGGTAGAGGATGTGGCCATTCAGCGCCACCTACCGCTCCAAGTCAAACACCTTCCTCTGGTGCGAGTAGGTGACAGAATCTACAGCGTTATTTGTTAGGCCCAAATGCTGTTCTACGGATGGTGAAGTCAGAACATGTACAGGAGATAGTAAATTGGGTGGCTGACAGTGCCTCCAGTTCCTTCACAGTATCCAACACCCAGTCCTCTGCAGAAAGCTCAGAGTTGGCACCTGCAGCCCATGCCTATCAGTCTTCCACCTCACCTTGCAAATCAGCCAAGCAGTCAGAGCCCCAAATCATGCAGGAAAGTCTCATGATTTTTGATGACTCTGTTGGCAGGGTTTCCCCGGCCCATCCACCTAGCCCTGCCCCAGAAGAGGAAGACCTTGAATGCACTGATGCTCAACCACTTTTATTGCAGGATGAGGACATGGGAATACCGCCGCAAAACTTCTCTGATGATGACAAAACAGGTGCCAACTGCTGTGGCTTTCTGCAATGTGCCGACCGATGAGGAGGGCAGGGGTCATGAATGGGTGGAAGATGATGTGGAGGATGATGAAGTCCTAGACCCAGACTGGACTGAAGGTCGTGCTAGTGGTGAGGCTTGCAGTTCTGAGGAAGAGGCGGTGGTCGCAACGCCTCTTCTACCGCTTCTTATCTGTCGCTTTCTTGTGCTCTCTTTTATGTTATGATGCTTTAAGTAATTTTATTTTATGCTGAAGGTAAGCAGCAAATGATACTGTGAAAACTGTACTAACTTTATTGTTTGTGTCCTGGAAAACCGTAAGACGCCCCACAACTCTGGCTAGGGGAAACCCGCTAACCCAGAAACTGGTGAAAGCAAGTGACGGTTCTAATGGATAATACTAACAGGCAGTTGAGAAGGAAGTCGAGCATAGACATAAGTCCTCTCCATCCAGTTGACAGGAATTGTTGGAGCCTTTACGGTTAAATATAGCCATTTCTGGGGAAAGTTCTGCTCTACCTCTGTCTCAATTAAGTTATAAGAAATGGGTACAATGCAAGGAAAGGTCTTTCCACCCAATCCGTATGTAGAAGAAACATGTAAGGATTATGTAGCCCGGGTCTGTGGGACTAATCATTATTTAGTTACTCCCTGGGTGGATAATATAGCAGGATGGACAGAGGGGGTGAAAAGTATAAATTTGTTCCCTCGGGAAGGGGCTAATGACACCTTCCATATGGACATGGTAAAAGGATATGTCTATGTTCACTTCCGGACAACCTCTTTAAGCTGCTTGTTCCTTATCTCAAGTGCCTCCCCTCCCTTCATTGCTAGCCAAGCTGTGTGTTTATGCAACACTGAGGAAAGAAGGAGGGGGCAAGCAGCTACGGGCAGTGCTCATCCTCTTCTCTGCCTACAGAGGTGTCAAGAGTGATGTATGGACTGTAGAAGAATGATTAAGCCCGGCGCTGCACCCGTTTATATTAAACAATACCCCCTTTCCCCAGAAAAGGAAAAGGGGATTGAGTCTATGTTGATGGAATTCCTAGAGGCAGGGGTTATTGAGGAAATTATTTCCCCCTATAATACACCTATCAACCTAGTAAGAAAGGCTGATAATACCTTTAGGTTTGTCCAGGATCTTAAAGCGGTAAATGCACAGATCATACCCATAGCCCCTGTGGTTCCAGACATACCATCCCTGCTATCAGCTATTCCTGCCCATGCAGAGTTTTTCTCTGTTATTGATTTAAAGAATTTTTTTCTGTCCCAGTTGACAGGGAGATACGGACACTTTTTGTCTTTACATTTAAATTTCGCCAGTATACTTGATGTAGAATGCCTCAGGGTTATGTAGACTCCCCAGGAGTCTACTCCATTGTTCTCCAAGCTACACTGCACCCTTGGACTGACCCTCATGGTTCTGTCCTTCTACAATATGTGGACGAAATCCTCATATGTAGTTCTACTCGGGAGGCCTGCCAGGCAGACTGTGTTAGTTTATTACTGTGGTTATGTGAATGTGGTCACAAAGTTTCTAGGAAGAAATTACAATGGTGTAAGTGTTGAATATTTGGGCTTTTTTCTCAGTAAAGGTGAGAGGAAAATTAGCCATGCCAGAATTACTGCCGTGATGGGTCTGCCCCGCCCACAAACCAAGAAAGACATGTTAACCTTTCTCGGCATGATTGGTTACTGCCGCCAATGAATTGCTGATTGTTCCTACTATGATAATATTCTGAGACAAGCCACTCATACTGATATGCCTGACTTCATTAAATGGTCCGATGAAATGTTACAAGCTTTTAGTCATTTGAAATGTGCAATGGTTTCAAGTCCTGGTTTGGCCCTACCCGACTATGGCATGATGTTTCACTTATTTGTCAGGGACAATTGTAAAACCATGGCGGGAGTCCTGGCGCAAGAACATGGAGGCAAATTCCACCCTGCTGCCTTTTTCTTAAAGGTGGTTCCTGTACAGGTTCAGGGCATGCCTGCGTGTCTCAGGAGTTTGGCAGCCTGTGCTATGATCGCTGAGATGGCCACAATTATTACCCTAGGTCATCCCACCACTCTGCATTCCTCACACAATGTTCAGGCCCTATTGAAGAACATACATACACAACATAGGTCAGCACAAAAACTGAGTGGATATGAAGTTTTGTTGCCATCTAATCCTGAACTTCATATCAAATACTCAGCACCCACATTCGGTCCAATGGCAATACTGAATGCCCTACTTGGCTACAAGGGAGAGCAGGATGATTTGCCTCCTCCCCATCTATGTACTGAAATTATACATGCACATACCTCAACTAGGTCTGACTTACAGTCCACACCCATTGAAGGAGCACCTGATATTTTTGTGAATGAATCCTGTTCCCGCTCTAATGACAACACTTATCATGCAGGATATGCTGTGGTTCAACTCCCTAATGTTATTCTAGAATCGAATCCTATACCTTTTTAGTCAGCCCAAGCACCTGAACTGATTGCCCTCACTAGAGCTTGTTGTCTTTCTGAGGGAGGAGATGTAAATATATACACCGATTCCAAATATGCCTTTGGGGCTGTGCATGATCATGGGGTAATCTGGCAGAGAAAAGGCTTCATAGCTGCAGATGGGAAACAAATCTCACATTCCACCCTAGTACATGATATCCTAGCCACCATCCAATTACCAAGCAAAGTTGCTATTATCCATTGTAAGGCACATACTGGTCTCCAAACGCACATAGGTAAAGGGAATGCCCTGGCTGATCAAGCATCAAAAGAGGCTGCTATTAGGAAGGCAGTAACAGTTCAAATGCCCTCCCTAATTCCAGAACTTACCCTTACTGACAATCTATTGCTAAGCTTTCAGGATTTGGCTACCAGTAGTGACAAGATGGAATGGCAGTCGGTAGGTGCAGTACAAGACCCTGATACGGGTCTGATCTGCAAAGAGGGAAAACCATGTATTCCAGTTGCAAGCCCCCCTATTTAAATTGCACAATATCATGGTCTTGAACGAGATGTTGCTCGTGCCTCTCCTTTCTCTCCACAGGAACCTTTGCATGCTTTCCAACCAGGAGATGTGGTGATAATCCAGCTCCTGGCAAAAGGACGGAAACAGACTGAGTTCCCGTTTGGACCACCCACCCGAGTGGTAGCAGTCACCAGAACAGCGATTCTCACAGAAGAAGATACAATCTGGATTCACACCAGCAGAGTGAAAAGGGTCCTTGAGGCTTGTTCTCTGGTGACGGACAAAGACAGAGGGTGAAGCAGGTGTGAAATCCCTGAACAAAGAGGGGAGCTCAGAAGAAGTTTCCCTGAAAAGTGCCTTGCCACAGACTGAAGATGATCCCACAATATTCCTGGAGATTTGTTTGTCTGCTGATAATTATTAATCTTTGTGTTTCCTTGCCAGTCTGGATTATTACTACATGTATTTATCACCCAGAGGAGATAAGTTTCTTCTGTGGTGCACCAAATAATCAGTCAGTACATAAAAGAGCTCAGGAGCAAGATTCCTTTGCTCCCGGCCCTTTTATTCTGAACAGAATAGTATAGTCAGGATGGCAAATGCCCTAAATGTTAATTCATTTTGCCTTAAAGACTTACGGAGCCAATGGGATCTTATACAAACATGTGTTATTGCTGTGCCTACACCCTCCTTGAAGTCTGGTCGATGGCTAACAATACACAATCTTTTATTCCCTTGTATGACTTCTGTGGGGAGTGTCAGAAATTAGGAAATAGCAGGGATAATATTAGAATAAATTACTATTAATGTGACTACAGCAGAGACCTGTTTTACCTTTTCCCAGGATATCACTTTATATTGCGATAGTAGAGACATTAAAAGTGGATTACCTAAGAATAGTGTATATGATTATATTGACGACAGCTGTAAAAATAGTAGGCTTGCTAGCTCCCTGAATAATTCCATTCAGTTGTAATTAGACCATTTTTAATCCCAGTTGTATCGATAATATAATGCTCCCTAAGGGATGGTTTTTGTCTTGTGGTAACAGCACTTACAATTACATTCTTGCTAATGTTATTGGAGGTCCCTGTGCATTATCCAGGCTGACTCTGGCCCTTCCCAGTCAACCCCCTATCAGGAGAGCTTACAGATCGGTTACCAAGACTTTATCAAAAAACTTTGACTCTACTTTACCCCTTCTCAGCTGTGCAGAATATACAAGTTTGGGTGCCTCTATATTAGGAGTGAATGGACTGGCTATATATAATGCTCGTACTATAAATTCTATTGCATGTGCCTTGGCTAAATCTCTGAATCATACCTCTATCGCCTTATCAGACATGCTTTTAGATCTACAAGGCATAAGAGGAGCAATGCTAGAAACTGGATTTGCTGTGGATTATCCACTTAAACATAATATAGGATGTCAAGATTTTAAAGGAGTGTGTTACTTTAACTTATCTGACCATTCCAGATCAATCCATTTCCATATTCAAGCGTTACATGAAATTGCCAATAATATCAAGAAGGATGTTGATTCATCCTCCTGGTGGGACTGGTTATTGAGCTGGCTGCCAGATTTGAGTTGGTTAAGAACATTATTTATCAGTATTATAATTGCTTCCTTGATTATCATATGTTGTTGTATCCAGTGTATCCCTTCACTCATACAGATTTTTTGTGCAATGTGTCCAAAACCCACAGAGCCTTGACAACCATATGCTACTTACCTCTCTATGAGAGAAAGAAGATAAGTCATATTCATGACTTAAGAGTAGATTGAAGGGTTAAACAGAATAAGCTATATGATCCGTATGAGGGACAGGATGTTGGACGACGTCATTCTAGAGGGAGAATGTATTTACATTAGCCTCCATATAGGGAATTGTTTCTACTCAGCAACATTGTATATGTGAACCACACCTCTTCCTGTATGTCTGTTTATGTATAAAAAGCTGTAAGGACAAAGATAAAATTAGAGCTGATTTCTAAGACCACCTGTGTGCGTGTGTGTCATTGAAGGGAGCTCTTCAGGCGCATGTCATAAGAGAAGCCAGGGTGCATACAGAAGCAGAACCCTTTCAGGCACCGAGCACACCAAGGCCTGCTCCAAGGAGTTCATTGGCGTGGCAGTTCTTCACACAATGTCCTGACAACAAGACACGAGTGGTTTGCATGTTGTGCCATCAGAGCCTGAAGCGAGGCATAAACGTTCTTAACCTGAGCACAACCTGCATGACCAGGCATGTACATGCAAAACATGAACTGCAGTGAAGTAAACACCTTAAAAACAAGGAACTCTTATGCTCCTCCTGCTTGCTCTTCTGCTGCTAGCTCGGCCTCTCCCTCCACTTCTGGTGTCACCGTGGGACCTGGCGACCAGCAAAAAGAGGATGTTCCACCAACACCGCCACATACGACACCATCAGCAAGCATCTCCACTATGTCACACGGCAGCATTTAGCTGTCCATCTCCCAAACATTGGAGAGAAGGAGGAAATACCCACCTACCCACCCTTGAGCCCTGGCCCTGAATGCCAGCATTAAAAAAAATTACTGCCCTTTGAAATGCTGTCATTCCGCCTGGTGGAGATGGACTGTTTCAAACAGCTGATGGCGGTGGCTGTCCCCCAGTACAGTGTTGCCAGCCGCCACTACTTTTCCAGGTGAGCCATCCCTTCTCTGCACAACCAAGTGGAGGATAAAATCAAGTGTGCGCTGCGCAATGCCATCTGTGGCAAGGTCCACATAACCACAGATACATGGACCAGTAAGCATGGCCAGGGTCGCTAGTTCTCCCTAACTGGGCCTGAATGAATCATTGTTACTTGTGGCACTGCTGGGTGAAATCAATACCGTTTTGGCGTGATTTGAACTCTCCTATTTGTGGGTGCCAGGGGCCTAAATCTTTGCATGAGGCCTGTGACACTGCAGGCGGGCATGAAACATTTTTGGCTGCGATGACAACTTCTCCAACTCCCATGTATGGTTGTCTTGGGCCTGAATCTCTGAATGTGGCCTGTGGCGCTGCAGTCAGACATGAATCCTTTATGGCTGTGAGGAGAACTTCAACTACCATAGCATTCCCACCTGACGCCACCCCAACCTCCTATTCCACCTCCTCTAAGTTGCCAATTAATATTGGTTAATTTTTATTTATTTTAATTTTAAGTCATTTCCCTATCCACATTTGTTTGCAGGGGATTTACCTACATTTTGCTGCCTTTTAAAGCCCTCTAGCCCTTTCCAGGGCTATTTTACAGCCATTTTAGTGCACAAAAGTGCGGGTCTCCATTGACTTCAATCGGGTTCAGGATCAAGTTTGGGTCAAATTCGGATACCGAACATTTTCGTGAAGTTCGGACGAACTTCTCGAACCCGAACATCTAGGTGTCCGCTCAACTCTATTACTGAGTCTTGCCAACACAACACACCTCTATATTCCTGCTGCACTGCCACTGTTGTTCATGTGGGTCGGTCCCTAAAAACTTTTTAGTAAAAGCCAAGGCTGCACAGCTTGCACTCTGTCTCAGGCTATTGCTGAGCCGCGCCTCACTTCCTGCCAGCCCAGTACTGATAAGACGAGCAAGGAGTAGCCGAGCCAGTCTGACTTCCTGTAAACCCACAGGATAACTAGTGAGAGGAAAAGTGAGGAGGAGCCAGCAGCCAATCAGGTTAGAAGATCCACTGCAGTCGTCACTGTCGTACTTAGCGCAGCGGTATTGCGCTGGCCCTGCCTGCTCCCGGCTGTGTGAGTGAGTCAGCTGAGGTGAGCCAGCCGAGGAATCAGATGTCATGCCGCAGCTGATGTAAGCCGAGTAGCTGCCTTAACTACCTCAGCCCCCCTAGCTTAAACACCCTTAATGACCAGGCCACTTTTTACAATTCTGCACTACACTACTTTTACCGTTTATTGCTCCGTCATGCAACTTACAACCCAAATGAATTTTACCTCCTTTTCTTCTCACTAATAGAGCTTTCATTTGGTGGTATTTCATTGTTGCTGACATTTTTACTTTTTTGCTATTAATAAAAATTTAACGACATTTTTGCAAAAAAAAAAACTACATTTCTATAAATTTATTGTTCTACATGTCTTTGATAAAAAAAAATCCAAAAAGTGTATATTTATTGGTTTGGGTAAAAGTTATAGCGTTTACAAACTATGGTGCCAAAAAGTGAATTTCTGCATTTTGAAGCAGCTCTGACTTTGAGCACCTGTCATGTTTCTTCAGGTGCTAGAATGCCAGGATAGTATAAATACCCCCCAAATGACACCATTTTAGAAAGTATTCGCGGAGGGGCATGTTGAGTTCATGTATCATTTCATTTTTTTTTCACAAGTTAGTGGAAAATGACACTGAGTAAGAAAAAAAATAAGTTTCCATTTCTGCTAACTTCTGGCAAAAAAAAAAAATAAAAAAATTCTCAGACGGACTCACTATGCCCCTCAGTGAATACCTTGGAGTGTCTACTTTCCGAAATGGGGTCATTTGTGGGGTGTGTACAGTATAAATACCCCACATGTGACCCCATTTTAGAAAGAAGACACCCCAAGGTATTCCTTGAGGGGTATGGTGAGTTCATGTAAAATTTTATTTTTTGTTGCAAGTTAGTGGAATATGAGACTGTGTAAAAAAAAAAAAAAAAAAAAAAGAAATTTCTGCTAACTTGTGCCAAAATTATTATTTTTTCTGTGAACTCGCCATGCCCTTTACAGAATACCTTGGGGTGTCTCCTTTCCAAAATGGGGTAACTTGTGGGGTATTTATACTGCCCTGGCATTTTAGGGGCCCTAAAGCGTGAGAATCCAAATGTGTAAAAATGCCCTGTGAAATCCTAAAGGTACTCATTGGAATTAGGGCCCCTTTGCGCAAATTCCAATGAGTACCTTTAGGATTTCATGAGAATTCTACGAATTTGGATTCTCATGCTTAGGGCCCCTAAATGCCAGGGCAGTATACAGGAGTGCAGAATTATTAGGCAAATGAGTATTTTGACCACATCATTCTCTTTATGCATGTTGTCTTACTCCAAGCTGTATAGGCTCGAAAGCCTACTACCAATTAAGCATATTAGGTGATGTGCATCTCTGTAATGAGAAGGGGGTGTGGTCTAATGACATCAACACCCTATATCAGGTGTGCATAATTATTAGGCAACTTCCTTTCCTTT
The DNA here is from genome assembly GCA_033119425.1 of Bufotes viridis. Lineage (NCBI taxonomy): Eukaryota > Metazoa > Chordata > Amphibia > Anura > Bufonidae > Bufotes > Bufotes viridis. Next base: position 100,502,899 of record CM065597.1, on the reverse strand, counting down.
GGCAAAATGGGTCAAAAGAAGGACTTGACAGGCTCAGAAAAGTCAAAAATAGTGAGATATCTTGCAGAGGGATGCAGCACTCTTAAAATTGCAAAGCTTCTGAAGCGTGATCATCAAACAATCAAGCGTTTCATTCAAAATAGTCAACAGGGTCGCAAGAAGCATGTGGAAAAACCAAGGCGCAAAATAACTGCCCATGAACTGAGAAAAGTCAAGCGTGCAGCTGCCAAGATGCCACTTGCCACCAGTTTGGCCATATTTTAGAGCTGCAACATCACTGGAGTGCCCAAAAGCACAAGGTGTGCAATACTCAGAGACATGGCCAAGGTAAGAAATGCTGAAAGACGACCACCACTGAACAAGACACACAAGCTGAAACGTCAAGACTGGATCAAGAAATATCTCAAGACTGATTTTTCTAAGGTTTTATGGACTGATGAAATGAGAGCAAGTCTTGATGTGCCAGATGGATGGGCCCATGGCTGGATTGGTAAAGGGCAGAGAGCTCCAGTCCGACTCAGACGCCAGCAAGGTGGAGGTGGATTACTGGTTTGGGCTGGTATCAAAGATGAGCTTGTGGGGCCTTTTCGGGTTGAGGATGGAGTCAAGCTCAACTCCCAGTCCTACTGCCAGTTTCTGGAAGACACCTTCTTCAAGCAGTGGTACAGGAATAAGTCTGCATCCTTCAAGAAAAACATGATTTTCATGCAGGACAATGCTCCATCACACGCGTCCAAGTACTCCACAGTGTGGCTGGCAAGAAAGGGTATAAAAGAAGTACACCTATCTGAACAGTGCCTGGGAGGCTGCTGCACGCAATGTTGATGGTGAACAGATCAAAACACTGACAGAATCCATGGATGGCAGGCTTTTGAGTGTCCTTGCAAAGAAAGGTGGCTATATTGGTCACTGATTTGTTTTTGAATGTCAGAAATGTATATTTGTGAATGTTGAGATGTTATATTGGTTTCACTGGTAAAAATAAATAATTGAAATGGGTATATATTTGTTTTTTGTTAAGTTGCCTAATAATTATGCACAGTAATAGTCACCTGCACACACAGATATCCCCCTAAAATAGCTAAAACTAAAAAAAACAAACTAAAAACTACTTCCAAAAATATTCAGCTTTGATATTAATGAGTTTTTTGGGTTCATTGAGAACATGGTTGTTCAATAATAAAATTAATCCTCAAAAATACAACTTGCCTAATAATTCTGCACTCCCTGTAAATACCCCACATGTGACCCCATTTCGGAAAGAAGACACCCAAAGGTATTCCATGAGGGGCATGGCGAGTTCATAGAAGATTTTTTTTTGGCACAAGTTAGCGGAAATAGATTTTTTATTGTTTTTTCTCACAAAGTCTCCCTTTCTGCTAACTTGTGACAAAAAGTTCAATTTTTCATGGACTCACTATGCGCCTCAGCGAATACCTTTGGGTGTCTTCTTTCCAAAATGGGGTCATTTGTGGGGTGTTTGTACTGTTCTGGCATTTTGGGCGGGGCTAAATTGTGAGCAACCCTGTAAAACCTAAAAGGTACTCATTGGACTTTACACCCCTTTGCGCACCTAGGCTGCAAAAAAGTGTCACACATGTGGTATCGCCGTACTCAGAAGAAGTAGGGCAATGTGTTTTGGGGTGTATTTTTACATATACCCATACTGTGTGTGAGAAATCTCTGCAAATTGACAACTTTGCATAAAAATTTTTTTTAAAAGTTGTCGTTTACAGCGATATTTCTCACACAAAGTATGGGTATACATAAAATACACCACAAAACGTATTGCCCTCCTTTCCTGAGTACGGCGATACCACATGAGTGACACTTTTGCAGCCAAATGCACAAAGGGGCCCAAATTCCCATGAGTACCTTTAGGATTTCACAGGGCATTTTTACGCATTTGGATTCTCACGCTTTAGGACCCCTAAAATGCCAGGGCAGTATAAATACCCCACATGTGACCCCATTTCGGAAAGAAGACACCCAAAGTATTCCATGAGGGGCATGGCGAGTTCATAGAAAGAATAATTTTGGCACAAGTTAGCGGAAATAGATTTTTATTGTTTTTCTCACAAAGTCTCCTATTTCCGCTAACTTGTGACAAAAAGTTCAATTTTACATGGACTCACTATGCGCCTCAGCGAATACCTTTGGGTGTCTTCTTTCCAAAATGGGGTCATTTGTGGGGTGTTTGTACTGTTCTGGCATTTTGGGCGGGGCTAAATTGTGAGCAACCCTGTAAAACCTAAAAGGTACTCATTGGACTTTACACCCCTTTGCGCACCTAGGCTGCAAAAAAGTGTCACACATGTGGTATCGCCGTACTCAGAAGAAGTAGGGCAATGTGTTTTGGGGTGTATTTTTACATATACCCATACTGTGTGTGAGAAATCTCTGCAAATTGACAACTTTGCATAAAAATTTTTTTTAAAAGTTGTCGTTTACAGCGATATTTCTCACACAAAGTATGGGTATACATAAAAATACACCACAAAACGTATTGCCCTCCTTTTCCTGAGTACGGCGATACCACATGAGTGACACTTTTTTGCAGCCAAATGCACAAAGGGGCCCAAATTCCCATGAGTACCTTTAGGATTTCACAGGGCATTTTTACGCATTTGGATTCTCACGCTTTAGGACCCCTAAAATGCCAGGGCAGTATAAATACCCCACATGTGACCCCATTTTGGAAAGAAGACACCCCAAAGTATTCCGTGAGGGGCATGGCGAGTTCACAGAAAAAAAAATAATTTTGGCACAAGTTAGCGGAAATAGATTTTTTTTTTTTTTTTTTTACAAAGTCTCATATTTCCACTAACTTGTGACAAAAAATAAAATTTTACATGAACTCACCATACCCCCTCACAGAATACCTTGGGGTGTCTTCTTTCTAAAATGGGGTCACTTGAGAGGTATTTGTACTGCCATGGCATTTGAAGGTCTCCGCAATCATTACACGTATGGCCAGCATTAGGAGTTTCTGCAATTCTCCTTATATTGAGCATACGGGTAATGAGATTTTTTTTTTCCGTTCAGCCTCTGGGCTGAAAAAAATAAATAAATGAACGGCACAGATTTTTTATTCGCATCGATCATCGTGGATCCAGAATTGCGGATCCGCACTTCCGGGTCTGCACTTCGATTTCGCAAAAATATAGAACATGTCCTATTCTTGTCCACAATTGCGGACAAGAAAAGGCATTTTCTATATAGTTCTGGCAATGTGCGGATCTGCAAAATGCGGAAAGCACATTGCCGGTGTTTGTGTTTTGCGGATCACATATGGACATGTGAATGGAGCCTTACAGGGGGGTGATCAGGGAGTCTATATGGGGTGATCAGGGGTTAATAAGTGACGGGGGGGGGGGGTGTAGTGTGTTGCTTGGTCCTATTTTACATAGCTACCTGGTCCTCTGGTGGTCGATCCCAGCAAATAGGACCACCAGAGGACCAGGTAGCAGGTATATCAGACGCTGTTAACAAAACAGCGTCTGATATACATGTTTGATGCGATTTATTTCGCATCTACAGCCTGCCAGCGATTGATCATCGCTGGCAGGCTGGAGTATAACTTGCGATCTTTGAGCTGCTGTGAACGAGCGCGTTCACAGCAAATCTCGCCTCTCGCGAGATGACGCGCCAATGAGGAACAAACCTGCCGCCTGGACGCATCCCTGCGTTAGGTTGTCGGCAGGTGGTTAAATAGATTTAAAATCTCAGTGTGCAGCACTGCAGCCAGTCACCACCAGTCTCCCGAGTCCTCAGGTTTGAGGCAGTAAAAGTTTGATTTGGGGCCCTGGCCCCGGATTAAAAGCCCTAGCGACACCCTTGGCCAGAATCTTTTACGCCTCTGACACTCCCCTGTGCATGGTCTGGCATTTCTCTGTCTGACATACTTTTAGCTGAACTAAATAAATTAAAAGCAAATTAAAAGACCCCTAAAAGCGCCAAATATATATTTCTTTTTTAATAAGGATTTGAAATTGGCAACAAAATGACTTCAGCGTAAATAACAGCAAAAGTAAACTGCGTACATATTTCTCGTATTGGACTGACAGGCCACTAAACGATTTCTAAGTAAATAACAGAAAAAGTGAACTGAATATTTTTCTCTAGAAATATATAACAATAAACGCTTTGAGTGCAAATAACACCAAATGTGAACTACGACTATTTTTCTTGTATTGTAGTCAAATATGACAAGAAACGCTTTTAGCGCAAATAACTCCAAATGTGAACTGCGTTTATTTTTCTCGTATTGTAGCAAAATATGACAAGAAACATTTTTAACGCAAATAACACCAAATGTGAACTAAGTCTGTTTTTCTCTTTTTCCTCTATAAATATGGCAATAAACGCTTTCAGGGCAAATAGCACCAAATGTGAAGTGTGCCTATTTTTCTAGTATTGTAGTGAAATATGACAAGGAATGCTTTCAGCGCAAAACACACCAAATGTGAACTGCGTCTATTTTTCTCGTATTGTAGGGAAATACCCGAGGCCTTTGCTCTACCTGAGGCTTGCATTGCTAAGTGGCTGCTTTTATAAGTGGAGTTTAAAGAAACCGGAGTTTAAGAAAAAGAGCAAGGAACAAAGATTCATTAGCTCTTCTTTGTATATAGTTGACTTGATTCTAGCTAGTCTTCCTACTACTGTAAGGGGACCACAGTAAGTAAGAATCTTATCACTGCTCTATACTGCATTTTTTTCCCCCTCTTTTCCTGTGTAATCCCCATTTAGTATGACTTCCATTATTGACAGCGCCGTCCAGTGCACATCTTTTCTGATGTATGCAGTCCTGGAAATGCCGTTCGAGGGTGTATATGTTTGTTCAAAATGTGAGCAAATTACCCGTTTGGAATCGCACCTCGAGTCTCTAAACAGGCGAGTTGCAACACTGAAAGCCACTGACAATTTGGAACAGAGTTTGCTTCTCACTGAGCAAGCACTCTATGGAGCAGATAAGGGGGAGAGTGACAGTGAGGGGGCTGACGAGAGAGGTAGTTAGCTGGGTAACAGTAAGAAAGCGGGGTAGAGGGAAGAGTGCCAGGGAGGCTAGCCCTGATCTGACACATCCCAATAAGTTTGCACGGTTGGCAGATGAGGGGAATGACAGTTCAAGGACAGCACTGCTTCAGCCGGACACTTCCTCTGCCAGTCAGAGGAATGTCAGCTCCAGTAAGCAGGGGGAACAAGAGAGCAGGGCAGGACAGACAGGTGCTGGTAGTGAGAGACTCCATTATTAGGGGAACAGATATCGCCGAACAGTGTGCTGTCTTCCCAGCGCTAGAGTTCGACACATTGCAGATCAGGTTGACTGATTACTGGGAGGGGCTGGAGAAGATCCAAAGGTCATGGTCCATATCGGAACCAATGACAAAGTCAGGGGTAGGTGGAGCGTCCTAAAAAATGATTTCAGGGACTTAGGTCAAAAGCTTAGGGCAAGGACCTCAAAAGTAGTATTTTCTGAAATACTGCCTGTACCACGAGCCACACAAGAAAGGCAGCGGGAGATTAGGAAAGTTAACAAGTGGCTCAAGAACTGGTGTAGGAAGGAGGGGTTTGGGTTCCTGAAGAACTGGGCCGACTTCTCTGTGGGCTACAGGCTCTATCGTAGGGATGGGCTGCACCTCAATGGGGAAGGGGCAGCTGTGTTGGGGAGAAAGATGGCTAGAAGGCAGGAGGATTGTTTAAAATAGGGACTGAGGGGGAGGGTAATTACATTATAGGAGGGGAAGAGAGTGCAGATAGAGACCAGGGGCAAGGTAGTGTGACTGGGGGAGGAATGAATGGGGTGACTAGAACAGTTCAGAATGAAAGGTGTAGGGTAAAAAAAAAAAAATACACATAAACCTCTCAAATGTATGTATACTAATGCCAGAAGCCTGACTAACAAGACTGGTGAACTGGAATTAGTGATGTGTGAGGAGGACTATGACATAGTGGGAATATCAGAGACATGGCTGGATGATAGCTATGACTGGGTAGTTAATATAAAAGGTTACAATCTGTTTAGAAAGGATCGTCAAAACCGGAGAGGGGTCTGCCTCTCCACAGAAAGTCCACAGAAAATCTACTGCTAAACGAGACAAGGCAGCAAATCATAATGAAGTCGTTATTATGGGGGACAAAACTACTCAGATATAGACTGGGAAACTGAAAGCTGTACATCCCATAAAGGAAACAGGTTCTTGGCAATAGCCAAAGACAATTACCTTTCCCAACTGGTTCAGGACCCCACTAGAGAGACGGCCATACTGGACTTGGTATTAAACAATAGACCTGACAGAACAACAGATGTGCAGGTTGGGGGACACCTAGGAAATCATGACCATAAAGTAATAACCTTCCAACTATTCTTCAAACGAGAGTTTCTAAAGGGAGGAACAAAGATATCAAACTTCAAAAAAGCTAAATTTAGCCAACTAAGCGAGGCCATAGGCCTAACTAGCTGGTACAAAGTCCTCAAAAAAAAAATACAACCACAAAATGGGAGTTTTTTAAAAGCATTGTAACATCTAATTGTGAGAGGTACATACCTTATTGGAATAAAAGGCTAAGAAACAATAAGAAACCAATGTGGATAAATACAACCGTAAAGAAAGCAATAAATGACAAAAAGAAAGCATATAAATCGCTAAAACAGGAGGGGAGCCAGGAAGCACTGATAAACTATAAGGAAAAAAATAGAATATGTAAAAAAATAATAAAAATTGCCAAACTAGAGACCGAGAGATTAATTGCCAAAGAGAGTAAAACACCCCAAAATGTTCTTCAATTATACAAATTGTAAAAAATATAAATCTGAAGGAGTCGGCCTTCTACACAGCAATGGGGGGGGTGTTGCAGAGAGCGACGAGGATAAAGCAAAACTATTAAATATTTTTTTCTCCACTATATTCACTGAGGAAAATAAACTGTCAGATGAAATGCAGAATGTAAAAGTAAATTCCCCATTAAAAGTGCCCTGTCTGACCCAGGAAGAAGTACAACAGCGACTTAAAAAGATTAAAATAGACAAATCGCCAGGACTGGACGGTATATACCCCCGTATCCTGAGGGAATTAAGTGATGTCATAGCCAGACCTTTATTTCTGATACTTATGGACTCTATACTGACAGGGAATGTTCCAGAGGATTGGCGCATAGCAAATGTGGTGCCAGTATTCAAAAAGGGTCCAAAAACAGAGCCTGGAAATTATAGGCCGGTAAGTTTAACATCTGTTGTTGGTGAACTGTTTGAAGAGTTTCTAATACAGTCTTTCCCAACCAGTATGCCTCCAGCTGTTGCAAAACTACAACTCCCAGCATACCTGGACAGCCTTTGGGAGTACAATAAATGAATTCAAGAGGGGCCTGGATGTATTTCTGGAGTGCAATAATATTACAGGCTATAGCTACTAGAGATGGGTCATTGATCCAGGGAGTTATTCTGATTGCCTGATTGGAGTCGGGAAGGAATTTTTTCCCCTTAAGAGGGAAAAATTGGCTTCTGCCTCACAGGGGTTTTATGCCTTCCTCTGGATCAACTTGTAGGAAACAGGCCGAACTGGGTGGACAAATGTATTTTTTCAGTCTTATCTACTAGGTTACTATGTAAGAAACGCTTTTAGCGCAAATAACACCAAATGTGAACTGCATATATTTTTCTCGTATTGTAGTGAAATATGACAAGAAACGCTTTTAGCGCAAATAACAGCAAATATGAACTTGGTCTATTTTTTTCTCTTGAAATATGGCAATAAACGCTTTCAGCGCAAATAACACCAAATGTGAACTATGTTTATTTTTCTGATATTGTAGTGGAATATGACAAGAAAGACTTTTAGCGCAAATGACACCAAATGTGAACTTAGTTTGTTTTTCCCTTTTCTCTAGAAATATGGTAAACACTTTTTAATAGCACTAAAAGCCAAAAAAGGCTAAATTACCCAATTGCATTTTCTATTGGATGACAAAGCTGTCATTCTGACTGGATGGCCTTTTTATACCTCCATGGCAACACCCAGCCTCATTGCTGCCCGTGCCCCTGATTAAGCCATTTTGTTGGCGAAACATGTTGGGGAGTAGTTAGAAGTTTTTAGGTGTCTGCATCCAGTATAGCGTAGCTAAAAGCCTCAGTAGATATGCAACCAGTGTATGTTGTTGCATTATCCTTAGGGCTACATGTACACGGCAGTAGTTTTTTGCTGCCTCCATTCCGTTTTTTTTTTTGCGGATCCGCTGGTTACCCATTCATTTCTATGGATGCGTTAAAAATGCGTAAGCCTCTTCCGTTGCCTGTCTGCGTCCGCATTTCACGTCCACAAAAAAAAAAAAATATGGCATGTCCTATTCATGTCTGCAAAAAAAAAACAAAAAAAAAAAAAAAACTTTTGCAGACCCATAGAAGTCAATGGGTCCGCAGAAAATGCGGATGACCAATGGAAGCCATCCGTTTGTCATCCGCATCGGTTTTTTTTTGCGGATGGTTGCTTGGAAACCAGGGCACACAGAAACACAACCTACAAGGTTTGCGGACACACAGGATGGATGTGGATGTGAAAAAAAAAAAAAAAAAAGACGGATCCGCGATTTGTGGACAGCAAAAAACAACTGTCATGTGCATGTAGCCTAAGGGAGTCCAATTGCCAGTGAAGTAACTGGTATTCTCTGCACAGTTTCACTTTAGCATTTCACAGACATGGTTGCTTGTGTAGCATTGGGGCGACCTGCAGGCTACCATCTGTATAGTGCATGATTTCAAATAGCATACACACTGGATACAGCTAATTTAAACTTTTTTGTTGGCTCACAAAAGTTCTTTTAAATCAGCACTAATAAAAGGTACATTTTATATACACTTTATATCAGGGTCAAGTTTAGGTACTGTAATTAGCCTTTTTTGGCTCTTAGTGCTATTAGTATACATTTGCCCATACCCTGATAGGGTCCATTAGGGAATTTTGGTACATGTAATAAACGCTTTAGCGCAAATAACACCAAATGTGAACTTTTTTTTTTTGCTCGTATTGTAGTGAAATATGCAAAAATTGCTACCAGCGCAAACAACAACAAAAGTGACCTGCGTATAGTTTCTTGTATTGTATTGAAATAGGCCACTGAATGATTCTCGCGCTGTTATATACGCAGGTCAATTTTGCTGTTATCTTTTTCCACAAAAGGCTTTTTAATATAGCACTTGCACCCCAATAACTAATTGCTGGAATGACAGAGCTGTATTATAAGACTATCTGGATCCCCAAATAATGTTTCCCTACACTTGTAAATCGCTTTTTTTACAATGAGGAAGGATTTTCCTATGACTCTCCCTAGCATCTGCACATCTCTCCCTGCCTCTGAAATGATTCCTCTCACTATCCTTTCTTTGCACTAGTAAATCGCTTCTTTCCTTTTTTTTTTTTTAACAATTAGTTTTTCTTTCACTCTTCCTAGTGCCTAAATACACGTCTGTCCCTGAACAAAGTACGATACTGAATGTCTGAGTCTAAGATGGCCATGGTATTTATAGGGCTGTGACATCACTGGGCTGGCTAGCTGCTGATTGGCTGCATGCTTGGCATTATCGGTTATCCTGCCTTCCCAGAGTTCCTTGCCCCATGTATCCGCCATGTTTGAAAAAATTACAACTCGTTACCATGAAGTGTGAGGAAATTCAAATTCATCGCAAATCGAATTTTTCCTGAAATTTTAAAACGAATTCCACTTTGTCAGCTGCGATTCGTTCATCTCTAGCTGGGTTGTTATGGAAACCTGGTGTAAAATTGTGTGTATGTCAAGACTGAAGGAGCTGCAAGCTTTAATTAGCCAATATGGGTCATGTGACAGGGTGTATGGCCGTTATGAGTGAAGGTCCGTATGTCCTAGAGAGCTGGGAGCTGGTCTAAAACCTCTCCGGACACCCGATGTACCCATGTGCCAAATTTAATGCAGATCCGACCAGTTGTTTGGTTGCGCATACAGAACAGACTTTAGACACAGAACAGGAGCAGATCTTTCCATTATACCTTATTAGTGTTGAGCGCGAATATTCGAATAGCGAATTTTTTTAGCGAATATCGGCACTTCGCTAATTCGCGAATATTTCGAATATTCGTTTTTTTTTTGTTTTTTTTTTAGTTATATTTTTTCTTTCCCTCTTCCCAACAGTAGTTCTTACCTGTCCTGAGGATTCCTGGCTTCCTGGCTGCTCTAGTCAGTGCCCATTGCCGCTTCTGCCGACTTCCGTGCTCATGGAGCGTCCCCATCCATGGGAACGTCTCCATATACTAAAATGTACTGTCGGATTTGAGGAATTACGTTGAAATCGCAATGCGATTAATTCAAGTTATATTAATCGCATTGCGATTTCAACTTAGAGCTGGGTTTATAATGGGTCAGCTTGCTAGAATGAACGAAGTTAACGAATATGGAATATAGCACCAGCACTGCTAAGTTGAATTCGCAATGCGATTAATTTAACTTGAAGTAATCGCATTGCGATTTCAACTTAGCACTGCTAGTGCCACTGCTATATTCCTTCCATATTCGTTAATTCTAGCCTATGTAAGATAGCAGTGCTAAGTTGAAATCGCAATGCGATTACTTCAAGTTAAATTAATCACATGGCAAGCACCCGACTGTATAAGGAGGGTGCTCAGGGACTGATGGTCCCCCCCCCTCCCCCCTTTTCCCCTTAGGGCTTTAGGGTTCTGGCCCCTTCGAGTTAATGTTAAAGTAGATGGCAGAATAGGACCATTAAGAGGTTAATTCACTGGGGAGCTCCTTAGACAGGATGTGGGCGGGGCAGAGAATCCTGGAGGCTGCATATACTCACTCCATATTCTGGCACTTCCTCTTGCCAGTGGAAGCAAATTGGTGTGGTGTGCACCCTTTGCTCTGTCCACACCAAGATGCCACAGGTGGTGTTTTTTCCTGTAATTGCCTCCTGGTAAGTTTCATGGGCAGGATGAGGGATAGCTGTGCTCAGTTTGAGCAGCCTCAGCTCTCCCCTGGCATCCTCCTCCCTGTGCCTGCCTTAGTGAGTGGTGTGGAGCTGCGGGGCGTTTTGGCTCTGCCATTCCCCTGCAGCATTTTGTTTCATGGGTGTTGGGGCTGCACATGCCAGCCAGGATAGTTAGCCATGAGGGGGGTGTGGGACAGCTCCTCACTAACTGAGTAATTCCGACCCCCACCCCCACCCCCTGCATTTTAGCCTATTGTGCACCCCCTTTCCACTAAGGTAGTGCAGCATGGGGTCACCGCAGCCCCCTGCTTCAGCCAGAGTCCTTCAGCTTCCATGGTGCGAGCTAGTCACTGCTCCTGGCCCTGCCCCCTTACCCCTGCAGTGCTTACAGGGCGCTTGTGACGGGCACCGCTGGGCAGGCGAGTTCTCTTGTTACTATATGGCCCTGTGGGAGCTCTTCACCCGCCCTAGCATCCCTCTGCCCCCCTTCTCCATATCAGATTAGTGTCACCGGCCCCTTAGTCCAGCACCGCTTACCGGGCGCTTGTAATGGGAACCGCTAATGTGGGACCGTTTGCTATACTGGGGCCCGGGAGAGCTCTTCACCTGCCCTCGTACTCCCCCGGTTTACAGTGCCCCCACCTATGTAACCTTTCCTCCATGGGGTTTGCTGCTCTCCCGCTTATGCAGTCTGTGTCCTTTTAGTACATGGGGCACTGCGGGTCTCAGTTTGAGACCCTTATGACACCCCACCCTCAGGCAGGCAGGCACAGGGCTCTCTGTTTTTATCCTTCTCGCAGGTGGGCCGGGGCGTGGCCTCCATGGTTACCGCCTGCGCCAGTCCCGACAACCGTTCCAGGGTTTCCGGGTGAAGTAGGCGCTCCAGATCCTCCAGGTGGCGCTAGCCGTCGGCTTCTCTGAGCAAGCTTTAATTAGCCAATATGGGTCATGTGACAGGGTGTATGGCCGTTATGAGTGAAGGTCCGTATGTCCTAGAGAGCTGGGAGCTGGTCTAAAACCTCTCCGGACACCCGATGTACCCATGTGCCAGAATTTAATGCAGATCCGACCAGTTGTTTGGTTGCGCATACAGAACAGACTTTAGACACAGAACAGGAGCAGATCTTTCCATTATACCTTATTAGTGTTGACGCGAATATTCGAATAGCGAATTTTTTAGCGAATATCGGCACTAGCTAATTGCGAATATTTCGAATATAGCGTATAATCGCTATTTGAATATTCGTTTTTTTTGTTTTTAGTTATATTTTTCTTTCCCTCTTCCCAACAGTAGTTCTTACCTGTCCTGAGGATTCCTGGCTTCCTGGCTGCTCTAGTCAGTGCCCATTGCCGCTTCTGCCGACTTCCGTGCTCATGGAGCGTCCCCATCCATGGGAACGTCTCCATATACTAAAATGTACTGTCGGATTTGAGGAATTACGTTGAAATCGCAATGCGATTAATTCAAGTTATATTAATCGCATTGCGATTTCAACTTAGAGCTGGGTTTATAATGGGTCAGCTTGCTGAGAATGAGCGAAGTTAGCGAATATGGAATATAGCACCAGCACTGCTAAGTTGAATTAGCAATGCGATTAATTTAACTTAAGTAATCGCATTGCGATTTCAACTTAGCACTGCTAGTGCCACTGCTATATTCCTTCCATATTCGTTAATTCTAGCCTATGTAAGATAGCAGTGCTAAGTTGAAATCGCAATGCGATTACTTCAAGTTAAATTAATCACATGGCAAGCACCCGACTGTATAAGGAGGGTGCTCAGAGACTGATGGTCCCCCCTCCCCCTTTTCCCCTTAGGGCTTTAGGGTGCTGGCCCCTTCGAGTTAATGGTAAAGTAGATGGCAGAATAGGACCATTAAGAGGTTAATTCACTGGGGAGCTCCTTAGACAGGATGTGGGCGGGGCAGAGAATCCTGGAGGCTGCATATACTCACTCCATATTCTGGCACTTCCTCTTGCCAGTGGAAGCAAATTGGTGTGGTGTGCACCCTTTGCTCTGTCCACACCAAGATGCCACAGGTGGTGTTTTTCCTGTAATTGCCTCCTGGTGAGTTTCATGGGCAGGATGAGGGATAGCTGTGCTCAGTTTGAGCAGCCTCAGCTCTCCCTGGCATCCTCCTCCCCTGTGCCTGCCTTAGTGAGTGGTGTGGAGCTGCGGGGCGTTTTGGCTCTGCCATTCCCCTGCAGCATTTTGTTTCATGGGTGTTGGGGCTGCACATGCCAGCCAGGATTGTTAGCCATGAGGGGGTGTGGGACAGCTCCTCACTAACTGAGTAATTCCGACCCCCACCCCCACCCCCTGCATTTTAGCCTATTGTGCACCCCCTTTCCACTAAGGTAGGGCAGCATGGGGTCACCGCAGCCCCCTGCTTCAGCCAGAGTCCTTCAGCTTCCATGGTGCGAGCTAGTCACTGCTCCTGGCCCTGCCCCCTTACCCCTGCAGTGCTTACAGGGCGCTTGTGACGGGCACCGCTGGGCAGGCGAGTTCTCTTGTTACTATATGGCCCCGTGGGAGCTCTTCACCCGCCCTAGCATCCCTCTGCCCCCCTTCTCCATATCAGATTAGTGTCACCGGCCCCTTAGTCCAGCAGCGCTTACTGGGCGCTTGTAATGGGAACCGCTTAATGTGGGACCGTTTGCTATATGGGGCCCGGGAGAGCTCTTCACCTGCCCCTCGTACCCCCCGGTTTACAGTGCCCCCACCTATGTAACCTTTCCTCCATGGGGTTTGCTGCTCTCCCGCTTATGCAGTCTGTGTCCCTTTTAGTACATGGGGCACTGCGGGTCTCAGTTTGAGACCCTTATGACACCCCACCCTCAGGCAGGCAGGCACAGGGCTCTCTGTTTTTATCCTTCTCGCAGGTGGGCCGGGGCGTGGCCTCCATGGTTACCGCCTGCGCCAGTCCCGACAACCGTTCCAGGGTTTCCGGGTGAAGTAGGCGCTCCAGATCCTCCAGGTGGCGCTAGCCGTCGTCTTCGGACGGAATGTCGGGCGCATCTGAGGAGTCTGGTTTGCTGTTGCGATCGGAAACCGTAAGAGGCTGGTGCCTGTCCATCTATCCAAGGTCCTCAGGATGGTCGCTGCAGCGACCCACCAGGATGGCATTCCAGTTCCCGCTCCTTCAGCGGTGCCGTTCCTTTCTACAACTGGTGAGTACTGATGCTCTAGGGGACCGGGGGTGTCTGGTCTTGTGCAGAATTAGAATCCTTGCTATAAGGGCACTTGTAGATATGGGGTCCCCCGCCCCTCCGGTTGCGCTGGTTGCTCTGTGACGCAATAGCTTATGGGTAGCATTCCTGGTGGTTTATGTTTGTTCCTGGTTTTAATACTGCCTTGTTTTATGTTAGTTGTTACTGGTTTTACTACTCCTTTGGTTTATGTTAGTTGTTCCTGGTTTTACTACTCCTTTGGTTTATGTTAGTTGGTACAGGTTTGAGCTGGGTGGTTCCCAGCCGTGGTTTACCTGAGCTTGTGCAACTGCGGTTTTAGCACTTGGGGTGTCCATATCCTATAGAAGGGGTTTTCCCCGACCATGTACCAAAAAAAAAAAAATAATAATAAAGGTGTGGATATGTTTGTAGATATATATGTATATATATATATATATATATATATATATATATATATATATATATTATTTATATATGGTAACTGTATAATAAATGATTACTCGATCACAGAAAGAGGCAAAGCCCTCTGTCAGTGGTGGTTTTGTGACGTCGGCGGTACAATAGCATGACCCCCCCCTTTTTTGGGACCGGTTAGGCTTAGTATGTGGTTTTCCAGGGTAGCGTAGCAGTGAGGCCACAGGTTGATATGGTGTGGCAAGTGTTCGGTCCCCTACCTGGTTCTGGTAGGTTTCCTGATGTGGTTGTCCTATGTAGTGCAATGAGTACTTGATTTGTATGGTGTAGACATCTTGTTGAGTCAAAATGGGTCGTGCGTTAGTCGCTGGTTTCTTCATTTTGTGTATCCGATACCCTCATGCTCCATGTAACGGTTCTTGTCCCACCGGTCTTTCGGAGGGTTTTCTTGCAGCTGTTTTTGGGTGAGGCTCAGGCCCTCTGTGTAATAAATGATTTTATAATTAGGTGTGTATCCGGTGCAAAATATGTGTAGAGCAGTGCTTCCTGTTATACTTCTACCTGCGGGGGCTAGGCTGTGTGTTTGTCCTATTTGGGCTTTCAATAGGGACATATCTGACATGGTTGGTTCATATGTACGGAGGCATGTCACAGTAGTCTTAATCCCTCTAGTCGGGCTGTGGACCTTCCTTGATGTACATGGTTGTTAGTTCATATCAACACAGCCACATTTACATTGTTTCTCTTGCTGAAAACTACAGTTCTGGTCCGCCGGACCCGGGTTCCATTGGGATGGTTGATAACTGGGCACTTCTGCTGAGATTCTAACATTACTATGCAGGTTGGCAGCATGGTGGTAATGCACTTGCCTTAGATACAATATTTCAGGAGTTACAGTTCTGTGGGATCCAGTTGAGCGGAATACAAGGGAGATGTACACGATGTAAGCAGTACAAGAGACTTTATTCTGGCCAGTGGGTGTGGTTGCCAGGAGGGCGGTATCGGTATACTGCTGCCGCATGGCTTCCCCCAGCTGAGTGAATGTTGCGGAATTGGCAGTCACAGGATAATCAGATGGTAAGCCAGTAACTGATAACCAGGTCTGTTCGCGGACGTCGCTCAGAGGAGAGCCTTGATATAAGCACAATTCATGGGGTTACAAAATAAATAAATAAAATAAATAAATACTGCAGCCTTTTATTCCCGTTCGGATCTGGGTTTTGATGTGAGTCAGGCACTCTGACTGGTCCTCCTGACTGGACTTTACTGGTCGGCAAGGTGCCCCTCCATTTGCCTGTACTGTTCCGTTGTTAGGTAAGCAATTCGGGTATAGTTAGGGGGCATTTAGTCTGGATAGCCATGTCCCGTCTCCTTCAGACTTCTGTCCTGGCTGATTGGTATTTTCTCCTGGGTGTTTGTCTCTTCATAGGAGGCCGCACTGCGTTGGGGGGTGGTTATCTTTTTATGGGCTAATAGTAGTTGGGATTATAGCCGTCTATACATGACGATCAAGTTAATAGAAAGGGGTGTACCTCCCCTTTTGCCCGGTTTCATTCCGGTCTGGCCGGTTCGATGGGTTATGACTTCACACAGGGTGGGGATCCAATTCTTTTTCCCATCAGGATGTTTCCCCTCAGTGGGTTTTACAATTTACCTTGAACTTGAAATAAACAAATACATAAATAACTTTTTGGTTTAACTTTTTCTGGTCTGGTTGTACGATCCTCTTTGTATGTTGAGGCTCGGGCTAATTTCTTTTTTGTCTTTCAGGTTCTTGGTGTTTGGTGGATCAATGGGTGGCCTTTCGTATATATCTCCATGGAGAGACAGGAGCACAGGCCCGGTGTGCGCTCCTGGTGGTTCGATTGGTTCAGTCTTGGCAAAGGGATCCGGGATTTCAGGTGGTATTTTAACTTCTTCCGGAAGTGGTTGGTATACCCGTGCTGTGGTACTGCCCCTTGTCATTCTGGAGCTCTGGACCTCATATGTGCTGACATGCGATGATCCCTGTTTTTTCAGGAGGTTGGTAGGAGGGTGGTTGGTTGTCATCTCCCGGGTGGGTTGTTCTGGCCATATATGGGAAGGCGTTGTGTATACAATACAAAAATATAGCTCAAGGGGCAGTGGTTTGTCACCGTGATCGGGAAAATTCAGCTATATAGTGTAGCAGTTCCAGTTCTTTGGATCAATGACCCCTCTCTGGTAGCTATGGTCTGTAATATTTTACTCTTCAGGGTTACATCCAGGCCCCACTTGATTCAACATTTTTGGTGACTTCACCATTACCACTTCCTCGGGAAGGGATTTCCATAGCCCACTGCTCTTGCCGTGAAGAATTATTTTGTCTATATACAAACCTTCTTTCCTCCAGACGCAGAGGATGTCCCCTCGCCACATTCACAGTCCTGGGGATAAATAGATGATGGGACAGATCTCTGTACTGACCCCTGATATATTTATACATAGTTATTAGATCTCCCCTCGGTCGTCTTTTCTAATATGAATAACCCTCATTTTGATAACCTTTCAGGGTACTGTAGTTGCCCCATTCCAGTTATTACTTTAGTTGCCCTCCTCTGAACCCTCTCTAGCTCTGCTATGTCTGCCTTGTGCACAGGAGTCCAGAACTGTACACAGTAATAATTATAAAAAAAAAAAAAAAAAAATGTATATATATTTAAATAGCACTAACATATTCCGCAGCGCTTTTCAATTCAGGGGTTCATGGACAAACGGTCATAAATAACATAGCAACTGACAAGTTGATTATTACAACAAGAGTAATGAGGGCCCTGCTCGCAGGAGCTTACAATGCGTGGTCTGACCAATGATGGGTAAAGTGGTTAGACTTGGTTCTCATCGTGGGCAGCTATGCCCCATTATATACAACTATTTATCCTATTGGCCTTGGTTTTTAATGGGACTTGATGGCATTTTCCTCTTGAATGTTAGTCGGGACACTTCCCGGCCTGTCGGGAGTTTCAACAGACTCGGTTCTGCTGGGTGGTGGTCGGAGCCCCGTTGGAGAACGGGCCTCCTCCGTGGCGGCATTTGGGTACAGCGGAGATATGGTGGTACAAGATGGCGTAATTGCCCGCTGGGAGTCCAGCGGCCGGCATACCGCTCTTGATGATTACGGTTTAACTTGCCCGCTGGGAGTCCGGCGTTTGGCATACCGCTATGATATTATGGTTTATTAAGGTTTGCCGCTTTAATAAAGAAGCTGTGGCCGATCACCATCCAGCAATAAAGTGACACAGTTGTCAGTGTTTTTGTTATAGGTCAAGGTTGGGTGAAGGGGCCAAGCGGGAGTTAAAGGTGATACCCCACCCTGTTTCCCTGGATACCAGCAGTCTTGCGAATTCAACTTAGCAGTGCTGCTATATTCCATATTCGTTAACTTCGTTCATTGAATCGTTAACTTCGTTCATTCTAGCAAGCTGACCCATTATAAACCCAGCTCTAAGTTGAAATCGCAATGCGATTAATATAACTTGAATTAATCGCATTGCGATTTCAACGTAATTCCTCAAATCCGACAGTACATTTTAGTATATGGAGACGTTCCCATGGTGATGGGGACGCTCCATGAGCAAGGAACTTTATGGTTGGCTTGGTAGAATTAGCGAATATGACGAATGTATTCGTCATATTCCTCAAAACGAAGATAACGAAGTATTCTACATCTTCGTTTTAGCAACCTATTCGTCAACCTCGCTAATTCTAGCAATCAAATAGGAAGGTTGACTATAGAGACAGCTGTGTTAAATTCGCTATGCGATTTTTTTAATTTTTTTTTTTTAATAGAATAATTATATTACTTGATATAATTATTATAATTATTCTATTTATTAAAAAAAAAATATATAAATAATCGCATAGCGAATTAAACACATTTGTCTCTATAGTCAACCTTCCTATTTGATTGCTAGAATTAGCGAAGTTGACGAATAGGTTGCTAAAACGAAGATGTAGAATACTTCGTTATCTTCGTTTTGAGGAATATGACGAATACATTCGTCATATCCGTCATCTTCGCTATAATTCTAGATATGAAACCAATAGGAAAGTAGCCTTAAGTTAAAATCGCAATACGCGATTATTTAAATCGCATATTAATCGCGGTAACTAGAATAATGACGAATATTCGATTTCGACGAATATGAAACGAATATTCATTCGAATATTCGCGAATTTCATCGAAATCGAATATGGCATCTGCCGCTCATCACTATACCTTATGTCTGTGGAGGCTCAAGTCCGGTTTTTGGCTCATAATCACTGACCAAAACACTGAATGAGGCTTAAAGCTAAGCAGAAATAAGGAGCTGATGTATTTTGTTTCTCTTTATGTCTTGATGAAACAAACCACTCAAGATTGGGTTTGAACCCCAATTGGATAGGGCCCAACTGAAGTTGCTCTTATTGCCCTTAAAATTAGTATATAACACCATCTAACTCTCCTGGGAATCAGAATTTTTAGGAAAACTATTTTCATAAATTTTTTAATGAATTTTTTCTTTATCCCTCCCCCCTCCCCAAGCTCTCAAAACAGCAATAGTAAATGATGTCTGAGTGACACCGACATACATTTCTATAGGTAAACGCACGTTTGATGGCATTAACATGCAACCTGTTTAAAAACACACCGCACTGGCACATGTGTTATGCTTTTTCATATTCCTAAGCTTCCAAAAATTGTCCCTTATCAGGGGCAGATGATGTTTAAACACACTGTGTTATGGGATTCAATTTTTTTTTTTTTTAAAGTGACTTGGGGGACCAAGCGTCCAAAAATTATGCCTTGACAGGGTCAGAATGCCTGCCCTTACAACACGCACATATTGATTGTCAAAAGAAAAATAAGCCCGTTTTAAACAAGCCTAAAAAGAACTGAATTAGACTTACCGGCAATTCCATTTCCTTGAATCCACCATGACGGCCACAAGGAGATTGACCCTTGACCTCTGAAGGGGCAGGAACACACGGAGAGTTTAAATTCCCCACCCCCCTTCAGCTCCTCAGTGTTTTACAGATCACCCGAAGTGCAAAAAATTTTGAAAGGATATTCATCTTCATATCCATCAACCTGAGAGAATTGTTTCTCTCTTTTTTTTTTTTGGGAGGGAATAATACGGGCCGTCATGGTGGATTCATGGAAATGGAATTACCGGTAAGTCTAATTCAGTTCTTCCATTTCATCCACCATGACGGCCACAAGGAGACTTAACAAATGATTAGGAGGGTAGGGAAAACGCCTCGAGAACTCTTCGTCCGAACAGAGTCTCATTGGAGTCTAGAAGACTAAGGCGATAATGTTTTACAAAAGTATTTATACTAGACCATGTAGCGGCCCTGCAAATCTGCTCGAGCGATACACCTCCTCTTTATGCCCAAGAGGAGGCTGTGGCTCTAGTCGAGTGGGCTTTAATGAAACCAGGACTAGATAAACCTTGTATCTTATAACAGCATTCGATAGTGGACCTGATCCATCTAGCTATGGAAGCTTTGGAAAGTTTTTTACCCCTGTTTTTCCCCGAAAACTGTACTAAAAGGTTATTATCTACTCTAAACTCTTTAGTAGTGTCCAGATACTGGATAACCGTATCTTTTACATCTAGAAGATGGAATCTGTCATCATCGGACCTTTGAGACTTAGGTATGGAAGGAAGAAAGATCTCCTGGTTGCGATGGAAGTTAGAAACCCGGGATCGAGTTTTAGTCTAATATGATCCTCTTTTACTAGGAGATATGGTTCTTTACAAGACAAGGCCTGTAATTCGCCTATCCGACGGGCAGAAGTTATGGCTATCAGAAAAGCTGTTTTAAAAGACAGATGTTTTAAAGAGATGCTTTCTAGAGGAACAAACGGGGGTTTTGTTAAGCCTTCGAGGACAATGTTTAGGTCCCAAGGGGGAGAATTAGACTTCAGGGATGGACTAAGTCTGGTGGCTGCTCTTATAAAACGTTTTATCCACCTATGGTCGGCTAGTGAGCGGTCATAGAAGACGCTAAGGGCCGAAATTTGTACTTTTAAGGTACTAGGTCTTAGGCCCAATTCTAGCCCTTGTTGTAGGAACTCCAGGATCTTATCAACCGGAGGGGGGGGGGGGGGGGAAGATGTGTCTGGAAACTGTACCCCTAACCAGGAACAATACTTTTTCCATACTTTCAGGTAAATAGCGGAAGTGACCTTTTTCCTGCAGGCTTTCAGAGTAAGGATAACCTTGTCTGAGAGACCCTGTTTCCTCAGAGTTTCCCCCCTCAGGATCCAGACAGCCAGATTGAACTTCTCTGGGTCCGGATGATGAAGGGGACCCTGTACAAGCATGTCCTTTTGGTAGGGGATTTTCCATGGACCCTCTATGGAGAGACGTTGTAGTACTGGGAACCAACACCTTTTTGGCCATAGAGGGGTTATGAGGATTAGTGTTACAGGTTCCCTCTGTATTTTCTGTACAATCCTTGGTATGAGGGGTATTGGAGGAAATGCGTACGCAAGGTGCCATTCCCATTTTATGGAGAGGGCGTCTATGGCCCAAGGTTTGTCTCTTGGGTTCAGGGAGCAGAATACATCTACTTGGGCGTTCTTTTTTGAGGAAAAAAGATCGATAGCAGGACATCCCCATCTTTTTATAATGTACTGGAAGATTTTTCTGTTTAGAGACCATTCCGAGGGGTCTATTTTTTCCCTGCCGAGATAATCTGCAACGAGGTTGTCGCTGCCCTTCAGGTGTAACGCTGATAGAGACAGAACACTTCTTTCTGCCCAGGAGAATATTTTTCGTGCTATTTCCCCCAGAGAGTCTGATCTTGTGCCTCCTTGGTGTCTTAAGTAGGCTACGATGGTGGTGTTGTCTGACAGGATTTTTAAGTGACGACCTTTTAACAAGTCTTCCCCCTTGCGGATGGTTTCGAGGACTGCATATAGTTCTCGGAAGTTGGATGATCTTTTCATTATGTCTTTTGGCCAGGAACCTTGGAAGTAATGATCCCCCAGACTGGCCCCCCAACCGGTTTGGCTTGCATCTGTTATGATTTGTATCTCTGGATACTTTTGCCAATCTAACCCTAAAAGAAGATTCTTCTCCTTTTTCCACCAGTCTAGATCCGTTTTTATTTCTGATGGTATCTGTATTCTTCTTTCTAGATCCGTTTGTTTCTTGTTCCATTGTTTCAGGATCCAATTTTGGATTTTTCTTGTATGGCTCTGGCTCCAGGGCACCGCTGTGATGCATGCTGTCAGACTCCCCAGTAGACTCATGGCCTCTCTGATAGAGTATTTCTTTGATTTTTGGAATTTTGTGATCTTTGATATCAGGTTTTCCACTTTGTCTTTTGGTAAAAAGGTTTTTTGAGCCGAAGAGTCTAGTTCTACTCCTAGGAATTTCTTCCTTACCGATGGTTCTAGGGAGGATTTCTTTGTATTGATGATCCAACCTAGAGATGAAAGGACTTCTTTGAATCTGTTGGTTGCGCTGCGATTTCTTTCTTCTGTTTCTCCCAGAATTAAAAAGTCGTCTAGGTATGGGATTATACAAATTCCTTCTTGGCGAAGGAAGGCAACCATTTCCACTACTAGCTTTGTGAACACTCGTGGAGCCGAGGAGATTCCGAATGGGAGTGCGACAAACTGGAAATGATGGGTAGTCCCCTTTAGGTCTTTTAGAGCAAACCTCAGATATTTCTGATAGAGAGGGTGAATAGGGACGTGATAATAAGCGTCTTTTAAATCGACGGATGACATGAACGTTCCTTTTGCAATGAGTGGGATTGTTGTGGCTACTGTCTCCATCTTGAACTTTCTGTACAAGATGTACCTCTTTAGGAATTTGAGATTTACTATAGTTCTGAACGACTGGTCGGGTTTTTTTACAAGAAAGAGATTGGAGTAAAATCCCTTTCCTTCCTCTGATTTTAGCACCCTCTGAATTGCAGCAAGTTTTAAGAGGTCCTGTACACTTGACCAAATTTTTATTAAATCTCCTCTTTTTTGGGAAGAAATATGGAAGTTTTTTGGGGGGACAGACGTAAACTCTATTTTGTAACCGTGGGAAACAAGATTTAGCGCCCACTGATTTGATGTTATCTGGGCCCATGCAGGAAAAAATTTTTTTTAGTCTGCCCCCCACAATGGCGTCATTGCTTGGACTGCCTATTTTGGGGATTAAGGATGAAGCCTCTTCCCCCTTTAGGGTAACTCCACCTTCCTGTCTTCCCTTTCCCCCTATAGGATTTCTGTTGGGGCTGATATTGACGAAAGGGCTTCTTTTTGGTATCTTTTTCTTCCGGAAACCCTTTTTTCTTATCCGCAGCTTTCTCAAGGATCTTATCTAGAGTAGGTCCGAATACGTACTCGCCTGAAAAGGGTATGGAGCATAATTTAGCCTTAGAGGCTTTATCTCCTGACCAAGCCTTCATCCATAAGGCTCTCCTGTCAGTGTTAGCAAAAGCTGCTTCTTTGGCAGAGAACCGAATGGATTCCGCCGAGGCATCAGCAAGAAAGGCCGTGGCGGAGCGAAGAAGAGGGATAGAATCTCTTATTTCTTCTCTAGGGGTTTTGTCTTTAAGCCTTTCATCTAGTCCGCCTAACCAGATGTACATAGCCCTGGCGACTGAGGTAGCTGAGATGTTTGTTTTTACCCCAAACATGGCTGCTTCCCAGGATTTTTTTAGCATCCCATCAGCTTTGCGATCCATGGGATCCCCTAGCTGGGAGGAATCCTCAAAGGGTATAGCCGTCTTTTTTACGACTTTTGCCACCTGAATGTCAATTTTTGGTGTTTCATAAATTTTTTTTTCATTGATAGGAAAGACCATGGTTCTTTTTGATCTTAATCCCCCAAACATCACGTCCTGAACTGTGCGGGGTTTGGGAGTGTCCTCTATACCCATGGTGGATCTTACGGCCCTTAATAAATCCTCCATTTCATCGGAAGAGAATAAATATTTTTTATCTTCTTCTATGATTTCCCCTTCAGACATGAGATCTTCCCGCTGCCTGGAGGAAACAGAGGCACCATCAGCGTCCTCTGCCTCAGAAGAGGAAATGACTGAAAGTTTCCGTTTTTTTGATGGAACCGGAGTATTACTAGGGGTGGACATGGAGGCTATAGAGGACTTAATTTCTTCTTGTATAAAGGATTTAACCTCCGCCAGAAGATTTGGTTGTTCCTCCCTCAGAACTTCAGAAATGCAGGTTTTGCATAATTTCTTTTTGTAGTCTTCCGAAAGCCGTTTAGCGCGGGCACTGCATTTTTGGAGTCTAATTTTTGGTTTAGACTCTTTAGTGGCCTAGGAGGAACAACCATAAAAAGTTCCACTTTAATAGGAACCCTCCAGAACACATAACATAATTACAGTAACCTTTTGACCCCAAAGGGGGACTCACGGTACTGGTGGCCGAAGGATCCGAACCCTCATGGCGGGTGACAGGGGCGTCCATTGCGGTGCAGGAGTCTGATACGGCCTGGGACCGCAAGTTTAAACTTTGCCGGCGTCTGACGTCATCGATGTGCGCCCGCTGGTAAATATGCGCACGACGGCGCGGACCGCCCCTTAGTGCGTGATGCACTTCCCCCCCTCGCATACCGGCGATGAGTTGGACGCCGCGCGCGTGTCCGCCGGTATGCTGCCTACCTGGACTGCTTCCCAGGGGAAGGAGGTCCGGAGGATCGGGGGCCGCAGGACCCAGCATAAGCCGAGCCGAGGGACCCCGATGCTCCTGGCTGCCCAGCATCCGCTCCTGCTTCCGGAGGACAGCCGCGGAGAAAAGTTCCTAAGGGACCCGCTGGAAGATCTGGTATGGTCCCAAGCTTTAGCACAAAAAATTCCAGCGGGATTCTCTCCACATGTTGGCCCCTGAAGGGGCAGGAAAACACTGAGGAGCTGAAGGGGGGTGGGGAATTTAAACTCTCCGTGTGTTCCTGCCCCTTCAGAGGTCAAGGGTCAATCTCCTTGTGGCCGTCATGGTGGATGAAATGGAAACTTCTGTCTTGTAAATGGGAGCAGCAGCAGTGTAGTGTGGATGTGGAAAGGGTATGTATATAGTGGCAAACTGCCACAATAGTAGCGGCAGCAGAAGCAGCACAGCATGGAACATACAAGGCAGTAGAAAGGCTGTCTATAGGTAGTAGTAGTAGTAGCAGATGCTTTGCGTTAATAGTGGTGGCTGTAGGGGATTATCAGCGAGGAGCAGCAGCACTTGAGGCGGTGGAAGCAGCAGCCATAAGGCAGTGTTTCCCAACCAGTGTGCCTCCAGCTGTTGCAAAACTACAACTCACAGCATGCCCGCACAGCAAAAGGCTGTCTGGGCATGCTGGGAGTTGTAGTTTTGCAACAGCTGGAGGCACACTGGTTGGGAAACACTGCCATAAGGTACATTTTAGTAGTCAGGCAGCAGCATAATGGTAGGCAGCAGCAGCCTTACGGAAGATGATGGTCGGCGGGTCATGATGGCAGCAGTGGCATGATGGAGGCAGGCAGCAACAGTGGCAAGATGGGGCACCATCAGCAAGGCCAGGTCTATTAAATCGGTCTCAGCCAGAGGGATGTGAAAATCCTCCCAAATTCAGGCTTGGTTTATTTTGACAAAAGTGGTTACTGTTTTAGGATAAATGTGGGGGCAAGGTGGTGCGATTATATTTTTAAGAGTTTTGGCTAGCCGATAGGTGACCATTGGGAGATAAGAGAGTTTGTTTTTGAGGGCGGGAAATGTTGAGGAAATTTGAATATGGAGAAGTACGAAAGAAATGTAAAAAACTAGTCCGAGACGGACTATCATGCAAATGTCATTAGACCTTGGGAAAAGAAATTGCACCTCAAGCAAAACTATTTCAATACACCTTTAGGCCTCAAAGATATTGGTGGACAGATTGGCGACCCTCCTTCCAAAACAGATTTCCCAGGACCAAGCAGATTTTGTCCTGGAAAGGACAGCAGTGGTTAATGTGCCCAAGGTCCTGTCAATCTTGGATGAAGTTAACATCAAAGCGTTTGATAATGTTGACTGGGGATGGCTGAGCTCAGTATTGGACCACATAGGGATCACGGGCCCCTTCAGGCGGTACCTTGAGGTCTTCTATACGGCCCCACAAGCCAGATTTGCGGTTCCTGTATACCTTTCTTCCTTCACAAAGGTACTAGACAGGGGTGCCCCCTCTCGCCCCTACTTTTTCAATCTGGCTATAGATCCCTAGTCGCGCAAATTGACCACAGCCCCAAACAGAGGGTATTAAAGTGGGCAGGTTGATGGTAAAACATGCACTCTTCGCAGACGACCTGCTACTTGAAAATCCAAACAGGGACTTAGGCCAGGTTTTTCAACTACTCGAGGACTTCGGTGGAGTCTCGGGATTTAAGGTTAACCCAGGCATATCTGAGCTCCTCTTATTAACCTCTTTCCGACCGCCTCACGCAGGATTGCGTCCTGCGGGCGGTCGGTTCATTCCTCCTTGACGCGCTCCTGAGCCCGGTGGAACGCAAATGGAACGCACCGCCGGGCTCAGGACAAGTTCGTCACCAGCCTGCCAGCCAATGATCAGAGCTGGCAGGCTGGTGATTTTCAAAATCGCCTATGAAAACAGGCGATATAAGTTATATTTACAAATATATGGCTTTTATAAGGGATCTGTGCCATGTGCTGGGTCCTTTTCATCGGTTGGACCCAGCACAGAGCACAGATCCCAAGTAAGTGCACCAATCACTACATATCAGGCCCTGATCACCCCCTGATCACCTATAATTAACCCCTTGATCACCTGTCAATACATAGTGAAAGGGAAAAAGTGATCAGTGTCACTTTTGTGAACTGTCACTTTTTTTTTTCACCAGTATTGACCTATTGTTAGGTTTAGGTTAGTTTAGGTCCCTTTGGTAGGTAGTTAGCGTTAGCGCCCAGCCCACCGCACCGCAGTCACTGATTCGCTGATTAGCGTAGCGCTAATCAGCGTTTGTACTTTATAGTATCTGTAAGTGATCAGAACTGATCACGGTCAGATCTATAATAGTATTACTGTCACTTTAGTTCGCCCTCCACCCCAAACGCAGTGTTTGCCCGATCAGACCTGATCGGTCGCCCACACCTGCGTTCACCCACGCCCGCCTCGCCGCAGTGACAAAAAAATTTTTTTGTATCACTGCACAATCACTTCACAAGCGCTGCGGCTGATAAAAAAATCAGTTTTGATCTTTTTATCAATCGCAGCGGCTTCTGTACTCGCTACACTCCCATTTGTAAGACAGGCTTGCTTTTTTTCTTGGGTAGTCTCAGGGAATACCCCTAAATTTAGACGGCCAAATGTCAAACAAGGGGTATTCCTCTGAAGAGGCCTACAGGATTCTGACCCAGTCGGATGAGGAATGGGAACCCTCATCTGACGAATCTAGCGGGTCAGAATATGAACCTGTAGAAAGCAGTGGCTCTCTGACTCAAAGTTCTGACGAGGAGGTGGAGGTCCCTGATAGAAGCAGGCGTACCCGGCCCCGTGTTGCTAGACCGCAGGTTGCGCAGGATCCGCTTCAAGGGCAGCAGAGTGGGGCTGGCGCTGCCGGATTACGTGGTGAGGCATACACCAGCAGCGCAGCCCGTCCTGGACCTAGTACCAGCACTGCCGTAGAACATGGTGAAGTGGCGAGCACCAGAAGGGCAGTTGAAGCTGGTACGGTGGCACGTGCAGTAGTTTCCCGTCGCAGCCACCGCAAAGACAGGCCCGTAGAGCCCCTAGAGTCCCTGAGGTGCTGGCAAATCCTGATTGGCAGCCCCCAACTTCAGCCGCACCAGTAGTTCCCCCTTTCACCGCCCAGTCAGGAGTTCGGGTGGAAACAGCTCAGATAGGATCGGCGCTGGGGTTTTTTGAGCTGTTTTTCACTGCGGAGCTCTATGACTTAGTCGTGGCAGAAACAAATCGGTATGCCACTCAATTTATCGCCGACAACCCGGGAAGCTTCTATGCCCAGCCTTTCCGGTGGAAACCAGTCCAAGTTTCCGAATTTAGAACTTTTCTGGGCCTTCTCCTCAACATGGGCATAACCAAAAACATGAATTGCGGTCATATTGGTCCACGAACCCAATTCATCACATGCCCATGTACTCTGCTGCCATGTCCAGGACACGTTTTGAGACCATCCTGCGTTTCCTGCACTTTAGTGACAACACCACCTCCCGTCCCAGAGGCCACCCAGCTTTTGACCGGCTCCACAAAATTCGGCCCCTCATAGACCATTTCAACCTGAAATTTGCAGATTTGTATACCCCTGCACAAAACATCTGCGTAGACGAGTCCCTAATACATTTTACCGGGCGCCTTGGCTTCAAGCAGTACATCCCAAGCAAGCGCGCCCGGTATGGGGTCAAATTGTATAAGCTCTGTGAAAGGGCCACAGGCTATACGCACAAATTTCGGATCTATGAGGGAAAAGATCAGACCCTGGAGCCGGTCGGTTGCCCTGACTACCTGGGGAGCAGTGGGAAGATAGTCTGGGACTTGGTGTCACCCTTATTCGGCAAGGGTACCATCTTTACGTGGACAACTTTTACACAAGTGTGGCCCTCTT
Source organism: Bufotes viridis (assembly GCA_033119425.1). Classification (NCBI taxonomy): domain Eukaryota; kingdom Metazoa; phylum Chordata; class Amphibia; order Anura; family Bufonidae; genus Bufotes; species Bufotes viridis. The sequence goes on along the minus strand of CM065597.1, from coordinate 100,474,786 downwards.
CAAGCATTTGTTCCTAGAACAGATTGGCTGCTGCGGCACCGCGCGACCTAGTCGCCGGGCTACCCTAACGGCTTCTTACCACCCGACTTGCAAGGGGGCAGAGGGTTGCACTGTGTAACGACGAACTGCTCGCGGTGAAATGGAGAGACAAGCGTGACGTTTACATGCTCTCCTCCATTCACGCAGACACGACAGTCCAAATTGAGCGGGCAACCAGTGTCGTTGAAAAGCCCCTCTCGGTCCACGACTATAACCTCCACATGGGAGGGTGGACTTCAACGACCAGATGTTGGCCCGTATTTAATTTCCCGACGCACCAGACGCTGGTATAAGAAGGTGTCTGTATATTTATTTCAATTGGCTGCCTATAATAGTTACGTTCTCTACAGTAAGGCTGGGAGAACAGGATCCTTCCTCAAATTTCAGGAAGAGATCATTTCGAACTCCTGTATCCAGGAGGTTCCGTGGCCCCATCCACCAGTGTAGTTAGCCGTCTACACGAGCGGCACTTCCCTAGCGTTGTGCCTGGTACCTCAACCCAACCGCCACCCCGAAAAAGATGTCGTGTCTGTAGCAGGAGTGGAATAAGGCGTGACACCCGTTATTTCTGTCCTGACTGTCCTGACCACCCTGCCCTATGCCTAGGGAGTGTTTCCGGAAGTACCACACTCAGGTACACTTAGGGACCTAGGGATTGCAGGACACAGGTAGTTTTTACAATCAGGCTCAAGGGTCTCTCAGGATACTAGGTTTTGAGAGACCCTAACACATAGGGACGGTGCTGCTGTGCTGCTGCAGAAGTGTGAAACGGTAGAAACCTCTCCTTTCACTTGGGATAACGTGTATAGTGTACTTCGCACCATCTCTGTGTGATTTACACTTTACACATTGTCCCATGGGAAAGGAGAGGTTTCTGCTAGGAAAATAAAGCGTGAAATGGTTAAAAAAGAAAAAAAATGAAACAGGTAGCAAGAAAAAAAATCTTGAGTTAGTTCAGGTTTTAAAAGTTCAGTTTTTTTCATGTTCAGGTTTTATTCATGTTTTATAAAGTTTGCAACGTTCAAGTCATGTGCCTGTTGCCTGTTTTTCTTTTTTTTTTTTTTTCCCCTAACCACCCTTTATTTTCCAGGTAGATCAACGGACCAACCGATGAAAACGCCGCAGCACTGATGTGAATTCTGAGAGAAGCATTGCGCTGCTGTCAGAAGACACGTGAAGTCGGTGTATGCGGCGCTGCAAGACGAGATTTCTCCTCTGCAGGACAGGTACGTTTGCCCTGACATGTGAGCTGAGGAGAGGTGTTGGAGTTCATATGCTTTGGCAAACACTTTGTATCAAAAATCTGGCAAAGATGTCTTCCTCCACACCGATGGATTGATCGATGTGAATGGAGAAATCACGTTTGCCAGGACATAGGAGCTGAAGTGGGTATGGATGTTTGGGCGGAGCCCCTATGTCCTGGCAATCGCCAGGCCCTCTATTTTTTGCATATTTTTTGGCAGAGATTTTTTCATCCACATCGATCGATGCGAATGAGGAAATCTGTGCCGTTCATTTTTTCTTTCAGCCCAGAGGCTGAACAGAAAAAAATCTCATTACCTGTATGCTCCATATAAGGAGAATAGCAGAAACTCCTAATGCTGGCCATACGTGTAATGGTTGCGGAGACCCTCAAATGCCAGGGCAGTACAAAAACCTCACATGTGACCCCATTTTGGAAAGAAGACACCCCAAGGTATTCGCTGAGGGGCATATTGAGTCCATGAAAGATTGAATTTTTGTCACAAGTTAGCGGAAAGGGAGACTTTGTGTGAAAAAACAAAAAAATCAAATTCCGCTAACTTGTGCCAAAAAAAAATCTTGTATGAACTCACCATGCCCCTCACAGAATACCTTGGGGTGTCTTCTTTCTAAAATGGGGTCACATGTGGGGTATTATACTGCCCTGGCATTTAAGAGCCCTAAGCGTGAGAAGAAAATGCGTAAAAATGCCCTCATGAAAGGTACTCATTGGAATTGGGGTCCCTTTGTGCATCTTGGCTGCAAAAAGTGCCACACATGTGGTATCGCCATACTCAGGAGAAGTAGGGCAATGTATTTTGGGGTGTATTTTTACATATACCCATGCTGGAGTGAGAGAAATATCTCTGTAAATTGACAACTTTGTATAAAAAAATGGAAAAAGTTGTCATTTACAGCGATATTTTCACACCCAGTATGGGTATATGTAAAATACACCCCAAAACACATTGCCCTACTTCTGCCGAGTACGGCGATACCACATGAGTGGCACTTTGCAGCCAAGATGCGTAAAGGCCCTAAATCCAATGAGTACCTTTAGGATTTCACAGGACATTTCTACTCATTTGGATTCCAAACCGCTTCTCACGCTTTAGGGGCCCCTAAAATGCCAGGGCAGTAAAAATACCCCACAAGTGACCCCATTTTAGAAAGTAGACACCCCAAGGTGTTCTGTGAGGGGCATAGTGAGTCCATGTAAAATTTTATTTTTGTCACAAGTTAGTGGAATATGAGACTTTGTAAGAAAAAAAAAAAACAAAAAAACATTTCCGCTAACTTGTGACAAAAATAAAAACTTCCATGAATTCACTATGCCCATCAGCGAATACCTTAGGGTGTCTACTTTCCAGAATGGGGTCACTTGTGGGGTATTTTTATTGTCCCGGCATTTTAGGGGCCCCTAAAGCGTGAGAAGGAGTTTGGAATCCAAATGCGTAAAAATGCCCTGTGAAATCCTAAAGGTACTCATTGGATTTAGGGCCCCTTTGCACGTCTTGGCTGCAAAAAGTGGCACACATGTGGTATCGCCGTACTCAGGAGAAGTAGGGCAATGTGTTTTGGGGTGTATTTTTACATATACCCATGCTAGGTGAGAGAAATATCTCTGTAAATTGACAACTTTGTATAAAAAAATGGAAAAAGTTGTCATTTACAGAGATATTTTTCACACCCAGTATGGGTATATGTAAAAATACACCCCAAAACACATTGCCCTACTTCTGCCGAGTGCGGCGATACCACATGTGTGGCACTTTGCAGCCAAGATGCGCAAAGGGGCCCTAAATCCAATGAGTACCTTTAGGATTTCACAGGACATTTCTACTCATTTGGATTCCAAACCGCTTCTCACGCTTTAGGGGCCCCTAAAATGCCAGGGCAGTAAAAATACCCTACAAGTGACCCCATTTTAGAAAGTAGACACCCCAAGGTGTTCTGTGAGGGGCATAGTGAGTCCATGTAAAATTTTATTTTTTGTCACAAGTTAGTGGAATATGAGACTTTGTAAGAAAAAGAAAAAAAAAAAAAAAACATTTCCGCTAACTTGTGACAAAAATAAAAACTTCCATGAATTCACTATGCCCATCAGCGAATACCTTAGGGTGTCTACTTTCCAGAATGGGGTCACTTGTGGGGTATTTTTATTGTCCCAGCATTTTAGGGGCCCCTAAAGCGTGAGAAGGGGTTTGGAATCCAAATGCGTAAAATTGCCCAGTGAAATCCTAAAGGTACTCATTGGTTTTAGGGCCCTTGCGCATCTTGGCTGCAAAAGTGTCACTCATGTGGTATCTCCGTACTCAGGAGAAGTAGGGCAATGACTTTTGGGGTGTATTTTTATATATACCCATACTTTGTGTGATAAATACCGCTGTAAACGACAACTTTTTAAAAAAATTATACAAAGTTGTCAATTTACAGTGATATTTCTCTCACCCAGCATGGGTATATGTAAAAATACACCCCAAACACATTGCCCTACTTCTCCTGAGTACAGCGATACCACATGTGTGCCACTTTTTGCAGCCAAGATGCGCAAAGGGCCCTAATTCCAAAGAGTACCTTTAGGATTTCACAGGGCATTTTTACGCATTTGTATTCTCACGCTTTAGGGGCCCCTAAAATGCCAGGGCAGTAAAAATACCCCACAAGTGACCCCATTTCGGAAAGTAGACACCCTAAGGTATTCGCTGATGGGCATAGTGAGTTCATGGAAGTTTTATTTTTGTCACAAGTTTGCGGAAAATGAAATTTTTGAAAAAAAAAAAAAAACATTTCCGCTAACTTGTGACAAAAATAAAAACTTCCATGAACTCACTATGCCCCTCAGTGAATACCTTAGGGTGTCTACTTTCGGAAATGGGGTCATTTATGGGGTATTTCTACTGTCTGGGCATTGTAGTACGTCAGGAAACAGGACAGGTGCTCAGAAAGTCAAAGTGCGGAAATTCACTTTTTGCACCATAGTTTGTAAACGCTATAACTTTTACCCAAACCAATAAATATACACTTATTGCATTTTTTTATCAAAGACATGTAGAACAATAAATTTAGAGAAAAATTTATATAGAAATGTAGTTTTATTTGACAAATTTTCAAACAGAAAGTGAAAAATGTCATTTTTTGGCAAAAATTTCGGTAATTTTTGATTAATAGCAAAAAAAGTAAAAATGTCAGCAAGAATGAAATAGCACCAAATGAAAGCTCTATTAGTGAGAAGAAAAGGAGGTAAAATTCATTTGGGTGGTAAGTTGTATGGCCGAGCAATAAACGGGTAAAGTAGTGTAGTGCAGAATTGTAAAAAGTGGCCTGGTCATTAAGGGTGTTTAAGCTAGGGGGGCTTAAGTGGTTAAATGGAGGATGGAAGTCCCTCCGGCTAGAGGTCCCTATACACGTAGCACCTGTATCTATAAAATACCTTGGAATTCATGTGGGTAGAAGACCTGAACCACTATATCTTCTTTATTATCCTCCATTATTTAAAAAAATATCCTGTCAGAACTTGAGAGATGGAAAACGCTTCCACTGTCACTACGGGGGAGGACTCAACTACCTAAAATGATAAGTATACTGAAACTATTGTACCCTATGCAAAACATTCCCCTTCTCCTCAAACATCTAGATCTTAAAAAACTGAACTCGGCGTTTAGGTCTTTCCTATGGGAAGGGAAAAAAAAAAAAAAACAGAATTGCACCTTCCAAGCTGCAGCTACCTAAAAGTAAAGGGGGCTTGGCACTCCCACACTTAAGACTATACAATCTAGCTAGCCTGTTTAGGTATTGTATTGATTGGGTAAACAATACAAGCTTTCACACCAACAGACGTTTGGAATCCCACCCAGTTCGTCCTTGGTCCTTAGGAACATTACTCCACGCGAGAATGTCAGCTATTCCTAACATAATAAAGACTAGTTTAGTGGTACGTGATACAATTGTGACGTGGAAGGAGGTTTGTAAAATCTTTGAACATCCTTTTTTTCCCACTAAACATATGTATCTTTGGGAACACCCTGAGTTCTTAGCGGGAACGAATTCCCAGTATTTTATGAAATGGAGAGAGAAGGGCATACATACACTCAAAGACATATGGAATGTATCGGAGGGACGTATGGTCTCTTACACAGAACTCAAAGAGAAATACCAATTTTCCCAAGTGCAACATATTTTTGAGTATATGCAACTTAAGGGTTTTATAGCTAAATCGGATAAAATCTCCAGCAGGAGTAATGATACCCAACATGCTATTGGGACGAACTGGGAGTAAAAGATCTTTATCTGACTTATATCAGGAAATCAGAGAAATTAAGTTAAAACCGCTAATAGATAAAGTTTTCTTCCACTGGAACAAAGATTTCCCTCGTTTAAATACAGAACGAGCAATTTTGGCGGGCTGGGAGATAATTAGGAAGATAGTGTTGTATGAAGGCTGGAGGGAGACCCACTTTAGGATAATCCATAAGGCCATTTATGGATTCCAGCACTCGGGGCAAAATTGGGTCATCTAGAATAATAGAGTGCCCAAAATGCCATCTTGCGGGTATGGACATGCTTCATGGGCTATGGTCCTGCCCAGAATTTGTCAGATTTTGGAAAATGGTTTGATATCAGCTCAAACTGCATTTGAAAATATCGATTCCGATAAGCCCTGACCTCATCCTATTTCATGATCCCCCAGGGTCCAAACACTACCCACAGGGGACTCATGTCGATTTTGGCTGCTAAACGTTGCTTAATTAATAAATGGCTCCAACCACAGCCCATCGGCATCAGAGGTATTTCAGCACATCCAGAGATGCTTTGACTTGGAAAAAAATGAAGTAGAACAATCCAAAGGGAAACAGATCAAACCATTTTTCAGGAAATGGGAAACTTTTATGACAACAGTGTACTCAGACGAGGAATTGAAAGTGGTTATGAAACCCTTCTTAAACTCAGAATGGTATCTAAAATGGAAAATAGCGGGAACACTAGAGAGATTGTTGGTAGATTAATTGCATATATGCAGCAAGGGAGGATAATTAGATAAATAAGGGAAAAAACAAAAAAGGGGGTGAGCACCAAGGGAGGGGGAAGGAAGGGGGGGGGGGAAGAATAAATGTTACATTGTCATGCTTTGTATCATCGCATAGTTTAATATAGCCACACCCTGGCATATCGTCTGTGATACGACTCTATAATGTATATCGCTGTTACATTCTGTATGTCTTATGATGTAAACAAAATAAAAATGATATTTAAAAATAAAAAAATACACCTTTAGTCCAACAACTTACTCATGCGCGTACTTCTGAGGTTCATCACATCTCTGGTAGAACCTTTTACAATAGCAGGATGAGAGTTTCTACACACTACATAAACCCTCCTTGTCTGATACCCCAATTACAGCCTCTACTATTACAACCCTAGGACTATCTATCCCGACATCGGTACCCCAACCATCTACCCGCCCACTCCTAGAAAGGTCATGTCTCCCACCTCGACTGGTAAACAAAACAGTAGCTGATCTCAGGGAGACCAGCTACAAAAAAAAAAAAAAAAAAAACACAGCAGAGCCTCATTTAAGAGTCTCAACACAGCAATCCAAAGTGCAAAAACTCCCTGGGAAGCAGTAATATGCAAAATAAATGTGGAGCCCCAGTATTTGGTCTACAACACAATGAGAGACAGATATCCCTCAAAGGAAGGAAAACCGAGCAAAGAGGCGTCTCCACAAAAGAATAGCTGATCTCAGGGAGACCAGCTACAGAAAGCACAGCAGAGCCTAATTTAAGAGTCTAAACACAGCAATCCAAATGTCGACTGGTAGATACTCCTCTAGGTCCCCTTCTGGGATCATCCATACCTACGGTTCACCCTCACCCCGGGGCCCTTACCTCCTCTCTAGAGGCTGACACTACACCCTGTGATAGTAGCAGTATGGCCATTAGACAACTCCATCCTCCCCTTCCCTCCCCCCCCCCCCATCTTCTCTCCCCCCTCTGTCAACCATACATTATCTGTTTACAATACCCACCCAGCCTCCACTTCATCTCTTCCTTCCCCTTAATATTCCATCCCCCCCTCCCCCCAATTCCCCCCTGGATATTTCCACCCATTCCACTTCTACCAATAGCTCAGAATTTTTTTTTAGCCTTACCTTCCAATCTAGCCCACAGCCCTTTTTTTTTTTTGGGAAAATCTCGCCTTCAATTACCCCTCTGGCTCCAACCACACCAATCAGGAAAACCATCACTTGCACTCAGATACTGAGCACATTCTTCACTCCAACAGGTCCGTTACCTATAAAATCCCCTCAGACCAAATACAATCTCAAGATCACTCATTTCTTCACCCCCCTATCCACTACCAACAAAAGATGCTTTAGAGGATGCAGAGGAGATAAATCCAGACTTTCCCGAAAGAAAAACAAAACAGAAACTACTAAGCCCCCACATCAAAAACGCTCTAAGCCAGATACACTGACACAGAAGAGAAAAAGGAGAAGGAGAGAGAAAAAGGGATATTTAACCTCTCCAAACAAACTCTCTGACATTAAAATAAAACTTCTTAGTAAGAGCCTATCCTTTTGTCCCATCAATGAACCCAACTTATTTGAGCTCGTTATCGACATAAACCAGTTTATATGTAAACTCACACTTCAGAGACACTTCAAGATAAAAGAACATACCACGCCGAAACAATCCCTTAACACCGATAATCCTATACCCACTCCAACCTCCATGGGTCCATCCAATGACAATCCCCCGGAGACCCCAACCCCTCTTATCTGAAAAACAAATCTACCTTTTACCCTTTGGAAAGTCATGGTCCCCACTTAGAAAGTTTTTATAACCTGGTGCTGGACGACTTTTAAACCACGTTCTCAACTAAAGATAGAAAATTTGCATACACCACCACTGATAACCTCACTGCTAAAAAAAAGAAAAAAAAAAAAAAAAAGGTGCTCAATAAGCTAAAACAGAACAAGAACATGGTTATTAAAAGCGCAGGCAAAGGCGGAGGAATAGTGATTATGAAATCGGGAATATTACCTACTTAAATCGAATAGGATCTTATCAGACCAAGATTACAGAGTACTATCAGAAGACCCCACAAATTAAAAAAAGCACTAATCTTTCTAATCAAGTCTGGTTATGAGAAAGGCGTCCTGGACAAAGAAAAGAAATATCTTCTCAACCCACATCCATCTATCTCTCGCTTTTACTTTCTCCCGAAAATACATAAGACCCTTGAGTCACCACCCGGAAGACCCATTATCTTGGGGATAGGGTCCCTTACTGCAAGCCTGTCTGCTTATGTTGATCAATTTCTTCAGAAATATGTACTTCTACTACCATTCTATTTAAGAGACAGCAGCCATTTGCTTAATATATTAAACCATTTCCAATGGAAAGAGGGCTCTTTGTAGGTCACTTTAGACGTTTCGGCTCTATAAAGTAACATCCAGCATGACTTAGGTATTCTAGCAGTAAACCACTTCCTACAAAGCGACTCCGCTATGCCCCCATTACAGAAAGACTTCATTCTCCAGGCGATTAAGTTCATTCTACGACACAACTACTTTTCGTTTAATAATAAATTCTACATACAGGAAAAAGGGACTGCGATGGGGACTAAATTTGCCCCATCGTATGCCAACCTTTTTATGGGGCTATTTAAAGATAAATTCAATCCACCCCAATATAAAACTATCATAGAGATATTGAAAATATCATTGTCATCTGGAACAACGACATCGACACCCTCAAAACCTTTATAAATTCCCTTAATGGTAATGACTGGTGCCTTACATTCACACTGGAATACAGTCCAAATGAGGCAGTTTTCCTAGACATTCATCTTAGCTCCCAAAATAATGAAATCACTACAAAGACTCATTTTAAAAAGGTTGATTAGAGCAGCTATTTAAATTTCAACAACTGTCATCAACAAAAATGGCAAAAAAAATACCCTACAGCCAGATGAAAAGGGTCAGGATAAATTGCTCTGAAGAGTCCAAACAACTGATGACTCTCTCAGCCCGCTTTCGTGAGAAAGGCTATCCCAAAAAGCCGATCAAAGACTCCCTTGAGAAAGCCCTTACCCTGGGAACACACCTGAGCGTTTTTCAGCGCGTTCATACGCGCTGAAGAATGCTCAACATGTGAAAAGCCATGCATCCCTATGTGCATGGTTCACATGTCGGTGTTTTACAGCGCAGACGACCGCGCTGTAAAACGCCCTACGCGATTGCGTCGGCTGCTGTGACTATCGCGCGGCAGCACGCTTGATCCAACCCATATTCTATTATGGGAGCGCGCATATGACGTGCGCTTCCATAAAACAGCCACTTCGCGGCAGAAGCGCGCGTCATATGCGTGCCCTGGGAACACGCAAAGTGTGTTCCCAGGGTTAGCGTTAATCAAAAAGAGTCTCAAAAAAAAAAAAAAAAAAAAAAAAAAAAAAAAAAGGTTCTACTGACACCAAAGCCACACCACTTGACAACAGTACAGCCCAGTTAAGAACAAACCTTATCACCAGACCAGATACAATTCCAGACACAAATATCAGACAGATACTGACCAAACATTGGGGTGTGCTACTAAAAGATCCAGTACTCAAAAACTAACTCCCTTGTCTCCCAATGGTCACCTATCGGCGAACCAAAACTGTTTAAAATATGATCACACCATCTTGGCCCCACCTTTCTCCTAAAACTGTAACCATCCCATTTCCTTCAACTAAATCCAGGGACAAGGATGAAGTAGGGTCTTTTAAATGCATTGTGAAGAGGTGCATGTGTTGCTCAATCATCTCACATAGGGTGAAAAACTTTCAGAGTACCTCCACAAAAGAAACATTTCCTCTTACACAAAAAATGAATTGTGGATCCATCAATGTCACATATCTCCTACACTGTCCATGTCACCTGCAATATGTGGGTAGAACCACCCAATCCCTCCAAGAACGTCAAAATAAGCAGCGATCAGATATTAAACGCAAGTTTCTTACCCACAGCGTTTCCAAACATTTTTCCATCTACAATAAGCAGTGACTCATCTTTACTTAGGGTGACCCCCCTTGAATGTGTCCAAAACTCCTATCAATCACTTTGCAGAAATGAGATGTTTTGGATTTTCTGTCTCAATACCCTATCTCCTTTTGGGCTAAACAAATGTTTAGAATATAGCAACTATTAAAGACAATATATCTTTTTTAAACCTTTTTATATATACAAAAAATTCTATGTAACAATTATTTGTTTCGTACTATATGTACCACTGCCCTATATACCTTTACTAATAGATACCCACCCGATCAATACCCCTTTGGTCTCTCCCAATATTTATAACCCACCATCTTTTTTAGTACCTTCGGAAAAAAATAAAAATAAAAAATCTCTCTCTTCTCTTGGTAAATTTTGTCCATAATAACATTATATACTTCTATTCAGCCTAAGTCTAGACAGACTTAACACATATGTAGGCTTTTATTGCTTGTGAGATATATGTAACGTTTTACATGTGTATACATTCAGGTCTTTTATACATACACGATTCTTGTTCATTTTATATTTTATTTGGTTTTATAAAAAAAAAAAAATGTCCTTTTATATATCCACACGTTTTTTTTTTTAGATAAACACACGTGTTTATTTGGTCTATTGCACTTTTATGATTTTATCTTTTTCATGGTCCCTTCCACTTCTAGTATGACAGTGGAACGCATGTGAAGCTGCATCCCACCCTCTGGTTGCTGTGACACAGGACCAAGCGCTGCATCCCACCCTGCAGTGTTAGGAAGTCTTATTTTCGATGTTATTGACCATGACCTCAACTTGCATTTAATATACATTGTTTATAAGGATATCCCTCCATATTTTGATCATCTTTGGTGAACACCCACAGGAAGTGACATCACCATTCAGTTCCTCCCCACCATGTGCACGATTCAAACCATGGACTACTATAAATACCTACAGGTATGTATACCCTTTGTTTGTCCAATGTTATTGCTCCTGAAGAAGGGGGTGCACTGTATAGCCCACAAAACGAGTTGAGCCTCGATTCTAATAAAAGGGAAGTTTCCAGACGTACCCATCTGGTGACTGCAACCTCTTCCTGTGATTCTACATGCGATCCTGGCGGGGGAGTTAAGCCTATGGGTGTCTTGAGTTTATCCCATAGACTATCTCCCCTCGTGAAGCGAGTCATAACAGATTTTTGGTTTTACCTTGTTTTTATCCTTTGAAAGGTTTTAAGGTGTTATCTGATACCCACTATGCATTTGGATTCTTACTAGACATTACTATATTCTCTTACTTATTTTTATTCATACACAATGTTACAGTATTGGCGCCTTCGAGTCTGGCTGGGCCCACTTTCTCTCTTTTTCCAAATATACGTTATTTCCACTAGCAGTGGCCTTCCACTGCAGTTCCAGCCACTCTCAGGCAGCCTCCCACCAACCTAGTCTTCATTGTATTCTAATAGATCTCCCTTTGTTGGCGCCTGGTAGTTTTTCAAAGACTCTTCTTTTAAAGGCTGTGATTAACACTCTTTATTGGGGGCGGGGAGTCTCCTCCTTTTGTCCCCCCCCCCTTCTTTCCTCTCCTTCTACATCATTAAACAGGGTAGTACACAACAGTTTATGAGAGGCCCAAAAATAGCTGAAAAACCCAGAGACAGAATGTGGGTAGTAGCAGCACCATCTAACAGGCCAGACATAGTGGTAGTCGTAGGCCGCAGTTGTCCCTGCTGGCTTTGCATTTGTGCAACATTATAAGAATATGAAACATAGAATGTGTCGGAAGATAAGAACCATTTGGCCCATCTAGTCTGCCCAATATACTGAATACTATGAATAGCCCCTGGCCCTATCTTATATATAAAGCATGGCCTTATGCCTATCCCATGCATGCTTAGACTCCTTCACTGTATTTGCAGCTACCACTTCTGCAGGAAGGCTATTCCATGCGTCCACTACTCTCTCAGTAAAGTAATACTTCCTGATATTAATTTTAAACTTTTGCCCCTCTAATTTAAAACTGTGTCCTCTTGTAGCAGTTTTTCTTCTTTTAAATATTCTCTCCTCTTTTACCGTGATGATTTCCTTTATGTATTTAAAAGTTTCTATCATATCCTCTCTGTCTCTTCTTACTTCCAATCCACAATGAGATTGTGGATTGGATGGCTCACTCCTCCTCAGTCACTGCAGGATGACAAGGAGGTGACTTCAGAGTCCGACACTGTGCCATGAAGCCAGTGGTCAGTGTTCCTTGTACTCCTGCTGCTTGCAGCCCCAAAGAAAGCTTTCAGTGGAGTCCACCCAGTCTTCACTGCTTCTTCCTAGAGGGGCGCCTTCCTTTTTCCTAAGAAGTGGCAAGAAAACCTCACCACACACTGGCGTACATACAGGGGTCGCACTCCAAGGGGCCCGGCTGCCTGTGGACCCGGCCCCCAGGCCACCCTAAAGCCTGTTAAAATGTTAAAAACGGCCGCTGGCAGGGGCCCCGCTGTACTCACATGTAATGGAGCGCTCTGATGGGGCCCCGCATGAAGTACAGTGGCAATTACATGCCCCATCAGACCCTTCTTCAATGACTCTATGACGACAACTAGTGCCTTCTCCATTGTATCTAGGGACTGTGCGTAGCGAGCGAAAACATCTTCAAGTTTGTAGCTGTACCGACATGTCAGGTCATCTAACCCTGCCTGCTTATGGGTCTCAGACACTAGGCTGATATCTCCCCACTCAACTCTTGTCACATCAGGCATAACTTTTGTCTGGTCGCTACTAATAACCATGTCAGTTTGGCAAGACCTCGACATGACCTCTCTTTCTGACTTGCTATCGGTCACAGCACATGCGTCATATATATCGCTCAGGTCATTCTCTAATCCACACCTTGGACACTTTCCTAGCAACCATAGAACCCCGTGGATACTGCATAACCACCTCTGGTACGTGTGGTACACTCTTTGGCACTGCCAGTTTCCTGCACATTCACTACAGTGGGTTCCCCCAACTCTGTGCTCTCAACATTTATCGGTATTTCTTCAACTTTTACATTTTTATCACCAGGGGTCGCTTCTCCCCTGTCCATAACCTGCAATGGAAAAGGCAGGTCATTATCACATCCTTCACAAAAATCCACATTAACATTGATTTCGGCCAACATGGTACCATCACTTTGCACCTTATCAGCTCCACTGTTTTTACTGGTCAATTCACTTGAACCATTGCTTTCTATCTGCATTTCCCTCACACCTTAATTTAAAGGGACAGATATAGGATCTGCAGGAGCTTCATCACTTTCTACAGAAGTGTCTCCAGTGCCCCCAATTTCACAGAACATCATTCTCTCATGTACAAGCACATTTATGGCCTCAATTTATGGCTAGCTTGGGATCTCTGACTTTCGCCATCCCAAACCTAGCCTTGGTCACAGGTACTTTAGGCAACACCGTAACCATCTCCAGTGCAGATTCCTGCAAGGCAGCAACTGCAACAGGTATACCCGTCTGTTCAGACACAGCATTTTTCACATAGTCATTCATTTTTTAGACAGTTTCTAGCCTCGGTGCTTCATCACTCACCGGCCTGGCAGGTAGCAACTGCCGCCGGCTTACTGTCACAACGTTATCAACAGGAACAGTGATGTCACAGGATTGGCAGTCTCAGGAGACAAGGATCTTCCCCTGACACCTCTACCGAGATCACCAGCCTTCTCTTGTTTCTTGGTATCCCGAACACCAGCAGACCCCTTACTGTAACCGTTGCCACTAGAAACAACATGGCCTGGAGTTACGATTTTTCCTGGATGGTCCCTCCAACCGCATCCTTGAGGACTCTGTGTACAGTCGCAAGGAAAATAGGCATTCCTGAGAAACGCACCACTCTCCACCTTCCTGATGGTTTCCCTCGGCAACGGCACATATCTGCCGTTTATCAGATTCCCCGCTCAACAGCTGCTAGAATAATGGAAAGTCTTTACCGAGCACAAACTCCACTTCCAGATCTCACATTTTAAGAGCTCGCATTGTACAGTACCATAGTCTGTTACAAAGGTCAGTGACATCTGTCTCTGGCCCCCTCTCTAGAAAGTCCAGTACTTCAGGCATGACCTGAGACACCTGCTGGCGGGAGTCTAGTGTAACCCCCAGCTGTATGACTCCAATCTCCAACCCGCAGGACTTTTCCCACGGGCGCCACCATTTTGCAGCCATTTTGACAGGTCAGTTTCTTTCACTGTGCTTCTGGCCCTTTAAAACTGCAAACAGCTTGCACCACAGAAAAAAAAAAAAACAGTCCACAATCGCATGAGCAGCACTTGCTCCACTGGACAAAACAGGCTTCTGGCCCTTTAACCTCTCCCGGACCGCCGCACGCAGGATCGCGTTCTCGCGGCGGCCGGGCTCTTCTGATCGGACGCATCTACGCGTGATCTCGCGAGACGCGAGATTTCGCATAGATGCGCCCGCGCATGCGCACATCGCGCATGGCAAAAGGCGCAGGAGGAGTTAGTCATCAGCCTGCCAGCCAATCGGAAGCGCTGGCGGGCTGATGACTTTTAAAAAAACGAATGAGAAGCCATTTAACCCATCATATTTGTAAATATGATGGATTAAATGGCTTCTGTGCTCTCTCCTGGGTCCTTTTCGTCGGTTGGAGCCAGGAGAGAGCACACCTTACTGTGAGTACACCCAAGCACCACACACTAGCCCCTGATCAGCCCCCCATCACCCAAATTAACCCCTTGATCACCCCTTTCAGCACCTGTCAATCATCTAGTGAAAGGGAAAAAAGTGATCAGTGTAAACTGTCACTTTTTTTTTTTCACTAGGATTGACTGTTAGGTTTAGCCTAGTTTAGGCCCCTTTGGTAGGTAGTTAGCGTTAGCGCCCAGCCCACCGCACCGCAGTCACTGGTTCGCTGATTAGCGTAGAGCTAATCAGCGTTTGTACTTTATAGTATCTGTAAGTGATCAGAACTGATCACGGTCAGATCTATAATAGTACTAGTGTCACTTTAGTTCGCCCTCCACCCCAAACGCAGTGTTTGCCCGATCAGATCTGATCGGTCGCCCACATCTGCGTTCACCCACGCCCGCCCGCCGCAGTGACAAAAATTTTTTTTTTGTAATCACTGCACAATCCCTTCACAAGCGCTGCGGCGATAAAAAAATCAGTTTTGATCTTTTTATCAATCGCAGCGGCTTCTGTACTTCGCTACACTCTCAATTGTAAGACAGGCTTGCTTTTTTTCTTGGGTAGTCTCAGGAATACCCCTAAATTTAGACGGCCAAATGTCAAACAAGGGGTATTCCTCTGAAGAGGCCTACAGGATTCTGACCCAGTCGGATGAGGAATGGGAACCCTCATCTGACGAATCTAGCGGGTCAGAATACGAACCTGTAGAGAGCAGTGGCTCTCTGACTCAAAGTTCTGACGAGGAGGTGGAGGTCCCTGATAGAAGCAGGCGTACCCGGCCCCGTGTTGCTAGACCGCAGGTTGCGCAGGATCCGCTTCAAGGGCAGCAGAGTGGGGCTGGCGCTGCCGGATTACGTGGTGAGGCATACACCAGCAGCGCAGCCCGTCCTGGACCTTCTACCAGCACTGCCGTACAACATGGTGAAGTGGCGAGCACCAGAAGGGCAGTAGAAGCTGGTACGGTGGCACGTGCAGTAGTTTCCCGTCGCAGCCACCGCGCAGACAGGCCCGTAGAGCCCCTAGAGTCCCTGAGGTGCTGGCAAATCCTGATTGGCAGCCCCCAACTTCAGCCGCACCATTAGTTCCCCCTTTCACCGCCCAGTCAGGAGTTCGGGTGGAAACAGCTCAGATAGGATCGGCGCTGGGGTTTTTGAGCTGTTTTTCACTGCGGAGCTCTATGACCTAGTCGTGGCAGAAACAAACAGATATGCCACTCAATTTATCGCCGACAACCCGGGAAGCTCTTATGCCCAGCCTTTCCGGTGGAAACCAGTCCAAGTTTCCGAACTTAGAACTTTTCTGGGCCTTCTCCTCAGCATGGGCATAACCAAAAAACATGAATTGCGGTCATATTGGTCCACGAACCCAATTCATCACATGCCCATGTACTCTGCTGCCATGTCCAGGACACGTTTTGAGACCATCCTGCGTTTCCTGCACTTTAGTGACAACACCACCTCCCGTCCCAGAGGCCACCCTGCTTTTGACCGGCTCCATAAAATTCGGCCCCTCATAGACCATTTCAACCAGAAATTTGCAGATTTGTATACCCCTGCACAAAACATCTGCGTAGACGAGTCCCTAATACATTTTACCGGGCGCCTTGGCTTCAAGCAGTACATCCCAAGCAAGCGCGCCCGGTATGGGGTCAAATTGTATAAGCTCTGTGAAAGGGCCACAGGCTATACGCACAAATTTCGGATCTATGAGGGAAAAGATCAGACCCTGGAGCCGGTCGGTTGCCCTGACTACCTGGGGAGCAGTGGGAAGATAGTCTGGGACTTGGTGTCACCCTTATTCGGCAAGGGTACCATCTTTACGTGGACAACTTTTACACAAGTGTGGCCCTCTTCAGGCATTTGTTCCTAGAACAGATTGGCTGCTGCGGCACCGTGCGACCTAGTCGCCGGGGCTTCCCCAACGGCTCATTACCACCAGACTTACAAGGGGGCAGAGGGCTGCACTGTGTAACGAAGAACTGCTCGCGGTGAAATGGAGAGACAAGCGTGGCGTTTACATGCTCTCCTCCATTCACGCAGACCACGACAGTCCAAATTGAGCGGGCAACCAGTGTCGTTGAAAAGCCCCTCTCGGTCCACGACTATAACCTCCACATGGGAGGGTGGACTTCAACGACCAGATGTTGGCCCCTTATTTGGTTTCCCGAAAGACCAGACGCTGGTATAAGAAGGTGTCTGTATATTTGATTCAATTGGCTCTATATAACAGTTACGTTCTCTACAGTAAGGCTGGGAGAACGGGATCCTTCCTCAAATTTCAGGAAGAGATCATCGAGAACCTCCTGTACCCAGGAGGTTCCGTGGCCCCATCCACCAGTGTAGTTAGCCGTCTACACGGCGGCACTTCCTAGCGTTGTGCCGGGTACCTCAACCCAACCGCCACCCGAAAAAGATGTCGTGTCTGTAGCAGGAGTGGAATAAGGCGTGACACCCGCTATTTCTGTCCTGACTGTCCTGACCACCCTGCCCTATGCCTTGGAGAGTGTTTCCGGAAGTACCACACTCAGGTACACTTAGGGACCTAGGGACAGCACTACACAGGTAGTTTTTTTCCACTCAGGCTCTAGGGTCTCTCAGGACACTAGGTTTTGAGAGACCCTAACACATAGGGAT
The DNA here is from genome assembly GCA_033119425.1 of Bufotes viridis. Taxonomy (NCBI): domain Eukaryota; kingdom Metazoa; phylum Chordata; class Amphibia; order Anura; family Bufonidae; genus Bufotes; species Bufotes viridis. The sequence continues at coordinate 100,457,166 of CM065597.1, read as the reverse complement.
GGTGCTGGTGTGCTACAGCAGAAGTGTGAAATGGTAGAAACGTCTCCTTTCACTTGGGATAACTTAGCGTATAATGTACTTCGCACCATCTCTGTGTGATTTACACTTTACACATTGTCCCATGGGAAAGGAGAGGTTTCTGCTAGGAAAATAAAGAGTGACATGGAAAACAAAAAAAAAAAATTAAACAGGTAGCAAGAAAAAGAAAAATCTTGAGTTAGTTCAGGTTTTTATGTTCATGTTTTATAAAAGTTTTAAAATGTTCTGGTTTTATAAAGTTTGCAACGTTCAAGTCATGTGCCTGCTGCCTGTTTTTCTTCTTTTTTTTTCCCCATAACCACCCTTTATTTTCCAGGTATACCAACAGACCAACGGACCAACCGACGAAACGCCGCAGCACTGATGTGAATTCTGAGAGAAGCATTGCTGCTATCAGAAGACACGTGAAGTCAGTGTATGCGGCGCTGCAAGACGAGATTTCTCCTCTGCAGGACAGGTACGTTTGCCCTGGCATGTGAGCTGAGGAGAGGTGTTGGAGTTCATATGCTTTGGCAAACACTTTGTATCAAAAAATCTGGCAAAGATGTCTTCCTCCACACCGATGGATTGATCGATGTGAATGGAGAAATCACGTTTGCCAGGACATAGGAGCTGAGTGGGTATGGATGTTTGGGCGGAGCCCCTATGTCCTGGCAATCGCCAGGCCCCTCTTTTTTCTTGCATATTTTTGGCAGAGATTTTTTCATCCACATCGATCGATGCGAATGAGGAAATCTGTGCCGTTCATTTTCTTTCAGCCCAGAGGCTGAACGGAAAAAATCTCATTACCCGTATGCTCCATATAAGGAGAATAGCAGAAACTCCTAATGCTGGCCATACGTGTAATGATTGCGGAGACCCTCAAATGCCAGGGCAGTACAAAAACCTCACATGTGACCCCATTTTGGAAAGAAGACACCCCAAGGTATTCGCTGAGGGGCATATTGAGTCCATGAAAGATTGAACTTTTTGTCACAAGTTAGCGGAAAGGGAGACTTTGTGAAAAAAAACAAAAAAAAAATCAAATTCCGCTAACTTGTGCAAAAAAAAAAATCTTCTATGAACACGCCATGCCCCTCACAGAATACCTTGGGGTGTCTTCTTTCCAAAATGGGGTCACATGTGGGGTATTTATACTGCCCTGGCATTTTAGGGGCCCTGAGCGTGAGAAGAAAATGCGTAAAAATACCGTCCTAAAAGGTACTCATTGGATTTAGGGCCGAATTGCGCAACTTGGCTGCAAAAAGTGGCACACATGTGGTATCTCTGTACTCAGGAGAGGTAGGGCAATGTGTTTTGGGGTGTACTTTTACATATACCCATACTGGGTGTGAAAATATCTCTGTAAATGACAACTTTTTAAAAAAAATTATACAAAGTTGTCATTTACAGAGATATTTTCACACCCAGTAGGGTATAGGTAAAATACGCCCCAAAACACATTGCCCTACTTCTCCTGAGTACGGCAATACCCCATGTGTGCCACTTTGCAGCCAAGATGCAAAGGGCCCTAAATCCAATGAGTACCTTATAAGATTTCACAGGAAATTTTTACGCATTTGGATTCCACACTGCTTCTGACGTTTAGGGGCCCCTAAAATGCCAGGGCAGTAAAATACCACACAAGTGACCCCATATTAGAAAGAAGACACCCCAAGGTACTCCGTGAGGGGTATGGTGAGTTCATGTAAAATTTTATTTTTGGCACAAGTTAGTGGAATATGAGACTTTGTAAAAAAAAAAAAAAAAAAAAAATATCCATTTCCGCTAACTTGTGCCAAAAATAAAAACTTCCATGAACTCACTATGCCCATTAGCGAATACCTTGGGGTGTCTACTTTCCGAAATGGGGTCACTTGTGTGGTATTTTTACTGCCCTGGCATTTTAGGGGCCCTAAACGTCAGAAGCAGTTTGGAATCCAAATGCGTAAAAATGTCCTGTGAAATCCTAAAGGTACTCATTTGATTTAGGGCCTTTGCGCATCTTGGCTGCAAAAAAGTGGCACACATGGGGTATCGCCGTACTCAGGAGAAGTAGGGCAATGTGTTTTGGGGTGTATTTTTACATATACCCATGCTGGGTGAGAGAATATCTCTGTAAATGACAACTTTTTAAAAATTTTTATACAAAGTTGTCATTTACAGAGATATTTTCACACCCAGTAGGGGTATATGTAAAGACACCCAAAACTCATTGCCCTACTTCTCCAGTACGGCGATACTCATGTGTGCCACTTTGCATCCAAGATGCGCAAGAGCCTAAATCCAATGAGTACCTTTAGAATTTTACAGGGCATTTTACGCATTTGGATTCCAAACTGCTTTGACGCTTAGGGACCCTAAAATGCCGGGGCAGTAAAAATACCACACAAGTGACCCCATATTAGAAAGAAGACACCCCAAGGTATTCCGTGAGGGTATGGTGAGTTCATGTAAAACTTATTTTTGGCACAAGTTAGTGGAATATGAGACTTTGTAAAAAAATAAAAAATCAATTTCCGCAAACTTGTGCCAAAAATAAAAACTTCCATGAACTCACTATGCCCATCACCGAATACCTTGGGGTGTCTACTTTCCGAAATGGGGTCACTTGTGTGCTATTTTTACTGCCCTGGCATTTTAGGGCCCCTAAACGTCAAAGCAGTTTGGAATCCAAATGCGTAAAAATGCCCTGTAAAATCCTAAAGGTACTCATTGGATTTAGGGCCCTTTGCGCATCTTGGCTGCAAAGAGTGGCACACATGGGGTATTGCCGTACTCAGGAGAAGTAGGGCAATGTGTTTGAGGTGTATTTTTACATATACCCATGCTGGGTGAGAGAAATATCTCTGTAAATGGACAACTTTGTATAAAAAAATGGAAAAAGTTGTGATTTACAGAGATATTTTTCACACCCAGTATGGGTATAGGTAAAATACACCCCAAAACACATTGCCCTACTTCTCCTGAGTACGGCAATACCCCATGTGTGCCACTTTTTGCATCCAAGATGCGCAAATGGGCCCTAAAACCAATGAGTACCTTTAGGATTTTACAGGGCATTTTTACGCATTTAGATTCTCACGCTTTAGGGGCCCCTAAAATGCCAGGGCAGTATAAATACCCCACAAGTGACCCCATTTCGGAAAGAAGACACCCCAAGGTATTCTATGAGGGTATGGTGAGTTCATGTAAAATTGTATTTTTGGCACAAGTTAGTAGAATATGAGACTTTGTAAAAAAAAAAAAATCCATTTCCGCTAACTTGTGACAAAAATAAAAACTTCCATGAACTCACTATGCCCCTCAGTGAATACCTTAGGGTGTCTACTTTCGGAAATGGGGTCATTTATGGGGTATTTCTACTGTCTGGGCATTGTAGTACGTCAGGAAACAGGACAGGTGCTCAGAAAGTCAAAGTGCGGAAATTCACTTTTTGCACTATAGTTTGTAAACGCTATAACTTTTACCCAAACCAATAAATATACACTTATTGCATTTTTTTATCAAAGACATGTAGAACAATAAATTTAGAGAAAATTTTTTAGAGAAATGTAGTTTTATTTGACAAATTTTCCAACATAAAGTGAAAAATATCATTTTTTTGCAAAAATTTCATCAAAAAAAGTAAAATATCAAAAAAAGTAAAAATGTCAGCAAGAAAGAAATAGCACCAAATGAAAGCTCTATTAGTGAGAAGAAAAGGAGGTAAAATTCATTTGGGTGGTAAGTTGTATGGCCGAGCAATAAACGGTGAAAGTAGCGTAGTGCAGAATTGAAAAAAGTGGCCTGGTCTTTAAGGGTGTTTAAGCTAGGGGGGCTGATGTGGTTAAATCACTGCACAGCAACACAGCAATTCCTTGGCAGCATTCACAGCACCTGCACTTCTCAGTCAGGTTGTTGCCCCTAGCAACCTGCTGTCATTGCCCATATCCTCCACCATATGTAGGGATCGTCTCTTATTTGGGGGTCATTCTCACAGTCCAAACGATGCTTTATTTTCAAGAACAGCACAAAACAGCAACCAAAACATAAATCCTGTGCTGTCTGGCCACTGACTAAACAGTCTTTCCCTTTCTGTCAGGATCTTTGTCTACCACCCAGCTGCCCAAAAGACCTCACCAGTGCTTACCCCACACACAGGGTTAGAGGGTCCCGGGTCCCACATGCCTCATCACAGCCTGCTCCTTTCCCAGACTGGGAGCCCTGATTGAGGAGCTCAGCCCACATTAATCCAAGCTCCTCAGCTGGCTGATAATTATCCCATTACCAGCCTGACTGCTGCAGACAGTGGGAAAAACCTATTTTTCCAACCTTTCTTGCTCTCCCCCAGCTTGCTCTGGGTGAGATACACCACTTGAATGGCCTTCCTATGGCCCTCTGGTGGTGCCACAGCCACAATATATATTATATACACATATATATATATATATATACATATACACACAAATACACTCTGCATGCATACACACAGACCCGCACTCATATGATTATCCATATAAACAAACATTTAAAAACTGTATTAAAACTTGTTTTATTAACCCCTTAGGCCCCTTGCAGACGAGCGTTCCTCACGCAGCGAGTCCGCAACGGAGCTCCCGGCCCGACCTTCCTGCACTGACGGGATTCACATAGCATTATATTGATTTATGATGCTACGTAACCCTTACAGTTCTGGAATGTATTGTCGCGTGAAGTTTTTTTTACAGAGCGGGCCCACACCTCTAACAGCAAAGGCCGTCGGACTAAAAAGTCGGACATGTCATAGTTTTAGTCCAGTGTCCTCTCTCCGTGCACCGTACTGTGCCGGAACTCCGCCCCGCCCCCTTTATAATCAATGGGGACGGAGCAGGAGTCCTGCGGCATGGCGAAATCTCGTGTCTGTCTCTAAATATCTGTTAGGCTCGAGCATTCTACGCTTGGCACATGGCGGTACTTGACCGAGTCCCCCATGCGCTCGAGAGCAATGCTCGAGTCTCCGCCCCGCACGTTTCATGGCTTTTAAGCAGCCAATAAAGGTGCAGGTAAGTACTTCCCTCACTGGAATGCCAAGGGCCATGTTGGCGTGCTGGCATTTCAGTGATTGGCCCGCCTGAACACATCATTGGGTGCTATATAGCACCCGATGACGCATGTTCGGCTCAGATATAGACAGGGAGAGCAGAGCGTAGGAAGGGAAAGACACTGTAGGGAGCGATTTTCACAGTTTTTATTCTGAGAAAGCTTTTACAAGACCCAAAAGTTCTTTTAAGGACTACTGTGTGTGTGTGTGTATGTGTGTGTGTGTCTTAGAGCAGCAATCTATTTACCTCCTGCAGTCTCAGGGACAGTGCTTCGGAAGGGACATTGCAGGGGGAAACGTTTGGTGTTTTTACTACCAAAAGCTTTTCAAAGACCCTGCAGTCCTTTTAAGGACTTCTGTGCGTGTTTGACAGCGCAAGATATTTTTATTTCATACCTACTGTACATAATCCGCAGACTGTTTCTTTAATAATCTGGGCCACATCTGCTGTCCATAGTGTGTGGCTTTGTGTAAAAAATACTGAACAACATCTACAAACAGTGTCTGTATTACAAATTCCAATAATCTGGGCCTAATATAGTGTCCATAATCTATAGTGTTCTGTAACCAATCCAAGATATTCTGTGGGTTTCTGTGACATATACTTTCCTGCATCCGAAAACGGTGTCTTTAGCGGACAGTAAAACAATCTGTGCCACATTACAAAACCATTAATATGAAGAAGGCGAGCACTAAGGGACGGGGAAGTGGGTGTGATGCTGATGGTGCACGCAGAGGCCGTAGCCATGGGTGCAATGAAACTGCCTGCTGCCAGTCCACCAGAAAAAAAAAATCCACCGTACCCAGCTTCATGTCCAACTTAGCTGGGTGGCACAGGACAACACTCAAGTCGGACCAGTGCGAACAGTTGGTCAGTTGGATTGCTGAAGATAATGCTTCCTGTCGGTTAAGCAGCACCCTCTCGTCCAGTCTCTGTAGCCAAGAGTCTGGTCAACCGAATTCACACTCTGATCATCCTTCCTCCCACCATGGAGAGGCTTGCCAAACAAGTGATTCCACACTCGGATATTCCAAGGAGCTCTTTCCAGCGCCACTATTAGATTTGGCCCTCTTGTCAAGCACGCTTGAAGAGGGACCTGAGATATTGTGCCCTAATTCCAAACCTCTTGAGCCTTCATATTCTCAAGAAGATGACGGTGGTTAACGGCAATCATTCGTTCACGAGGTAGATGATGATGAGACACAGTTGTCAATCACTGAAGTTGTGGTTAGGTCACAGGAGGATGAGCAGAGTGAGGAAGTGGAAGAGGAAGAGGAGGTGGTGGACGATGAGGTCCCTGACCCAACATCGGAAGGTAAAAAGCCGAGCGAGGATAACAATACAGAGGGGGAGGGATCCGCAGCACAGCAACAGTCTGGAAGAGGCAGTGGGGTTGCAAAAGGGAGAAGTCAGCCCACACCAAACAGGCGCGCAACTGTTACACTGAGCACCCCCATGCGTAAATCTACCTTGCCAAGAGGTAGGTGTTCCGCAGTATGGAGCTTTTTTGAGGAAAGTGCAGATGACAAAAGAGTGGTAGTTTGCAACCTGTGCCATACTAAAATGAGCCAGGGCGTGAACACTAGCAACCTCACCACCACCAGCATGATCCGCCACATGGCATCCAAGCACCCTAATAAGTGGGCCGAACGCCTGGGTCCACAATCTGGGTCTGCGGGTCACACCACTGCCTCCTCTTCCCCTGTGTTACGCACTGCTGGCCAATCCCCTGTCGAAGAATAAGGCCCAAATGCCCCTCGCCCTGCACCTTCGCATGAACCGTCAGCAACAACATCCACTTCCCTGTCCCAGCGCAGTGTCCAAATGTCGATAACACAGGCATTTGAATGCAAGCGCAAATATCCACCCATCCACCCACAGGCTATAGCACTAAATGCACAACTTTTGAAATTACTGGCCCTTGAAATGTTTCCATTTAGGCTTGTGGACACGAGGCCTTCCACAGCCTGATGTCAGTGGCCGTTCCTCGGTATGCAGTCCCCAGCCGACACTATTATTCACGGTGTGCCGTGCCCGCCTTACACCAGCATGTGTCCCAGAACATCACCTGTGCCCTGACCAACACACTTACTGGGAAGGTCCACTTCACCACAGACACATGGACAAGTGCTGGTGGCCAGGGATGCTACATTTCCCTGACCGCACTCTGGTCAACTCCATGTTGTGGAGGCGGGGAGTGAGTAGTACCCTGGGATGGCACTGGTGCTACCCACACCCAGGATTGCGGGCCTGACATCCATCAGGGTCTCCGCCAGCAGCTATGTTACTGGCTCCAACCCCCACTTCTCCTCCTCTACCGCCTCCTCCTCAACTTTCACCTCCAACAGCAGTCAGCCATCAGTCGCTAGTTGGAAGCAGTGTAGTACTGCTGTGGGTAAGCCTCAACAGGCTGTGCTGAAGCTGATCTGCTTAGGGGACAAACAGCACACCGCCGCAGAGCTGTGACAGGGTATAAGGGACGAGACTAAGCTGTGGCTCTCACCACTCAACCTACAACCAGGTATGGTTATGTCTGACAATGGCCGAAACTTGGTGGAAGCTTTGGAGCTCGGAAACCTGACACACTTCCCATGCCTAGCCCACATCTTAAACTTAGTTCAGCTATTTATCAAAACCTGCCTCAATTTGCAAGAGCTACTAGTGAAGGCACTAACGTGTGTGCCCATTTCCGCAAGTCATCCACAGCTTCAGCTGGTCTGTCAAAGGTGCAGCAGCGCTTGCGGCTTCCAGCTCACTGACTGTTGTGCGACGTGAGGACGCGCTGGAACGCTACGTTCTACATGTTGGCCAGGCTTTGTGAGCAGCAGAGGGCAGTTGTGGAATATCATCTGCAACATGATCGTCGCCTTTCTAGTCAACTGCCACTATTCACAAGTGAAGAGTTGGCATTGATGTCAGACCTCTGTGAGGTTTTGAAAACCTTTGATGAATCCACACTATTATCAGCATAACCATTCCACTGCTGTGTCTACCCAAACAATTGCTGCTCACAATTAAGGACGACACTCTGAATGTGGCACACGAGGAAATGGGGGAGAACATTACACAGGGTGATAGCCAGACCACCCACAGTTTGTCTTCTCAGCGTGAATTGGGCCTTGTAAAGGAGGAGGAGGAGGAGGAGCTGGAGATAGTTGCCTCTGCTACAGAGGGTAGTAGCCGTGGAAATGTAATTCTATCTGTTAAGCATAGATGGGCAGAAGAGGAGGAGGAGGGGGATGGAGAGTCATCCTGATGTTCACATTGACGTCTTGCCTGTTGGTACTCTGGCACACATGGCTGACTTCATGTTAGGTTGCCTTTCCCACGACCCTCGCGTTATACGCATTTTAGATAACATAGATTACTGGGTGTTCATCCTTCTCAACCCGTGCTACAAAGAGAACTTCTCATTAGAGATGAGCGAACACCTGGATGTTAGGGTTCAAGAAGTTCGTCCGAACTTCCCGAAAAATGTTGAAGTCAATGGGGACACGAACTTTTAGGCACTAAAAGTCTGTAAAATAGTCCAGGAAAGGGCTAGAGGGCTGCAAAAGGCAGCAAAATGTAGGTAAATGCCCTGCAAACAAATGTCGATAGGTAAATGAATTAAAATTAAATAAAATAAATAAAAATTAACCAATATCAATTGGAGAGAGGTCCCATAGCAGAGAATAATGCGTAATATCATCCACCACTGGAGAAGGCCACTTTCAGTTGTTTCGGTTAAAGAAGTGCCCCGGAGTACAAGAATACATGGTTGAGGGGGAGGCAGTTATAAATGTCTATTCTGCACAAGGGAAGGACAGGTCCTGTGGGATTCATGCCTGGTTCATTTTTATGAACGTCAGCTTGTCCAAGTTGGCTGTGGACAGGCGGCTGCGTTTGTCAGTAATGACGCCACCTGCCGTGCTGAATACACGTTCAGACAAAACGCTGGCCGCTGGGCAGGCCAGCACCTCCAAGGCATAAAATGCTAACTCTGGCCACGTGGACAATTTGGAGACCCAGAAGTTGAATGGGGCCGAACCATCAGTGAGTACGTGGAGGGGTGTGCAGACGTACTGTTAAACCATGTTAGTGAAATGCTGCCTCCTGCTAACATGTTCCGTATCAGGTGGTGGTGCAGTTAGCTGTGGCGTGGAGACAAAACTTTTCCACATTTCTGCCATGCTAACCCTGCCCTCAGAGGAGCTGGCCGTGACACAGCTGCGTTGGCGACCTCTTGCTCCTCCTCTGCCTTCGCCTTGGGCTTCCACCTGTTCCCCTGTGACATTTGGGAATGCTCTCAGGAGCACGTCTACCAGCGTGCGCTTGTACTCGCGCATCTTGCTATCACGATCCAGTGCAGGAAGTAAGGTGGGCACATGGTCTTTGTACCGGGGATCCAGCAGGGTGGCAACCCAGTAGTCCGCACAGGTTAAAATGTGGGCAACTCTGCTGTCGCTGCGCAGGCACTGCAGCATGTAGTCGCTCATGTGTGCCAGGCTCCCCAGAGGTAAGGACAAGCTGTCCTCTGTGGGAGGCGTATCGTCATCGTCCTCCGTATCCCCCCAGCCATGCACCAGTGATGGGCCTGAGCTGTGTCGGGTGCCACCCCGCTGTGAACCTGCTTCATCCTCATCCTCCTCCACCTCATCCTCCTTGTCCTCCAGTAGTGGGCCCTGGCTGGCCACATTTGTACCTGGCCTCTGCTGCTGCAAAAAAACTCCATCTGAGCCACTTCTAAGAGACTGGCCTGAAAGTTCTAAAAATGACCCCTCATCCTCCTCCTCCTCCTGGGCCACCTCCTCTTCCATCATCGCCCTAAGCGTTTTCTCAAGGAGACATAGAAGTGGTATTGTAATGCTGATAACGGTGTCATCGCCACTGGCTATGTTGGTGGAGTACTCGAAACAGCACAACAGGGCACACAGGTCTCGCATGGAGGCCCAATCATTGGTGGTGAAGTGGTGCTGTTCTGCAGTGCGACTGACGCGTGCGTGCTGCAGCTGAAACTCCACTTTGGCCTGCTGCTGCTCGCACAGTCTCTCCAGCATGTGCAAGGTGGAGTTCCACCAGGTGGGCACGTCGTATATGAGGTGGTGAGCATGAAGGCCGAAGTTCCGCTGTAGCGCAGACAGGCGAGCAGCGGCAGGATGTGAACGCCGGAAGCGCGCACAGACGGCCCGCACTTTATGCAGCAGCTCTGACATGTCGGGGTAGTTGTGAATGAACATCTGCACCACCATATTCAGCACATGCGCCAGGCAAGGGATGTGCGTCTAACCGGCTAGTCCCAGAGCTGCGACGAGATTTCTCCCATTATCGCACACCACCAGGCCGGGCTTGAGGCTCACCGGCAGAAACCACTCGTCGGTCTGTTGTTTAATACCCCGCCACAACTCCTGTGCGGTGTGGGGCTTGTCCCCCAAACATATGAGTTTCAGAATGGCCTGCTGATGTTTACCCCGGGCTGTGCTGAAGTTGGTGGTGAAGGTGTGTGGCTGAGTGGATGAGCTGGTGGAAGCAGAGGAGGAGGAAGCCGAGTAGAAGGAGGAGGCTATAGGAGGCAAAGAATGATGCCCTGCGATCTGTGGCGGCGGAAGGACGTGCGCCAAGGAACTCTCCGCCTGGGGCCCAGCCGCCACTACATTTACCCAGTGTGGAGTTAGGGAGATATAGCGTCCCTGGCCGTGCTTACCGGTCCACGTATCTGTGGTTAGGTGGACCTTGCCACAGATGGCGTTACGCAATGCACACTTGATTTTATCGGATACTTGGTTGTGCAGGGAAGCACGGCTGTCTTGGAGAAGTAGTGGCGGCTGGGAACAACATACTGTGGGACAGCCATGGACATCAGCTGTTTGAAGCTGTCTGTGTCCACCAGCCTGAATGACAGCATTTCAAAGGCCAGTAGTTTAGAAATGCTGGCATTCAGGCCCAGGGCTCGAGGGTGGCTAGGTGGGAATTTATGTTTTCTCTCCAAGGTTTGTGAGATGGAGAGCTGAACGCTGCCGTGTGACATGGTGGAGATGCTTGGTGACGCAGGTGGTGGTGTCGGTGGCACATCCTCTGTTTGGTGGGCGGCAGGTGCCAACGTTCCTCCCGAGGCGGAGGAAGAGGCCGAGGCAGCAGCAGAAGAGGGAGCGGGGGAGCCAGAGTGAGTTCCTTGCTTTTAAGGTGTTTACTCCACTGCAGTTCATGCTTTGCATGTAGATGCCGCTCATGCAGGTTGTGCTAAGGTTCAGAACGTTAATGCCTCGCTTCAGGCTCTGATGGCACAGCGTGCAAACCACTCGGGTCTTGTCGTCAGCACATTGTTTAAAGAAGTGCTATGCCAGGGAACTCTTTGAAGCTGCCTTTGGGGTGCTCGGTCCCTGGTGGCGGTGGCCAGTAGCAGGCGAAATCTCTTGGCGGCGGCTGTTCTGCTTTTGCCCCCTGCTCCCTCTTTTGCTACGCTGTTGGCTCGGTCTCACCACTGGGGTCTAGGACTTCATCGTCCCCTGCATCGTCTTCCACACAGTCTTCCTCCCTGACCTCCTGTTCGGTCTGCACACTGCAGAAAGACGCAGCAGTTGGCACCTGTGTTTTGTCAGTATCAGAGACGTGCGGACTCCGATGAGGTGGTATTCCTATGTCCTCATTATCAGGAAACATCAGTGGTTGTGCATCAGTGCATTCTATGTCTTCCACCACTGGGGAAGGGCTAGGAGGATTCCCTTGGGAAACCCTGCCAGACGAGTCTTCAAACAGCATAAGAGACTGCTGCATAACTTGAGGCTCAGACAGTTGCCCTGATATGCATGGGGGTGATGTGACAGACTAATGGGCTTGGTTTTTAGGCGCCACCTGTGCGCTTTCTGCAGAAGACTGGGTGGGAGATAATGTTGTGAACATGCTGGATCCACTGTCGGCCACCCAATTGACTAGCGCCTGTACCTGCTCAGGCCTTATCATCCTTAGAACGGCATTGGGCCCCACCAAATATCGCTGTAAATTCTGGTGGGTACTGGAATCTGAGGTAGTTGGTTCACTAGGACGTGTGGCTCTGGCAGAATGGCCACGTCCTCTCCCAGCACCAGAGGGTACACTAACACCACCATGACAGCGTCCGCGTCCCTTACTAGATGTTTTCCTCATTGTTACCGTTCACCAAGCACCACAATAAGAAAAAAAATATTTTGCCCAATGTATTGATTTCAAATTCAGGCATTTTTTTTTTACAGGCACCTAACACTATCTGCCTATTTATTTATGTAGCGTATTACACTAATCCAGGCACAGCAGTAACCACTGATTTAGTGGAATATCTCTTTTAGGGCTAGTATTTAGGCCCTGGATGAAAGGTATCCTTTTATGGACAGATTTACACTTGGAGATGCACAGTAGCGTGTGAAAAAATATGTAGGATTATGCCTTCAGCAATTGTATTTTAACACTTTGTGTAATATACCCTTTAACGGACAGAAATACAATGGGAGATGCACGGTAGCGTGTGAAGTTATTAAGGATGACCCTCTCAGCACTTGTATATACACCTTGAGTGTAATATACCCTTTTACAGACAGATTAACACTTGGCCTGCAACAGCTGGAACACCAGATTCAGGGTATTGCTATATTGGCAATTGAATTTCACCCCAGAACAAAATATACCCTTTTACGGACAGACTAACACTTGGCCTGCAACATCTGGGACACCAGTTTCAGGGTATTGCTATTTTGGCAATTGAATTTCACCCCAGAACAAAATATATGTTTTGGCGGACACTATTATACTTTGCCAGCCACAGCTGTGGCACCAGATTTATGGTATTGCTATTTTGGCAATTGAATTTCACCCAAGAACAAGATATAACCTGTTACGGACAGATTTAAACTAGGCCTGCAACTGCTGGAACACCAGATTCAGGGTATTGCTATTTTGGCAATTGCATTTCACCCCAGAACAAAATATATGTTTTGGCGGACACTATTATACTTTGCCAGCCACTACTGGAACACCAGATTCAGGGTATTGCTATTTTGGCAATTGAATTTCACCCCAGAACAAAATATACCCTTTTACGGACAGATTAACACTTTGCCAGCCACAGCTGGAACACCAGATTTATGGAATTGCTATTTTGGCAATTGCATTTCACCCCAGAACAAAATATATGTTTTGGTGGACACTATTATACTTTGCCAGCCACTACTGGAATACCAGATTCAGGGTATTGCTATTTTGGCAATTGAATTTCACCCCAGAACAAAATATACCCTGTTACGGACAGATTTAAACTAGGCCTGCAACTGCTGGAACACCAGATTCAGGGTATTGCTATTTTGGCAATTGAATTTCACGACAGAACAAAATATACCCTTTTACGGACAGATTAACACTTGGCCTGCAACTGCTGGAACACCAGATTTAGGGTACTGCTATTTTGGCAATTGAATTTCACCCAAGAACAAAATATATGTTTTGGCAGACACTATTATACTTTCCCAGCCAGTGCTGGGACACCAGATTCAGGGTATTGCTATTTTGGCTATTGAATTTTACCACAGAAAATAATCTATGCTGTTGCCAGACTGCAGACAGTATCACACTTGGCTAGCCAAAGCTGGAACACCAGATTCAGGGTATTGCTATTTTGGCAATTGTATTTAACCCCTTAATAAAATATAGAAATTGCTATCCTGAGTTTCTAGGGGTGACAATAAGCACAGCCAAGCCCCTGATGTAGGATATAGCAAAAAAAAAAACTAGTATTGATGGATTGATGGACTTGGTGGCAGCTTGTTCGGGTGCACCACAAGTCACAAAATGGCCGCCGATCACCCCAGAAAAAAGTGACAGAAAAACGCTCTGTGCAGCCTAAAAACCAGTGAGCAATTAACTAGCAGAAGTTGAATCATTCACAGCTGTAGATCGATCAGTTCATTAGGTGCTGTTGCTGACTTTTCCCTGCCTAATCTCGCCCTCAGAGAAGCTGCGTCCTCTCCCTACACTAATCAGAGCAGTGTGACATGCGGCGCTACGTGACTCCAGCTTAAAATAGAGGCTGGGTCACATGCTGCACTCGGCCAATCACAGCCATGCCATTAGTAGGCATGGCTGTAATGGCTTCTTAGGGCAAGAAGTAAAATGCTAGCCGATTCAGAAAGCGGGAAGAAATTGCCGAACAACGGACCCGAACCCGAACTTTTTTGAAAATGTTCGGGTCCGGGTCCGTGTCCCGAACACCCCAAAATTCGGTACGAACCCGAACTATGCTCAAACTGTTCGCTCAACACTACTTCTCATCTCTCATTCCGGTGGTGGAGAGGATGATAAAAACGGTGCAATACCAGAAGGTACTTGTTAAGAGATTGCTTCAAAATATTCCATCTGACAACGCGGCCGGTAGAGTCCGTACTTTCTTAACCCCTTAAGGACTCAGCCCTATTTCACCCTACGGACTCGGCCATTTTTTGCAAATCTGACCAGTGTCACTTTATGTGGTGATAACTTTAAAACGCTTTTTCTTATCCAGGCCATTCTGAGAATATTTTTTCGTCACATATTGTACTTCATGACAGTGGTAAAATGAAGTTGAAAAATTTCATTTTTATTTATAAAAAAATACAAAATTTACCAAATATTTAGAAAAATTTGCAATTTTCCAAGTTTCAATTTCTCTACTTCTATAATACATAGTAATACCGCCCAAAAAAGTTATTGATTTACATTCCCCATATGTCTACTTCATGTATCGATCATTTTGGGAAAGCCATTTCATTTTTTGGGGACGTTACAAGGCTTAGAAGTTTAGAAGCAAATCTTGAAATTTTTCTGAAATTTTCAAAAACCCACTTTTTAGGGACTAGTTCAGGTCTGAAGTCACTTTTTGAGGCTTACATAATAGAAACCACCCAAAAACTACCCCATTCTGAAAACTACACCCCTCAAGGTATTCAAAACTGATTTTACAAACGTAATTAACCCTTTAGGTTTTCCACAAGCGTTAATGGCAAATGGAGATAACATTTCTGAATTTCAATTTTTGGGAAAATTTTCCATTTTAATCTATTTTCTCCAGTAACAAAGCAAGGGTTAACAGCCAAACAAAACTTAATATTTATTCCCCCGATTCTGTAGTTTGCAGAAACACTCCATATGTGGTCGTAAACTGCTGTATGGCCAAACTGCAGGGCGCAGAAGGAAAGGAACGCCATATGTTTTTTGGAAGGTGGATTTTGCTGGACTGGTTTTTTGACACCATGTCCCATTTGAAGCCCCCGATGCACCCCTAGAGTAGAAACTCCATAAAAGTGACTTCATCTAAGAAACTACACCCCTCAAGGTATTCAAAACCAGTTTTACAAACTTTGTTAGCCCTTTAGGTGTTCCTCAAGAGTTATTGGCAAATGGAGATTAAATTTCAGAATTTCTATTTTTTGTTACCTTGTCTCAAAAAAAGTGTAATATAGAGCAACCAAAAATCATATTTACCTTAAAATAGCACCAACAAAACTGACACCTTATCCCGTAGTTTCCAAAATGGGGTCACTTTTTTGGAGTTTCTACTGTAGGGGTGCATCAGGTGGGCTTCAAATGGGACATAGTGTCAAAAAACCAGTCCAACAAAATCTGCCTTCCAAAAACCATATGGCGTTCCCTTCCTTCTGTGCCCTGCCGTTTGGCCATACAGCAGTTTACGACCACATATGGGGTGTTTGCACAAACAAGAGAATCAGGGCAATAAATATTGAGTTTTGTTTGGTTGTTAACCCTTGCTTTGTTACTGGAAAAATGGATTAAAATGGAAAATTTGCAAAAAAATTGCTGTTTTGGGACCGTTTTTATTTTTTGTTATTTACATTGTTGAACTGACAGGTTAGATTGTGTGCTATTTCTATAGAGCAGGTTGTTACGGACGCGACAATACCAAATATGACTACTTTTTGGGGTTATTGTTTTCAGTTTTACATAATAAAGCATTTTTGAAAATTATTAGTTTTTAGTGTCTCCACATTCTGAAAGCCATAGTTTTTTTTTTGGGCGACTGTCTTATGTAGGGGCACATTTTTTGCGGGATGAGATGGCGGTTTGATTGGCACTATCTTGGGGTGCATATGACATTTTGGTCGCTTGCTATTACACTTTTTGTGATGTAAGGTGACAAAAATGGCTTTTGACACCGTATTTTTTATTTTATTTTTTGCTGTGTTCAGCTGAGGGGGTAGGTCATGTGTTATTTTTATAGAGCAGGTTGTGACAGACGCGGCAATACCTAATATGTATACTTTATTTATTTATACAAGTTTTACACAATAATATCATTTTTTAAAACAAAAAAAAATCATGTCTCCATAGTTTGAGAGCCATATTTTTTTTTTTTGGGCACTTGTCCTATGTAGGGGCTCATTTTTTGCGGGATGAGGTGACGGTTAGATTGCCACTATTTGGGGAGTCATATGACTTTTTGATCGCTTGATATTACATTTTTTGTGATGTAATGTGACAAAAAAATGGCTTTTTGACAAAGTTTTTATTTAATTCTTTTTTACAGTTTTTACTTGAGGGGTTAGGTCAGGTGATATTTTTATAGAGCAGATTCTTACAGACGTAAAGATACCCAATATGTCTACTTTTTTTTTTTTTTTTACATTTAACACTAAAAAGCATTTTTGAAACAAAAAAAAAATCATGTTTTAGTCTGAGAGGCATAGTTTTTTTATTTTTTGGCCAATTGTTTTAGGTAGGGGCTCATTTTTTGCGGGATGAGGGTTAAGCAAACGAAAAAAGGGAGACAAGGGAACACACAGCAGTTCCAACAAAGGCAGGACAACACTCTTCAAGGCATGGGACACATTCATGACACCCCGCGAGCAACCTCACCCTGAAGCGCGGCCTAGTGGTACAAGGAGGGAAACGTTTTGGAAGATGGTGAAGGAATACATAGCAGACCGTATCAGCGTCCTAAATGATCCCTCAGTTCCTTACAACTACTGGGTGTCCAAGCTGGACACGTGGCACAAACTTGCGCTCTACGTCTTGAAGGTGCTGGCCTGCCCTGCTTCCAGCGTTTTGTCTGAGCGTGTATTTAGTGCTGCTGGTTGCATTGTAACTGATAAGCATATCCGCTTGTCCACTGACAATGCTGACAGGTTGACTCAGATAAAAATGTACAAGGCCTGGATTGCCCCTGACTTCTCAACTCCACCAGAGGAGAGCTGAGCTGATGATGAACATAAAGGCAATTTCAATTTATTGTTTATAATGTACTCAGTCTACTGTAGTGTATTCCCATGCTGCTTTTTCACCACAAAAAAGTGTATATGGTTGAACTTGTTTTCTCCTCCTCCTCCTTAAGATTGTATATATTCCCTCCACTACAATTTTTAGAGAGGGTCAGCTCACCAGCAGGCCCTCAACCATAATATTTTAGAGGGTCAGCTCACCAGCAGGCCCTCATCTATTATGTTTTAGAGGGTCAGCTCACCGGCAGGCCCTCACCTAAAATATTTTAGAGGGTCAACTCACCAGCAGGCCCTCAACCATAATGTTTTATAGGGTCAGCTCACCAGCAGGCCCTCAAGCATAATGTTTTATAGGGTCAGCTCACCAGCAGGCCCTCGCCCATAATGTTTTACAGGGTCAGCTCACCAGCAGCCCCTCATCCCTAATGTTTTAGAGGGTCAGCTCCGCAGCAGGCCCTAAACCATAATGTTTTAGAGGGTCTGCTCACCAGCAGCCCCTTGCCCCTAATGTTTTAGAGGGTCAGCTCAGTAGCAGCCTCTCGCCCCTTATGTTTTAGTGGGTCAGCTCAGCAGCAGGCCCTCAACCATAATGTTTTACTGGGTCAGCTATCCAGAAGCCCCTCGCCCCTAATGTTTTAGAGGGTTAGTTCAGCAGCAGGCCCTCGCCCGTAATGTTTTAGAGGGTCACCAGCAGGCCCTTGCTCCAAATGTTTGAGAATCACCAGCAGGCCACCAATCATACTTTTCAAGAGTGTGTATTATGCCCTCCTTTATGTGTAATAAAGGGTGTATTGTAGTGCCGGTTCGGTGTAATTTTTGGCAGCCCTTTCACTAACGTGCATAGGCGTTATGAGTGTAGGAGTCCCACTACTTGAACAATTGTACCACAATGTGAACGGGGCCCTCCTTTATGTGATATACAAGCTGTTTTAGAGTGCCTCTTGCTTGTAATTTTTGGTAGCACTTGCACTTTATATACAATTGAATATACAGAAAGAATGTTTCCTAACATTTTTTTTTTGGGGGGGGGGGGTGAGGGGTTGGGCATAGTTTTGTCAGTCTGTAAAAGTGGCGTACAACTCGGACAACATGGTTCCCAGCAGCGACTTGGGAGTCCAAGATGCATCCAGACATAGTCTCCATGCTGTTCCCGATCCTTTTCAGTGGTGTTTGTCACTTTGACCTTTCTGACCCAATGGACCAGGCACCCTCCCCTCTTCAGAGCGGCGGGGTGCCTGGTTGTCTCTCATTGACTTCCATTATACTCGGATCAGCTATCAGAAAGGTGTACCTAACCTATCTAACCCCATCTACAACAAGCAGTAGAGTTATGCCATAACTGCTGTGGTAGGGCAGCTTAAAGGGGCCAAAAAGAGCAGAACTTAGTTTAGAGCAATGTATACATACCGTTACGACACCCATTTTTGAACGCAAAAGACATTTCAGGATGAAGGTGGGGAATATACTGTAAATATCACAGCGACTTCCATCTACCTTACCTCTTGTCATGTGCGCCGACACATCGTTCTTGGAGGTAGCTAATAGCTGATGAGATTGAAAGAGTGGCCGGTAATCAGAAACGATTTACTCCTATGTTGACTAACATATGAACATATTACGAGACGGTCTGAATCCTGAGAGCTGCAGACAAACAAATAATAGTGAATCTGTTAGAAGGGCCTAAATGAACTCCAGCCATTCGCCAAGGGCCCTGATCAGACACCCACTGTTCCTGGTGGCAAAATACTTCACCTCTACTTATCCCCCAGGCCCCACTTTTTGTATTTTTATATATATATATATATATATATATATATATAATCATAGAAAGGAACGCAGCACTCTTTCAGACATAAAAAAAGCGGTGATTTATTCAGCACATGTGTCAGCAACGTTTCAGCTCTCTCACAGAGCCATTATCAAGCCAAGTGAACAAACATAACATAGTTGTGCATATATATACTCCTGTGCAGGAAGTCATTAGTCTCATATCCTGTGTAATTACATACAAGTGTGTATAAAAAAGGTGTGATCAGTCAAAATACAATTGATTGCAAAAAACGTGATTCTGTGCATAGACATCGTGTTCCCCAGCATGAGGTATCTTAAAACATATTCATTCGTGATACATAAAATTCATCTCCATACAAAAGTGTTCATCTTCATGTGAAATCACACGATGCAGTGAAGTTAAAAACTCATGGCTTGTATCACTTCATGAGCATATATAAAGAAAGGAACAACCTGCAGGGAAAAGGAGTCAAAACCATTACTTATGTGGGTTACCTTATGTTGTTTGTAAGGTCTTCATTCATGTAACTTGGCGTCCCTCATGTTCCACACTGCATGCACACGCCCCTCCAGCCGCGTCACCACCACACCCGTGATGGGGCGTAACAATGATGGAAGGACATGCGCCCTGCGCAGCAAACACACTAGGAGCCATCTTGGGTAAGGGTACATTAGTGTCACGTTCACATGGCACCACGTCCCTCCGAAGAAAAAACGCAAAGCGATAAAATCTATCGACACCACCATATAACTCACAACCCCTCTCACCAAACATCATAATCCCCACACGGGACAGTTAAACAATATTTATGTCGATCATGGATAGTGTATTCGGTAACCCAAATAAGTATAAGGGCCGACACCTTAATTACCCTGGTCAGCTGACATACTATAGTTCATTATAATAAAAAATATAGATCATATCATTATTGCACAAACATTAGCCATATCACTTTATATAGCAACCAGAATTTTTCAAGGACTATCATTAGCAGCCTATAGAATCATAACGCCTATATTCATTAATTTACTTAATCATTCCTGCTGTAACCCTAAACTCCACATTTAACCCCTTTGGCATAAGTGTATCTAACCGGAAAATCCATCTTAACTTACTCTTTTTCAGTATCGATATTCTATCTCCCCCTCTTTTTGGCATATTAATCTGTTCCAAAATCATAAACTTTAGATGCTGTTCCTTGTGTTTCTTCTCAAAAAAATGTTTTGACACCGGGAGATCTTTCCTCTGATCCCTAATGCTCTGTCTGTGGTTGTTGAGGCGTGTTTTCATTTCCGTGGTAGTTTCCCCCACGTATAATAGATTACAGGGGCACCACAGAACATAAACGACCCACGATGAGTCACAGGTAAGGTACTGTTTAATTTCAAAATATTCTTTTGTTAAAGGGTGTATAAATTGTCTGCCCTTCTGCATGTACCTGCAGTTTATACATCTCAGGCAGGGATAACTCCCTCTGCTTTGTGTTCCCAAAAAGGTCTGTCTCATCGGGGGTGATTTATAGGTATCAGTTTTGACTATCCTATCACCAATATTCCTACTTCGTCTATATGACATTAGTGGGGCATCCTGGAAGGCGGAGATCATCGGATATCCACCTTTCAGGACCCCCCAATGTCTTCTGACAATCCTTTCTATTCTGGGACTGTAGACACTGTATGTAGATACAAAAGGCAATCTATCAATATCCCTTTTTCGTTTATTCGTAAGTATCATGTCCCTTGATTGGGACTTGACTTTTGACATATGTTTATTTACCAAGGATTTGGGATAACCCCTTGAAGTAAAGGATCTTCCCATATCAGTCAAACATAGCGTAGAAAACGGACAGCACTCCAATAGAAATCCAAGGTACTTTTATTCACCCAAGTGGGCAGGCAACGTTTCGGCTTAACAATAAAGCCTTTCTCAAGCCTTTCTCAAGGCTTGAGAAAGGCTTTATTGTTAAGCCGAAACGTTGCCTGCCCACTTGGGTGAATAAAAGTACCTTGGATTTCTATTGGAGTGCTGTCCGTTTTCTACGCTATATATATATATATATATATATATATATATAGACCCAAAAGTTTGAATATGGCGTATGCGGTCTTACTCTAGTAGTAGATTAAGCTAAAAGTGTAAACTCACCAGGCCTGGGAAACCATAAACACGAATATATGGCTATTTCAATTAACGAGCTAATGTTTCCTGTAATAAGGACAGAGAACGTACACACCATACCTGCAGTTGTGACAGGAAATAAGCTTAAGGTTGTGATAAACTATGTATGGTGCACCTGTAGTCGTGATTAGAGATGAGCGAACACCTGGATGTTCGGGTTCGAGAATTCGGCCGAACTTCCCGAAAATATTCGGGTTAGGGATCCGAACTCGACCCGAACTTTATCCCGAACCCGAACCTCATTGAAGTCAATGGGGCCCGAACTTTTGGGGACTAAAAAGGCTGTAAAATAGTCCAGGAAAGGGCTGGAGAGCTGCAAAAGGCAGCAAAATGTAGGTAAATGCCCTGCAAAAAAATGTGGATAGGGAAATGAATTAAAATAAAATAAATAAAAATTAACCAATATCAATTGGAGAGAGGTCCCATAGCAGAGAATCATGAGTCATATCACCCACCACTGGAGAAGGCCACTTTCAGTTATTTAGGCCCCTAGCACCCAGACAGAGGAGAGAGGTCACATGGCAGAGGTTAAGGCTTCATATCACCCACCATTGTAACAGGCCACTTTCAGTTATTTAGGCCCCGGCGCCCAGATTGAGGAGAGGTTCATTCAACTTTGGGTTGCACCGCAAGATCATGGTAAAGTTAAAAAAATGAGGATTCAATAAAGAAGTCCCCCAGAGTACAAGAATACATGGTTGAGGGGGAGGCAGTTATAAATGTCTAATCTGCACAAGGGAGGGACAGGTCCTGTGGGATCCATGCCTGGTTCATTTTTATGAACGTCAGCTTGTCCACATTAGCTGTGGAAAGGCGGCTGCGTTAGTCAGCCCTGTCGTGCTGAATACACATTCAGACAAAACGCTGGCCGCCGGGCAGGCCAGCACCTCCAAGGCATAAAATGCTAACTCTGGCCACGTGGACAATTTGGAGACCCAGAAGTTGAATGGGGCCGAACCATCAGTCAGTACGTGGAGGGGTGTGCAGACATACTGTTCAACCATGTTAGTGAAATGCTGCCTCCTGCTAACACGTTCCGTATCAGGTGGTGGTGCAGTTAGCTGTGGCGTGGAGACAAAACTTTTCCACATTTCTGCCATGCTAACCCTGCCCTCAGAGGAGCTGGCCGTGACACAGCTGCATTGGCGACCTCTTGCTCCTCCTCTGCCTTCGCCTTGGGCTTCCACCTGTTCCCCTGTGACATTTGGGAATGCTCTCAGGAGCGCGTCTACCAGCGTGCGCTTGTACTCGCGCATCTTCCTATCACGCTCCAGTGCAGGAAGTAAGGTGGGCACATTGTCTTTGTACCGGGGATCCAGCAGGGTGGCAACCCAGTAGTCCGCACACGTTAAAATGTGGGCAACTCTGCTGTCGTTGCGCAGGCACTGCAGCATGTAGTCGCTCATGTGTGCCAGGCTCCCCAGAGGTAAGGACAAGCTGTCCTCTGTGGGAGGCGTATAGTTATCGTCCTCCATATCCCCCCAGCCAAACACCAGTGATGGTCCTGAGCTGTGTTGGGTGCCACCCTGCTGTGAACCTGCTTCATCTTCATCCTCTTCCTCCTCCACCTCCTCCTCGTCCTCCAGTAGTGGGCCCTGGCTGGCCACATTTGTACCTGGCCTCTGCTGCTGCAAAAAAACTCCATCTGAGCCACTTCTAACAGACTGGCCTGAAAGTTCTAAAAATGACCCCTCATCCTCCTCCTCCTCCTGGGCCACCTCCTCTTCCATCATCACCCTAAGCGTTTTCTCAAGGAGACATAGAAGTGGTATTGTAATGCTGATAACGGTGTCATCGCCACTGGCTATGTTGGTGGAGTACTCGAAACAGCGCAACAGGGCACACAGGTCTCGCATGGAGGCCCAATCATTGGTGGTGAGGTGGTGCTGTTCCGCAGTGTGACTGACGCGTGCGTGCTGCAGCTGAAACTCCACTATGGCATGCTGCTGCTCGCACAGTCTCTCCAGCATGTGCAAGGTGGAGTTCCACCTGGTGGGCACGTCACATATGAGGCGGTGAGCAGGAAGGCCGAAGTTACGTTGTATCGCAGACAGGCGAGCAGCGGCAGGATGTGAACGCCAGAAGCGTGGACAGACGGCCCGCACTTTATGCAGCAGCTCTGACATGTCGGGGTAGTTGTGAATGAACATCTGCACCACCAAATTCAGCACATGCGCCAGGCAAGGGATGTGCGTCAAACCGGCTAGTCCCAGACGAGATTTTGCCCATTATCGCACACCACCAGGCCGGGCTTGAGGCCCACCGGCAGAAACCGCTCGTCGGTCTGTTGTTCAATACCCCGCCACAACTCCTGTGCAGTGTGGGGCCTGTCCCCCAAACATATGAGTTTCAGAATGGCCTGCTGACGTTTACCCCGGGCTGTGCTGAAGTTGGTGGTGAAGGTGTGTGGCTGACTGGATGAGCTGATGGAAGCAGAGGAGGAGGAAGCCGAGTAGGTGGAGGAGGCTACAGGAGGCAAAGAATGATGCCCTGCGATCCTTGGCGGCGGAAGGACGTGCGCCAAGGAACTCTCCGCCTGGGGCCCAGCTGCCACTACATTTACCCAGTGTGCAGTTAGGGAGAATTAGCGTCTCTGGCCGTGCTTACTGGTCCACATATCTGTGGTTAGGTGGACCTTGCCACAGATGGCGTTGCGCAGTGCACACTTGATTTTATCGGATACTTGGTTGTGTAGGGAAGGCACGGCTGTCTTGGAGAAGTAGTGGCGGCTGGGTACAACATAGTGTGGGACAGCCATGGACATCAGCTGTTTGAAGCTGTCTGTGTCCACCAGCCTGAATGACAGCATTTCAAAGGCCAGTAGTTTAGAAATGCTGACATTCAGGACCAGGGCTCGAGGGTGGCTAGGTGGGAATTTATGCTTTCTCTCCAAGGTTTGTGAGATGGAGAGCTGAACGCTGCAGTGTGACATGGTGGAGATGCTTGGTGATGCAGGTGGTGGTGGCGGTGGCACATCCTCTGTTTGGTGGGCAGCAGGTGCCAACGTTCCTCCCGAGGCGGAGGAAGAGGCCGAGACAGCAGCAGAAGAGGGAGCAGGGGGAGCCAGAGTGAGTTCCTTGCTTTTAAGGTGTTTACTCCACTGCAGTTCATGCTTTGCATGTAGATGCCGGTCATGCAGGCTGTGCTAAGGTTCAGAACGTTAATGCCTCGCTTCAGGCTCTGATGGCACAGCGTGCAAACCACTCGGGTCTTGTCGTCAGCACATTGTTTAAAGAAGTGCCATGCCAGGGAACTCTTTGAAGCTGCCTCGGTCCCTGGTGGCGGTGGCCAGTAGTAGGCGAAATCTCTTGGCGGCGGCTGTTCTGCTTTTGCCCCCTGCTCCCTCTTTTGCTACTCTGTTGGCTCGGTCTCACCACTGGGGTCTAGGACTTCATGGTACCCTGCATCGTCTTCCACACAGTATTCCTCCCTGACCTCCTGTTCGGTCTGCACACTGCAGAAAGACGCAGCAGTTGGCACCTGTGTTTTGTCAGTATCAGAGACGTGCGGACTCCGATGAGGTGGTATTCCTATGTACTCATCATCAGGAAACATCAGTGGTTGTGCATCAGTGCATTCTATGTCTTCCACCACTGGGGAAGGGCTAAGAGGATTCCCTTGGGAAACCCTGCCAGCAGAGTCTTCAAACAGCATAAGAGACTGCTGCATTATTTGAGGCTCAGACAGTTTCCCTGATATGTATGGGGGTGATGTGACAGCCTGATGGGCTTGGTTTTCAGGCGCCACCTGTGCGCTTTCTGCAGAAGACTGAGTGGGAGATAATGTGAACGTGCTAGATCCACTGCCGGCCACCCAATTGACTAGCGCATGTACCTGCTCAGGCCTTACCATCCTTAGAACGGCATTGGGCCCCACCAAATATCGCTGTAAATTCTGGCGGGTACTGGAACCTGAGGTAGTTGGTTCACTAGGACGTGTGGCTGTGGCAGAATGGCCACGTCCTCTCCCAGCACCAGAGGGTACACTGACACCACCACGACCGCGTCCCTTACTAGATGTGTTCCTCATTGTTACCGTTCACCAAGCACCACAATAAGAGAAAAAATATTTGGCCCAATGTATTGATTTCAAATTCAGCCATTTTTTTACAGGCACCTAACACTATCTGAATATTTATTTATGTAGCGTATTACACTAATCCAGGCACAGCAGTAACCACTGATTTAGGGGAATATCTCTTTTAGGGCTAGTATTTAGGCCCTGGATGAAAGGTATCCTTTTATGGACAGATTCACACTAGGAGATGCACAGTAGCGGGTGAAAAAATATGTAGGATTATGCCTTCAGCAATTGTATTTTAACACTTTGTGTAATATACCCTTTAACGGACAGAAATACAATGGGAGATTCATGGTAGCGTGTGAAGTTATTGAGGATGACCCTCTCAGCACTTGTATATACACCTTGAGTGTAATATACTCTTTTACGGACAGATTAACACTTGGCCTGGAACAGCTGGAACACCAGATTCAGGGTATTGCTATATTGGCAAGTGAATTTCACCCCAGAACAAAATATATTTTTTGGCAGACACTATTATACTTTGCCAGCCACTGCTGGGACACCAGAATCAGGGTATTGCTATTTTGGCAATTGAATTTCACCCCAGAACAAAATATATGTTTTGGCGGACACTATCATACTTTTCCAGCCAGTGCTGGGACACAAGATTCAGGGTATTGCTATTTTAGCAAGTGAATTTCACCCCAAAACAAATTATATGTTTTGGCGGACACTATTATACTTTGCCAGCCAGTGCTGGGACACCAGATTCAGGGTATTGCTATTTTGGCAATTGAATTTCACCCCAGAACAAAATATATGTTTTGGCGGACACTATTATACTTTGCCAGCCACTGCTGGGACACCAGGTTTAGGTGATTGCTATTTTGGCAGTTGAATTTCACCACCGAAAATATTATATCCTTTGCCAGACAGCAGACAGTATTACACTTGGCTAGCCAAAGCTGGAACACCAGATTTAGGGGATTGGTATTTTGGCAATTGTATTTATGCCCTTAATAAAATATAGAAATTGCTATCCTGAGTTTCTAGGGGTGACAATAAGCACAGCCAAGCCCCTGATGTAGGATATAGCAAAAAAAAACTAGTATTGATGGATTGATGGACATGGTGGCAGCTTGTTCTGGTGCACCACAAGTCACAAAATGGCCGCCGATCACCCCAGAAAAAAGTGACAGAAAAACGCTCTGTGCAGCCTAAAAACCAGTGAGCAATTAACTAGCAGAAGTTGAATCATTCACAGCTGTAGATCAATCAGTTCATTAGGTGCTGTTGCTGACTTTTCCCTGCCTAATCTCGCCCTCAAAGAAGCTGCGTCCTCTACCTACACTAATCAGAGCAGTGTGACGTGTGGCGCTACGTGACTTCAGCTTAAATAGAGGCTGGGTCACATGTCGCACTTGGCCAATCACAGCCATGCCATTAGTAGACATGGCTGTGATGGCTTCTTAGGACAAGAAGTAAAACGCTAGCTGATTAGCTGCTGTGCAGCCCTTCAGAAAGCAGGAAGAAATCGCCGTACAACGGACCCGAACCCTAACTTTTTTGAAAAAGCCCAAAATTCGGTACGAACCTGAACTATGCTCGAACTGTTCGCTCAACACTAGTCGTGATAGGACTTGTCGTGTCTGTGGACATGACAGACTTCATAAATTGCGCCTTATTACTGTACCTCCTACTGGAAGACGGACCGATACCCAGGACTTAAGCCCGACACCAACACCCTCAGCCAGAGTTTGTAGATAAAGTAAGCATACCTGTAATGAAGACATAATGTACACACAATACCTGCAGCTATGACAGGAAATAAGCTGAAGGTCATAATAGACTACGTATGCTGCATCTGTAGTCGTGATAGGTCTTATCGTGTCTGTAAATGTGACAGACTTCGTAAATCGCCTGTAGTCGCGACAGGACTACCTGTGGACGAAACTGATGACATAGTATAGTGTTGTTTTTTTTTTTTGGAACAACCCCTGAACTTGAGAAATGTGAAAAATGAGACCACAGGGTCAGCTTGCAGGGAGAATGGGTCTATAATGCAAGGACGGGCAAGAGAAAAAGTAACAGCGGGGAGCGAGAGGAAGCAAGAATCTAGAGAGGGTAAGTGGGAGAAAGTGCACACCTGGGAGAAGGTGATGTCCGATAAGGCAAGCTTAGGATGACTGATTATAAGTAAAAAACAATGAAGACCCAACAACATAGAAAATAAATGTCAGAGAAAAACAATAATGTGAGTGAGACTCTAATGGCAGAAGCCACGCTTGTGAGCCACCACAAGAAAAATTGTATTGTGAGCCACAGATGACCGAGCCATATAAGCGGGCTTGAAGACAGAAAAAGACATGGAACCTACTTGTGGTGGGTCCGACCTCGAATGGCGAAGCCATGCGTGAGAGACTCTAAGGGCGGAGCCATGCGTGAGAGACTCTAAGGGCGGATTTATTTTTATTTATTTTAAATATAAACCACTTATGCAGCACCAGTAGGACTTGGGGACTCGCATAACCATGACCCTCTCCGACAGCGAACCTAGGACACTAACCAGCCTACAACCATATTGTACCCCTAACTAACAACATAAAGAACGGTTATATGCCCCCCCGGAGCCATGAGGCCGAAGCGGTCATCGGGCCCCCGAAGCCATAAGGCCCCCCGAAGCCAAGAGACTGAACTGGATGACCTAACAGTGACGATAAGTAATTAAAACGTGAGCCAGACCTGATGGAATATGCGTAGACATTAGTGATCTGAACCACATGCATAAATGAAACATTAAACCAACCGCGAACCGTGAAATTGAAACAGATGGGAGAAAACAAGAGCCAGAGGCATTGCAGTTCGCCAAGAGAAGACCCTTATCGTGACAAACGAATGATCAACTTGTGAAATATAGTAGGAAACTTACCCCTTTTGGCCCACTGACCGCTAAGGAGCTATTTGGTTAACTGGGTGAACGCGAACCAGAAGTAAAGGAGAATGCAAACCCAGGACTAAAGAACACCACAATTTTTTTTATTTTTTATTTTTTTTATTAAAGAAGTGAACAGAATAAGTAGGCCTATGGAATGTAACAAACCACCGAGTAAAGAAACGTAAGCCTGAAAAGAAAGCAGCTATGTATATTGGGAGAACAGTATCAGAGCGATGTGCTGACTGCCCTAGTGAGAATACTGAGTAACCATGTGGTGGTGCCTAAAAACATGGTATGGGCATAGCTCTGAGTATGACCATGAAGAGCATGGTATAAAGCAGCCGTATGAATGCAATCTGAAGTGAGCAGAGTATTATTGTGATGCAACAGCAGATGCATTAACGCAGCTCTAGTAGTGAATGGAGTATAGGAAGGACAAGATGTAAATGCAGACACAGGACGTAGCTTTGAAGGTAGCAATCCTAACCACAATCATTCGACCATTAGAGCCCAACCCCCTTCGCCCAAGAGCGCTATAAGTCACGGACAGTGTAACCAAGTTGGATCCGACTGTGAATGCCAGCACTCACCTGGCACCTTCTGCCATTGCCCAGGCACGAACGAACCTCCACATGATGCGGCAGGAGTTTTTTTTTTTGGAACGATGGTCACCACAACACCACCTCGTGTTTGCCTAGGAAAACAAACGTGGTTGAACATAAACCCTGATGCAACACAAATTAATTGACATAATGGTGCACCTATAAACATAGCACAGAACCTCTGACACATGCGTGCCCATAAAATACAGTTTATAGATTAAACACACTTATATCCAAGAGCATCGAAACTCAAATACAGACGCCTTAACCAAATCTGCTGTGCCCCCATATATATAGACCATTGATACAAATTTACCAACACCTTACATAACTGGTGCTAACTGCGGACGTGCGCCCGCATGTAAAACAGGTGCCAGTAAACATGCAACAATTTTTTTTTTAGCATGCTCATTCCTGCCTATTATAAGGCATATATCTTACCAATAACTATATATACACAGTAGACCCCCCCCCCCCAAGCCCCTAAACGGCCAGGCAACAATCCTAACCCCAATCATTCGACTATAAGCACCCAGCCTCCTCCATCCCAGAGCACTGCAAATCGCGGGCCGCAGTGTGAATCCTCCGCAAACAAGTCCGGTCCTACCGTTGGCGCCAGCATTCGCCTGGCCCCTTTTGCCGCTACCCAGGCGTGAACCAACCGCCACACGATGCTGCGTTTTTTTGGTTTTTTTTAATATTAATCGACCATTGATACACGACCCTTCAAAAATAAATAAAAAAAATACCATCACTTAAACACAGCATGCGTAGCTTGGAGACACACGTCCAGCATGTGAAAGGTATCAGAAAACATAAGACGGACAATCCTCCGCACATATATAGATCCCAGAGAAGAGGCAGCACTCCTGAGTTAAATGGTGATGACCCAATTTATTCCAAGGCAACGTTTCAGCCTACTCCATAAAAGTGGAAAAAAGCCAACAGCACTCCAATATTATCCCAAAAGTTATAAAGGTTTATTCACCCAGTGTCAAAATAGCGACGTTTCAACCGCTTGTTGCGGTCTTTCTCAAGTTAAGTGAACATGTGTTCAAACAGTGATATATAAAGGTGAAACCATTCATTACAATAATTCATCCAATTTAGCTCAAATTCATCATGATACAACTGGGAATGCATACATATATCAGATAATGTCCATCAATTCATATTTAAAGCAACATCTGTAACAAATAAAGTGCTAGTGCCTTGTGCAAATTGCATTATACGTTATAAAGTGCACAATCTATACGAATAAAAGCCCTGTGTCCCTGCCGTCCGTGTGTGTGTGCCGAATACTCAAGTGTGCATGCGCGGCGCACAGAGCATTCGGCACACACTACATGTGCGGCATCCTATTGTAATGGCAGCGGGGCCCGGTGCACTCACTATATTACACCGGGCCCCGCTCAGAGTAGAAATACTATGAATAACTGTACAAATAATAACCCTGGGGACGCCTCTATGTTAGAATATACCCTTGGATCTGAGTTAGATCATGAAAACTCAGATCCGACAGTATATTCTAACAGAGAGGCGTTCCCATAGTGATGGGGACGCTTCAAGTTAGAATATACTGAGAAGTCTGTATATTCCGGCCCCCTACTGCCTTGCAGCACCTGACCTTTTACAGGGGGCTGTGATCAGCACAATTAACCCCTCAGGTGCCGCACCTGAGAGTTAATTGTGGGAATCACATCCCCCTGTAAAAGACCAGATGCTGCCAGGCAGCAGGGGGCCAGACCCCCCTCCCTCCCCAGTATTAAAATCATTGGTGGCCAGTGTGTGGCCTCCCCTCCCCCAATTAAAATCATTGATAGCCAGTGTGCGGCCTCCGCCACAGTCAGCCACAGACCCCCCTATAACAGTGTCAGACACAGACCCCCCTATAACAATGTCAGCCACAGACCCCACTATAACAGTGTCAGCCACAGACCCCCCTATAACAGTGTCAGCCACAGACCCCCCATAACAGTGTCAGCCACAGACCCCCCCATAACAGTGTCAGCCTCAAACCCCCCCATAACAGTGTCAGACTCAGACCCCCCCATAACAGTGTCAGCCACAGACTCCCCCATAACAGTGTCAGCCACAGACCCCCCATAACAGTGTCAGCCACAGACCCCCCATAACAGTGTCAGCCACAGACCCCCCCATAACAGTGTCAGCCTCAAACCCCCTCATAACAGTGTCAGCCTCAGACCCCCCCATAACAGTGTCAGCCACAGACCCCCCATAACAGTGTCAGCCACAGACCCCCATAACAGTGTCAGCCACAGACCCCCATAACAGTGTCAGCCACAGACCCCCCATAACAGTGTCAGCCACAGACCCCCACATAACAGTGTCAGCCAAAGACCCCCATAACAGTGTCAGCCAAAGACCCCCATAACAGTGTCAGCCACAGACCCCCCATAACAGTGTCAGCCACAGACCCCCATAACAGTGTCAGCCACAGACCCCCCATAACAGTGTCAGCCACAGACCCCCATAACAGTGTCAGCCACAGACCCCCATAACAGTGTCAGCCACAGACCCCCCATAACAGTGTCAGCCACAGACCCCCATAACAGTGTCAGCCACAGACCCCCATAACAGTGTCAGCCACAGACCCCTCCATAACAGTGTCAGCCACAGATCCCCCATACATGTCATCCACAGATCCCCCATATCCGTGTCATCCACAGATCCCCCCCATAACAGTGTCATCCACAGATACCCTCATAACAGTGCAGCCACAGATCCCCCATAACAGTGCTAGCCACAGATCCCCCATAACAGTGCCATCCACAGATCCCCCATAACAGTGCCAGCCACAGATCCCCCCATACATGTCATCCACAGATCCCCCCCATAACCGTGTCATCCACAGATCCCCCCCATAACAGTGTCATCCACAGATACCCCCATAACAGTGCCAGCCACAGATCCCCCCCATAACAGTGCTAGCCACAGATCCCCCCATAACAGTGCCAGCCACAGATCCCCCCATAACAGTGCCAGCCACAGATCCCCCCATAACAGTGCCAGCCACAGATCCCCCCATGACAGTGTAAGAACTAATGTTCTAGCCCCCTTTATTGTAACGGGCCTAATGTCTAGTCCAGTATAATTGATAATAAAGTGTATACAAGTGTTGTCAATATGTCTCGTCTTGATTAAAAACTTACAAACCGGCATTGCATTAACTATAAGTGGCAATGGAGCACTCGGTCCCGGACGCGTCCACATCTCATTCAGGCGCATGCACGAGATCACGCTTCTCTTGCGATATCTCGGGCGCAATTCACAATAAACCACAGCACTGGAATAACCATATCAAAGATGGCCAGAATTCACTGCTAATGTCTATGCGCATGTCCAAACACTGGTTGCCTCCCTTACATGATCATGTGATATATGGTCACATGTGACAGATCTCAAAAACAAACAAACGTCAAAATAAACATGATACCAGGATCACAATGAGGAGAGCTGGATAATGGCCGGGTCACCAGTCAGAAATCCACCAACAATGGGTGATGCAGATGTCGCCGCAACGAAACGTCCACAACATCCCAATATACTCAATCAGACCCCAATACATTATTGGACAATTTACCACAAAAATGATGATGTCACACAGCCAAGGTCTGGCCGACCCATCAGTCAGACCAACGCTGTAAGGGGGTAACAAAAGCGTTGCCACAGGTTACCATGTCAAACCGCCTAAGTCCCCCCTAAAGAGACACCAAATAAAAGTGGTCCAATATGAACTTTAGAGTATTCAAAATAATCTTAGCATTCTAATACATTATATAAGTTATTGTGATCTGTAACACAATATGATTATATAATATAAAAAATATATAAAGCAATAGAATAACATGGCCATCTTTATGTTATAAATAACTTGATATAATAAGGATGTACAATGTGGATCGTTGGTCCAAGGCCTCGATGCTCCAATTGTCACTCAGAGTGCATGCCGGTGTTATAGCTCGTAGTAGAATAATCTAAAAACACAAAAAATAAAACTATAAAATTCACTCAATATTGTATTAACAAAACATAATTAAACATGTCACACATGTCCAAAAAAGAGACTACAGCAAGGAGGAAGAGCAGAGAGCGACCCACCCAGAGGGACACCCCTAATTTATCTTGAAGGCAACATTCAGGCCATTTGGTCTGAGTGTTTTCAAGGTGAATATCCAAAATAATTCTCGCTTTTTAAGTAGGGCATTTCTATCCCAGCCACATCTACCTAACTGAACCTGTTCAAGGATACAAAACCTGAGGTCTTTTTCAGAATGACCTGCCTCTTTGAAATGTTTAGAAACCGGCAGATCCATCTTTTCTTTCCTAATGGAATATCTATGTTGGTTGAGTCGTGTTTTGACATCCCACATGGTCTCTCCCACATACCAAAGCCCACAAGGGCATGACAGTAGGTAGACCACGTGGGATGATTCACAAGTTAAATATTGCACAATTTTGATTGTCCTATCAGTCAATGGATTATAAAACGAATTCCCTTTCAGCATTGAGCGGCAATTCACGCAGCTTAGACACGGATAACATCCACTGCGTGTAGAGCCGCAAAAAGATTTCATGCTTACTCTATTGCTGCCTACATTGGATCTTACTAACCTATCCCCAAAATTCCTTCCTCTGCGATAGGAGAACAATGGAGGTGTATGGAATTCTTTGATCTGAGGGAAACTATTTCCAATTATCTTCCAATGCTTCCAGATGACAGACGCAATCTGTGGACTATCAGTAGAGTATTGCGAGACAAATGGAATGCGCGCACTTGATTCAGCCTCTTTATTGGAAGCACATTGTGGGCTGGATTCAGCCCGCAATTTACTCTCCCGTATGAGTTTCTTGGGATAACTGCCCATTTCCAAATCCCAGATCCTTAGTGGGTTTATCACTAACGAGCCTCTTAACCCGAAGGAATTGACTATAAGGCAAGGACTTGATCATAGAGCGGGGATGATGGCATAATGGGGATAGGTTAGTAAGATCCAATGTAGGCAGCAATAGAGTAAGCGTGAAATCTTTTTGCGGCTCTACACGCAGTGGATGTTATCCGTGTCTCAGCTGCATGAATTGTCGCTTGATGCTTAAAGGGAATTAGTTTTATAATCCATTGACTGATAGGACAATCAAAATTGTGCAATATTTAACTTGTGATTCATCCCACGTGGTCTACCTACTGTAATGCCCTTGTGGGCTTTGGTATGTGAGAGAGACCATGTGGGATGTCAAAACACGACTCAACCAACATAGATATTCCATTAGGAAAGAAAAGATGGATCTGCCGGTTTCTAAACATTTCAAAGAGGCAGGTCATTCTGAAAAAGACCTCAGGTTTTGTATCCTTGAACAGGTTCAGTTAGGTAGATGTGGCTGGGATAGAAATGCCCTACTTAAAAAGCGAGAATTATTTTGGATATTCACCTTGAAAACACTCAGACCAAATGGCCTGAATGTTGCCTTCAAGATAAATTAGGGGTGTCCCTCTGGGTGGGTCGCTCTCTGCTCTTCCTCCTTGCTGTAGTTTCTTTTTTGGACATGTGTGACATGTTTAATTATGTTTTGTTAATACAATATTGAGTGAATTTTATAGTTTTATTTTTTGTGTTTTTAGATTATTCTACTACGAGCTATAACACGGCATGCACTCTGAGTGACAATTGGAGCACCGAGGCCTTGGACCAACGATCCACATTGTACATCCTTATTATGTCAAGTTATTTATAACATAAAGATGGCCATGTTATTCTATTGCTTTATATATTTTTTATATTATATAATATTCATATTGTGTTACAGATCACAATAACTTATAAAATGTATTAGAATGCTAAGATTTTTTTGAATACTCTGAAGTTCATATTGGACCATTTTTATTTGGTGTCTCTTTAGGGGGGACTTAGGCGGTTTGACATGGTAACCTGTGGCAACGCCTTTGTTACCCCCTTACAGCGTTGGTCTGACTGATGGGTTGGCCAGGCCTTGGCTGCGTGACATCATTTTGTGGTAAATTGTCCAATAATGTATTGGGGTCTGATTGAGGATATTGGGATGTTGTGGACGTTTCATTGCGGTGACCTGCGGCGACGTCTGCATCACCCATTGTCGGTGGATTTCTGACTAGTGACCAGGCCATTATCCACCGCTCCTCATTTTGATGCTGGTATCATGTTCATTTTGAAGTTTGTTTGTTTTTGCGATCTGTATCATTGACCGTATATCACATGATCATGTAAGGGAGGCAACCAGTGTTTGGACATGCGCATAGATATTAGCAGTGAATTCTGGCCATCTTTGATATGGTTATTCCAGTGCTGTGGTTTATTGTGAATTGCGCCCGAGATATCGTGAAAGATGCGCGATCTCGTGCATGCACCTGAATGAGATGTGGACGCCTCCGGGACCGAGTGCTCCGTTGCCACTTATAGTTAATGCAATGCCGTTTTGTAAGTTTTTAATCAACACGGGACATATTGACAACAGTTGTATACACTTTATTATCAATTATACTGGATTGTGCACTTTATAACGTATAATGCAATTTGCACAAGGCACTAGCAATTTATTTGTTACAGATGTTGCTTTAAATATGAATTGATGGACATTATATGATATATGTATGTATTTACCGTTGTATCATGATGAATTTAGGCATAATTGGATGAATTATTGTAATGAATGGTTTCACCTTTATATATCACTGTTTGAACACATGTTCACATAGCTTGAGAAAGATCGCAACAAGCGGTTGAAAGGTCGCTATTTTGACACTGGCTGAATAAACCTTTATAACTTTTTGGATAATATTGAAGTGCTGCTGGCTTTTTTCCATTTTTATTGACGTGGACCTAGTGCCAGTTCGTATGGCCTGATATTGCACCCACATGTAATATAGTGTGCTGCTTCCTCCTTTTCCATATTTATTTATGTGTGTATAATATATATATATATATATATTTTTTTTTAAATCATCATTATCTACCGCTATGTACATGCACATACATGGTGCAGACGTAGGAGTTGAGCTTGCACCATTACCTGTTGGTGTCCATTATAATATGCAGGTGACACATCGCTGCAGCTGGCAGTATTGGAGCTCGTTCCAGTTCTGCCATTGTAACATTTTAGATGCTGCGTGCTGACTTAACAAACATAATACACATAGATTATGTACATCCTCAATGTACTTACTATATACAGTAGATATAATGTATATCCTCAATGTACTTACTATGTACTGTATATATAATGTACATCCACTGTATACTTACTCTATACAGTATGTAATATAGTTTATAAGGTTGAAAAAAACATCTGTCCACCTAGTTCATCCTGTTATACTGCAAGTTGATCGAGAGGAAGGCAAAAAAATAGAATTAGACTTACCGGTAATTCCTTTTCCGTAAATCCACCATGACAGCAGGATAGGAGAGATTGCCCTCTGACCTTTATAGGGGCAGGAACACAGAGAAAGGTTAAATTGCCCCCGCCCTAAGTCCTCCTCAGTGTTTACCAGATTACTGTAGTGATATCTATATAGATATATATATTTTTTTTTTGTGTGTGTTTTTTTGTGTTTTTTTTGGGAGGGAAATTTGTGCCGTCATGGTGGATTCACGGAAAAGGAATTACCGGTAAGTCTAATTCTATTTTTCCCGGTTCACCATCATGACGGCTGAATAGGAGATTTACCAGATTAATATGTTAGGGGGGCTATAGCCTGGAGAACCTTTCTACAGAAGGAAAGGTCAGAGGCTCCTGATAGGTCCAGCCTATAATGTCTTATGAAGGTATGTATATTAGACCATGTGGCTGCTTTGCATATTTGCTCCAATGAGGCACCTGTTTTTTCTGCATAGGAAGTTGACATTGCTCTGGTAGAATGAACTTTTAGGTTTACAGGACACGGAAGATTCTTTAAAAGATAACAGTTTTGGATGGTTTGTCGTATCCATCTGGCTATGGTGGTCTTAGAAGCCGATTTCCCTTTTTTCTTTCCCGCGAACTGAATTAATAGGTTACCGTCCTTCCTGAATTCTTCTGATATTTTTAAGTAATTGATTACAACACGTCTTACATCCAGTGAGTGGAGTTCTTCTTCCTTCTTGTTTTTGGGTGAGTTACAAAAGAAAGGTAAGATTATTTCTGCATTGCGGTGGAAGTCTGAAACTACCTTCGGAAGAAACCCCGGATCGGGTTTTAGGATAACTCTATCATCTGTGATTGAAAGGTAGGGTTGTCTTATCGAAAGGGCCTGTATTTCCCCGATCCTCCGTGCCAAGGTAATTGCAATGAGGAAGGTCGTTTTTAGGGAGAGCATCTTAATAGGGGATTTATCGAAAACCTTTTCCATATTTTGTGGTAAATTTTGTGGGTTATTTCTTTCCTACTGGTCTTCATTGTAGAAATGACTATCTGATACCCCTTGTTTTTTCAGATTTGTTGTTTCAGGATCCAAGCTGTCAATTTGAATAGTTTTGGATTTGGGTGTTGTACCTGCCCTTGAGTTAGAATGTCCTCCCTGTGAGGCAGGATCCAGGGTTCTGCTGCAGATAGAGTCTTTAGAGACTCAAACCAGCTTCTCTTGGGCCAGTATGGGGTGATTAAATTTCAGTTGGGTTTTTCCAGGATGATTTTCTGGATCACTTTTGGAATAATCTGGAATGGTGGAAAGGCATAAGCCAATTCCCAATTCCAAGGGATGGAGAAGGCATCTATCGCCCATGGCCTGTCGTTCAGATTTAGAGAACAGAATTTTCTGACCTTCTTGTTTGATCTTGAGGCAAAGAGATCTATCTCTGGACTTCCACATTTTTTTGTAATTATATGGAATGTTTCCAAATTCAAAGCCCATTCCCGTTGCTCTAGGGATTTCCTGCTTAGAAAGTCGGCTACTTGATTTTGAGTACCTTTTAGGTGCACCGCCGAAAGGGATTTTATATTTTACTCCGCCCAGCAAAAAATTTTCTCTGAGAGTTTTAGTAGAGTCCTTGATCTGGTGCCTCCTTTTTGTCTTAACTAGGAGACAGTTGTTACGTTGTCTGATAGTATTTTTATGTAATGTCCTTTTAGGGTATCCAAGACTCTTTATCGTTTCCCAGACCGCTTTTAATTCTCTGTAATTTGAAGACTGTTTTGAAATGTTTTCTGGCCAGAGCCTTTGAATTAGTTCTCCTGCTACATTTGCGCCCCATCCTTTCCCACTCGCATCTGTCTGTATCGTGATAGACATTTTTTTTTTGCCAAGTTGCACCTTTTTGCAGGTTTTTTGAGTTTAACCACCATTTTAGTGAGATCTTTACATGGTAGGGTATTAGAAAACAACTGTCCAGGGAGGTTTGTTTTTTGTCCCATTCCTTTAGGATCCATAACTGTAGGGTTCTGCAATGGTAAAGGGCCCATGGAACCGCTGTTATATCTGCTGTCAATGAGCCTAATAGGCTCATTGCATCTCTCACTGTACATCGGTGTTTCTTTTGAAATTATTGTATTTTTACCTTCAGGTCCGATATCCTTTATTTGGGAAGAAGTGATAATTGGTTCTGAGAATCTAACATGGTCCCGAGGAACTTTATTTTGTGTTGAGGAAGAAAATCTGACTTTTCTATATTTATAACCCAACCCAGTCTTTTTACAGATCTAGGAAGTAATTTAGGTCTCTCTTTTAATTTCTCCTTTGAGTCTGCAAGTAGCAGGAAATTGTCTAAATATGGGAAAATATTCATAGCTTGCTTTCTTAATTGGGCTACCATCTCTACGATTATTTTCGTAAATATTCTGGGCGCTGTTGTTATGCCAAACGGTAGGGCGGTGAATTGAAAGTGTAGTAGTTTCCCCGAGTTGTCTCTTATCGCGAATCTCAGATATTTTTGGAATTGGTATCTTATTGGGACGTGGTAATACGCGTCTTTGAGGTCTACTGTGCACATTAAAGAACCCTGATTTATTGAGGGGATTATTGACGCAAGCGATTCCATTTTGATTTTTTTGTTTAGTTGTTTTAAATTTATAATTGTTCTGAACGATCCGTTTGGTTTGGGAACAAGAAAGAGTGTGGAGTAAAACCTTTTTTTTTCTTGGGAGGGGGGGACTTGTGTTATGACCTCTAATTTTAACATTTCCTGAATACCGGACCAGAGTCTTTTCCCCTCTATTTTGGAAGTTGAAGAGGTTACTACAAATCTTTTTGGGAGAAGTTAGGTAAATTCTATTTTGTATCCTTTGGATATTATGTCTAAAACCCAAGGGTTTGTGGTGATCTTTTCCCAATGGTTTAAGAACCTTGTCAATCTTCCCCCGACTCTGGCATAATTTATTTTCTGTATTTCTATTTTGGGGGTTAAAAAGGAATCCTCTTCCCTTCCCTCCTTTGGGATAGCTCCATCTTCCCGTTTTCCCTTTTCCCCTGTAGTTTCTATCCTTTGATCTGTAGGTGCAAAAGGAAACCTTTTTTTCTTCTCTAATATCTTATCTAGTACCAGGCCAAATACATAATCCCCAGAGAAGGGAATGGAACAAAGTTTCATTTTAGTAATTTTGTCTCCTGACCAAGACTTCATCCATAACGCACGTCTTGCTGAATTTGAAAGGGCCGCATCTTTTGCGGCGAACCTTACTGTTTCCGCAGAAGCGTCTGCCAGAAATCCCGTGGCTGATTTGAGCAAGGGTAATGGGTTTAGGATATCTTCCCTAGGAGTCTTGTTTTTTATGTGATTTTCCAGTTCGTTTATCCACAGATACATGGATCTTGCAACCGAAGTGGCTGTAATATTAGTTTTAATACTATACATAGCAGTCTCCCATGTTTTTCGTAACAGGCCATCCACTTTAGGATCCATTGGATCTCTCAGCTGGGATGAATCTTCAAATGGCAATGAAGTTTTTTTGTTTACTTTTGCTACTTGTACATCTATTTTTGGAATATCGTCGAATAATTTAGATTCGGACGGATCAAAGAGGAGACGATTCCTAAATTCTTTTGAGACTCCTAATCTCTTCTCTGGGTCTGACCACTTGTCTAGTATCATTTCTTTTATTTTTTCGTTTATTGGAAAAACCCGGGATTTCTTTATCTTTAATCCGCCAAACATTTCGTCTTGGATTGTTTGGGGCTTCTGAACATCTTCTATGCCCATAGTGCAGGCATATCCAAACTCCGGCCCTCCAGATGTTGCAAAACTACAACTCCCATCATTTCTGGACAACCTACAGCTATCAACCTACAGAAGGGCATGGTGGGAGTTGCAGTTCTGCAACACCTGGAGGGCCTGAGTTTGGACATGCCTGCCATAGTGGTTCTGACAGCTATTAATAAGTCCGCCATTCCCTCAGAAGAGTAGAATTTTTTTGCATCTTCTACTATTTCTCCACCAGAAAGAGAGTCTCTATCCTCTTGTTGCGTAGAGGGTTCCCCTTTATCTGCTTCATCCTCTGAATCAGAGGAAGACGCGACCATTAACTTAGGTTTTTTGGGTGGGGATGGATCAGAGAGAGTATACTTTAGTAAACTTAGGGAAGATTTTACTTAATCTCTTATTAAAGCTCTGATTTCTTCTAGCATAGACTGTTGCTCCTCTCTCATGACTTGTGAAATGCATTCTTTGCATAACTTTTTAGAGTAGGACTCAGGAAGTCTTTTAGGCAAGAAACACATTTGATTGTTTTCTTAGGTTTTTTATGTGCTTCTTTTGTCACCTATCAAGAGAGAGGAAAATCCATCACTATCTCCTGCCTCAGAATGAGGGATGCTTTAATATGTAGGCACATAAGTTTGTATATCTTCCCCTATGGGGACTTACTGTAACCAGGGCAGAAGTATCCAGCTCTTTAGGCTTTTCTGCTGCAGACATATTTAGGGATCTGATCTCCAGACCTCAGATCAGGATCCCCCACATGGCTGCCACTTTTGTAATGTGCGAATCTATGAGCACTCACCCGGGAAGTGACTTCAGACGCCGAGATCACGTAGGCCGGGTTGAATCTCGCGCTTCAGCCTTCCTTCCGGAACCGCTTCCTAAGCGCCTGTGATATGATTCAGCGCTTCAATGTGAAGGGAGGGATTCCAGCCTTGAGTTTGCTTAACCCATAAATGGTAATGAAGAAAGCGCGTGCGTGTGCAAGACGCGCTGGACGCAGGCATCTGATTAACAGATGAAAGGTCCCCAGTCTCCCACACTGCCCAGCATTGGAAGAGTACCGCCGGCGGGCATTGGGGTTCTTTTCGGCATCCCAAGCACAAGGGAGGATGCGGACCCCCGATGTACTCTGTTGCCAGGTACTTCCAACGTATATTCCATCTTCTGGAAGGTTTCCTTTCTCTGACCTGTCCGCTATAGGGGCAGGAAAACACTGATGAGGACTAAGGACGGGGGCAATTTAACCTTTCTCTGTGTTCCTGCCCCTATAAGGGTCAGGGGGCAATCTCTCCTATCCTGCCGTCATGGTGGTGAACCGGGTATAAAAACTTTGAGGTAGAAGCCATCATGTACATCCTCAGTATACTTACTCTATACAGTAGATATAATGTACATCATCATTGTACTTTCTATATACAGTAGGTATAATATACATCCTCAGTATACTTACTCTATACAATAGGTATAATGTACACCCTCAGTATATTTACTTTATACAGTAGATATAATGTACATCCTCAGGGTACTTACTATATACAATAGGTATAATGTACATCCTCAGTATACTTACTCTATACAATAGGCATAATGTACACCCTCGAACTGGCCCACAGCGGTACAGGTATATCCCCCGGTGGGTCCCTGAGCAAGGTAGGCCTCTAGTCTGTCCCCCACCCCCTGCACAAGTGGACCATAACACAGTAGACTTACTGAACTACATATATATTCAATGTACAGCACCTCACCCAGCCTATGGCCATGTAAACAACTTGATAGATTATTAAAGAAACTACCCAGTGTATTATTATAGACACAATCAGATAGCTGAGATAACTTCTAGGTAAAGGGTAAAGAGGAAAGCTAACCAATGTCCTCTTTTCCTTAGGACCTACCTTCTCAAAGTTGCTGCAGAGACCCCATATTCAATCATCTGGTAGCATCTTGC
Organism: Bufotes viridis; assembly: GCA_033119425.1. Lineage (NCBI taxonomy): Eukaryota > Metazoa > Chordata > Amphibia > Anura > Bufonidae > Bufotes > Bufotes viridis. Next base: position 100,415,236 of record CM065597.1, on the reverse strand, counting down.
TGCTGTGTGAGCAGGTCATATTTAAATGTACCTGTACGGTGTGCCCCCAAAATAAATTTTACTGGTGGGCCCTAGGCAGCCCAGTCCGACACTGCCCTCAGTGGTCTTACTATATCAAGGATGTATAATTTACATCCTCAGGGTACTTAATAAATACAGTATCAGTGGCATAACTAGATATGACTGGGCACGACAGCAAATATTTGAATGACCCCCCCCCCCCAGCAATTTCTTTGCAACCCCCGCCTTCCATGCATCCCCCACTCCTGTCTCTAGTAAAGATCGTTCTTTCAGATGAGGCCCAGCAGCTGCTCCGTCCGTTTCCCACAGTGTATATAATTTATAATACTGTTAAAAAGGCCCTGGCAATAAAATCTGGGTGGGCCCCTTCCCCTGCCCCTGCTGAGCAGACCATCGAAAAATTATGGTTGAGGGTCTGCTGGTGAACTGACTCTCTGAAACATTAGGGGCAAGTGCCTGCTTCTGATCTGACCATGGAAAAAATTATGGGCAAGGGCCTTCTGCTGAGCTGACCATCTAAAAAATTAGAGGTGAGGGTCTGCTGCTGAGCTGACAATCTAAAACATTAGGGGTGAGGGTCTGCTGCTGAGCTGACTCTCTAAAACATTAGGGGCGAGTGCCTGCAGCAGATCTGACCATTTAAAACATTATGGGCAAGGGCCTTCTGCAGAGCTGACCATCTAAAACATTAAAGGTAAGGGTCTGCTGTTGAGCTGACTTTCTAAAACATTAGGGGCGAGTGCCTGCTGCTGAGCTGACCATTGAAAAAATACTGGGCAGGAATGCAGGGATAAGGGAGCAGGTCACCTCCTGACGAGTCTCTATGACTGCCCCTAGACTCCTTATGCATGAGCCACCTCAGATGGTAAGGAGGCTCATGCCCACGAACCTGGAGCCCTAGAAATCCCTGCATAGCCCTAGAAGACAAAGACAGGGCAGAGACCACACGTTCATCCTAGACCACGGATGAGCGGTGTCTCCAGAGGCCCAGTAGAGGACAGTGGCCAGACAGTGTGCGAACCTGCACGACAGGTAAGTGAACAAGGAAATACAACTAACCCAACATACCCAGTCTTACCTGCCACAGCAGAGATGGAACCAATACCAGGACCTCCTGGACCCCCATGTGGACACCAGATGCATGGGGCCTCCAGGTAGGGCAGCATACAGTCTGGAATTTGCTTAAACCCCTCCGGGAAAGCAACCCCCTTCCGGAGGACACCGACACACATGGGCGTAGCTATAGGGGGTGCAGAGGTAGCAGTCGCTACCGGGCCCAGGAGCCTGAGGGGGCCCAAAGACCCTTGTGCCGCATAGGAAGACACACAAAGCACTGAGGGAAGGGGGGCCCAAGCTGAACTCTTGCCCCAGGGCCCAGCTAAACTCTTGCCCCAGGGCCCATGAGCTGTTAGCTACGCCCCTGCCGACACACATACCTCCACGCAAACCCACACCATAACATACACCAGGTGGGGAAGGGCAAACAGATACACACTGGAGGGGAAACAATATAGCAAATAAAGGTGGCTCACACAGACCATACAGGGGAACCCTGGAACACGACCTAACCACAGGCAGTGGCACACTTGTTGCCAACGGCAACCGCACATGAGGCTACCGCGTAATAGCCCACATGTGCGGCTATCAGAACAGAACCGCCGGCAACAGCATGCCACCAAACCAAGTCATGACCTCACCACAGATCGTGACAGCCTACTGCTGAGCTGACCATCTAAAACATTAGGGGCGAGTGCCTGCTACTGATCTGACCATGGAAAAAATTATGGGCGAGGGCCTTGATGCTGAGCTGACCATAGAAAAAATGATGGTTGAGGGACTGCTGCTGAGCTGACCCTCTAAAACATTAGGAGCGAGGGCAGCCTAATAAGCATGTTGATATGATGGAGGAGGAGGAGGACGATGAGAAAAAGAAGATTAAACCATATACCCCTTTATTCAATACACCATAAAAGCCACATTTAAAGTGCCTTTATGTTCAGCCTCTTTCCTCGGGTGGAGTAGAGAAGTCAGGGGCAATCCAGGTCTTGTTTATTTTTATAAGAGTCAACTAGTCAGCATTTTCAGTTGACAGGCGGATGCGCTTATCAGTTATTATGCCCCTAGCAGCACTAAATACCCGCTCTGAAAATGGGTATAACGCGTGGGTCACGGGAAAGACAGCATAACATAAAGTCAGCCATGTGTGCCAGAGTGACAACAGACAAGACTTCGCTGTCCTCATCAGGAGGATGACTCTCAATCTTCTCATCCTCTGCCTCCTCTTCTGCCCATCCATGCTGAATAGATGGAATAAACCTGCTATGGGTACCACCCTCTGTATCATCCAATTTGTACTGAGAAGATGAAATGAGAGCGGTCACCATGTGTACTCTCTTCCCCTATTTCCACCTCTTCCACATGCAAACCGTCCGCCTTCATTGTGAGCAGCGAGCGTTTCAGTAGACACAGAAATGGGATGGTTATGCTGATTATAGCGGCATCGCCACTCACCATCTGTGTTGATTCCTCAAAGTTGCATAAAATCTCACAGAGGTCAGACATCCATTCCACCCACTAGTCGCTTGTAAAGATCGTAAGCTGACTGGAAAGGCGACGACCATGTTGCAGCTGGTATTCCACTACTGCCCTCTGCTGCTCACAAAGCCTGGCCAACATGTGGAACATGGAGTTCCAGCGCATGCTCAAGTCGCCCAACAGTCGGTGAGCTGGCAATTGCAAGCGCTGCTGCAGCTTTGCCAGACTGGCGGCAGCTGTAGACGACTTTCGTAAATGGGCACACACGTGGTGCACCTTCACCAGTAGCTCTGGCAAATTGGGGTAGGTTTTGGGAAACCGCTGAACCACTAAGTTGAACACATGTGCTAGGCATGGTATGTGTGTGAGCTTGCCGAGCTCCAAAGCCTTCACCAAGTTACAGACATTATCAGACAAAACCATGCCTGGTTGTAGGTTGAGTGGCGAGAGCCACAGCTCAGTCTGGTCCCTTATACCCTACCATAGATTTGTGGCGGTGTGCTGTTTGTCACTAGTGATTAGCGGGAGGTGCCATATTCGATTTCGCGATATTTCGCGAATATTCGATTGAATATTCGTCATATATTCGTCGAAATCGAATATTCGTCATGATTTTATATATTGCGAATTTTACGCGAATATATATTCGCGTCGAGAATGAAACTTAGATCTGAGTTCCTAATGGTTAACTTGTATTGCTAGAATTGACAAAGATAACGAATATCACACGAATATAGCACTATATTCTCAATCTTCGTTATATTCTAGCAATACAACCATTAGGAACTTAGCTCTAAGATCAATTCGCAATGCGAGTATATGTTCGCCTCGCGAATGAAACTTAGAGCTGACCGAGTTCCTAATGGTTGTATTGCTGGTCTGGAATATAACGAAGATTGAGAATATAGCGCTATATTCGTGAATTCGAGATATTCTCAATCTTCGTTCTATTCTAGCAATACATACAACCATTAGGAACCCAGCTCTAAGTTTCATTCGCAATGCGATTAATATAACCTGTATTAATCGCATTGCGATTACAACTTAGATCTGAGTTCCTAATGGTTGTATTGCTAGAATATAACGAAGATTGAGAATATAGTGCTATATTCGTGAATTCGAGATATTCTCAATCTTCGTTCTATTCTAGCAATACATCCATTAGGAACTTAGCGCTAAGATCAATTCGCAATGCGAGTATATGTTCGTCTCGCGAATGAAACTTAGAGCTGACCGAGTTCCTAATGGTTGTATTGCTGGAATATAACGAAAATTGAGAATATAGTGCTATATTCGTGAATTCGAGATATTCTCAATCTTCGTTCTATTCCAGCAATACAACCATTAGGAACTCAGCTCTAAGTTTTATTCGCGAGGCGTAACATATACTGCATTGCGAATTGATCTTAGAGCTAAGTTCCTAATTGATGTATTGCTAGAATAGAACGAAGATTGAGAATATCTCGAATTCACGAATATAGCACTATATTCTCAATCTTCGTTATATTCTAGCAATACCACTATTAGGAACTCAGCTAGCTCTAAGTTTCATTCGCGAGGCGAACATATACTCGCGTTGCGAATTGATCTTAGAGCTAAGTTCCTAATGGTTGTATTGCTAGAATAGAATGAATATTGCAATGCGAATAATTCAGGTTATATTAATCGCATTGCGATTACAACTTAGTCAAATTTGTGAGATCGTGATTCTCACATCCGACAGTACATTTTAGCATGGAGGCGTTCCCATGCACATGGGAAGTCAGCAGAAGCGGCAACGGGCAATGACTGAAGCGGGCAGGGAGCCAGGAATCCTCCGGACAGGTAAGAACAGCTTTTGGGAAGTGGGAACTGGGAAGACAACCAGAGAGCAACAAGAATTAACAACTAAAAAAAAAAAAAAAACAAAAAAAAAAAAAAACGAATATTCGAAATTGCGAATATATAGCGATATATTCACAATATTCGCAAATTATCGAAGTTGCGATATTCGCGATAAAAATTCGAAATTCGAATATTCGCGCTCAACACTATTTGTCACCTAAGCAAATTAGTTTCAGCATGGTCTGTTGCAGCTTCCCCACTGCAGTGCTTCACTGCTTCCAGCTACTGACTGATAGCTGACTGGTGCTGCAAGATGAGAATTCAGAGGTGGAAGTGGAGGAGAAGGATGAAATGGGGGGGTGGCAGCCACTAATGTAGGTGGTGGCGGAAATCCTGATGGAAGTAGGGCACGCAATCCTTGGCATAGGTAGCACCTGTGCCATCCCAGGGTACGAATCGCTCCCGGCCTCCACAGCATTCACCCACTATGCCGTCAGGGAAATGTAGCATCCCTGGCCACAAGCACTTGTCCATGTGTCAGTCGTTAAGTGGACCTTACCAATAACTGCATTGGTCAGGGCATGGGTGATGTTATGGGACACATGCTGGTGTAAGGCAGGGATGGCACAACGGGCAAAATAGTGGTGGCTGGGGACTCAGTAACGAGGCACGGCCACCGTCATCAGGCTGCGGAAAGCCTCAGTGTCCACAAGCCTAAATGGCAACATTTCCAGGGCCAGCAATTTGTAAAGGTGTGCATTTAGTGCTATGGCCTGTGGGTGGATGGCGGGGTATTTGCACTTTCTAAGGCCTTGGGTATGGACATCTGTACGCTGCACTGGGACACAGAAGTGGATGTGCCAGCTGATGGTGCTTGCAAAAGTCCAGGTGCAGGATGGGAGCCATCCGGGCCTGCGTCTTGGACAGGGGATTGGCCAGCACGTAACACAGGGGAAGAGGAGGCAGTGGTGTGACCCACAGACACTGATTGTGGACCCAGGCATTTGGCCCACCTATTAGAGTGCTTTGATGCTATGTGGCGGATCATGCTGGTGGTGGGGAGGTTGCTAGTGTTCACGCCCGACTTATTTTGGTACGGCAAAGGTTGCAAATCAAATCAAAAAAGCACCAGACTGTGGAACACCTATCCCTTGTCAAAGGAAATTTCTGCTCCGGGTAACATTTGCGGGCCTGTTTGGTGTGGCCCCCCTTCTCCCTTTTACCACCCCATTGTCTCTTCCAGCCTGTTTCGGTGCTGCAGATCACTCCCCCTCTGTACTGCTGTCCTTGCTCGGCTTGCCACCTTCCCAGGTTTGGTCAGTGATTTCATCATCCACCACCTCCTCTTCCACTTCCTTACTCTGGACATTCTCCTCACTTGTTGACCTAATAACCTCACTTATTAAAAACTATGTCTCATCCTCATCATCAACCTCTTGAGACACTAATTGCGGTTGACTTTTTGGCAACTGTGTCTCATCATCATCATCCACCCCGTGAAACACTAATTGCCGTTCCCCACCGACATCTTCTTCTGACTGTGGATGCTCAAGAGTTTGGGAATCAGGGCACAAGATCTCCTCATGTCCCTCTTCAAGCGGGCTTGGCGAGAGGCCCAAATTAAGGAATGGCGATGAAAAGAGCTCTGCAGAATATCCGAGTGTGGGATCACTTGTTTGCAAAGACTCTCGATGGTGGGAGGAAGGAGGATCAGGGTGAGGATTCTGTTGTCCAGAGTCATGGCTACTGAGACTGGACTTTGTGGAAGACAGGGTGGTTCTTAACCGACTGGAAGCCTTATCTGCTGCAATCCAACCGACCACCTGCTCGCACTGGTCTGACTTCAAGAGTGGTGTCCTGCACCGCCCTGCAAACTGTGACATGAATCTAGGTATCTTGGATAAGTGTGTTTTTTGTGCTCTGCCAGCAGGCACAGTTTCACCACGCCCAGGGCCACTGCCTCTGCGTGCTCCATCAGCAGCATGGCGGCTTCCCTGTCCCTTACTGCTCGCCTTCATCATATTAAATGGTATATATGCTTGCAAGTATGTCACATGTACAGTAGCGCAGTATTTTTAAGTGTATGGGCAAATAAATTACAGTCAATGTCACAGATATTTGGGAAGCGGAAACGTAATACAGGAGATGTAGCTCAGATAATATCGCCGTCCGCAGCGTCTACAGAAAAAGTAAACTGGATGTCACAGATATTTTTAGTATGCGCACACGTTAAACAGGAGATGTAGCGCAGATAATGTCGCCGTCTGCAGCGTTTACGGAAAAAATACACTGGATGTCACAGATACTTTTAGTATGCGCACATGTTAAACAAGAGATGTAGTGCAGATAATGTCACTGTCCACAGCGTCTACGGAAAAAGTACCCTGGATGTCACAGATATTTTTAGGATGAGCAAATGTTATACAGGAGATGTAGCACAGGTAATGTCACTGTCTGTAGCGGACACCGTCTATGAGAAAAAGTACACTGGATGTCACAGATATTTTTAGGCTGCGCACACGTTACACAGGAGATGTAGCGCAGATAATGTCGCTGTCTGCAGCGGCCAAACAATTGCACACTAGGTTGCGCTAAAAATATATATTGCTGGCAGATACAACAATAGTCCTTAAAAGGACTTTTGGGTTTCTAACAATTGCACGCAATTTAGCGCAGGTTGCGCTAATAATACATTTTGCTGCCAGATACAACAATAGTCCTTAAAAGGACTTTTGGGTCTCTAACCCTGCCTAACAAAAAAATTTAATTTATTTCCGTACACTATCTGTCTCTTCTACAGCACAGCTAGCCCTTACTAAGACAGAGCCGAACCACCTTTCATAGGGTGCTTTATAGCACCTGATGACGCGTTCCGGCCAGCTGATCACTATAATGCCAGTAATCAACATGGCTATGGCATTACAGTAAGTGGCAGTACTTACCTGCACGTTTATTGGCTGCGTAGCATCGCTCTCGAGCACAAGCGGTATTCGGCCAACCACCATGATGTGCCGAGCATCGTGATGCTCAAGCCGAACTGGTGTTTGGCCAAGCATTCTCGCTCAACACTAGTAATATTATTACACTCTAGAAATACATCCAGGCCCCTCTTGAACTCTTTTAGTGAACTCCCCATAACCACCTCCTCAGGCAGAGAGTTCAATCGTCTCACTGCTCTTACTTTAAAGAATCCTCTTCTATGTTTGTGTACAAACTTTCTTTCCGCTAGACGCAGAGGTTGTCCCATGTACTTTTGCACAATTTTATTTCATTTAAAAGAAAATGGTTTAAAAGGGTTTTTCAACATTTTAATACTGATGACCTATACTCAGTATACTTACTGTATACAGTAAATATAATGCACATCCACAGTATACTTACATTAAACAGTAGATATAATATACATTTTCAGTATACTTACTTTATATATTAAATATAATGTACATCCATAGTATAATTATTCTATACAGTAGATTTTATGTACATCCTCAGTGTACAAACTCTATAAAATATATAATGTACATCCACAGTACACTTTAGCTATACATTAGATATAAAATATATCCTTAGTATACTTATTCTATACATTAGATATAATCTACATCCTCAGTATACTTACTCTATACAATATATAATGTACATCCACAGTACACTTACAGTATACATTAGATATCATGTATATCCTCAGTATACTTATACCTCTATACAGTAATTATAATGTATATCCACTGTATACTTACTCTATACAGTAGATATAATATATATCCTCACTACATCTACTATATACAGTAGATATAATGTATATCATCATTGTATTTACTATATACAGTGGATATCATAGGCATCTTTGGTATACTTGCTCTATACTGTATAGTAGATATAATGGACATCATCAGTGTACTTACTGTTTACAGTATCAAAAAACCACGGAAGCATCTAATGCCTGTAGCTAGTGCCTCACATGTAATACCAGGCATATCCTCAAGATGCCAATTGAAACATGCATACCATAGAGCATATACTCCCATCAAACATGCTATAACTCAAAAAATATCGGGAGCCAAATGCCAATACTCAAAAATCACTTTATTCAATAATAAATAGTTAAAATTCCATAAAAAGAAGAAAGGTGCAGGTGCTATAGCACCACCCTGGACCTCTACATAGGCAGTTATCAAATCAATCTGGGTATAACATTGGTACATTCCCATCAATAAATATAAAGGTCATTGCACCAGGACAAAACAGCCTCAGAAACAAATTTTTATGTAACACCATATATCATGAAATCAAGCCTTACCCAGCGCAGTGTGTATCACGCCCAGAGGACCAGGATGGCGCCACCGGCGCGCGTTTCGGCGAACCTTCGTCCGGGGGTTCGAAGGTTCGCCGAACGCGCGCGGTGGCGCCATCCTGGTCCTCTGGGCGTGATACACTGCGCTGGCAAGGCTGATTTCATGATATATGGTGTTACATAAAACTTGTTTCTGAGGCTGTTTGTCTGGTGCAATGACCTTATTTATTGATGAGAATGTACCAATGTTATACCCAGATTGATTTGATAACTGCCTATGTAGAGGTCCAGGGTGGTGCTATAGCACCTGCACCTTTCTTCTTTTTATGGAATTTTAACTATTTATTATTGAATAAAGTGATTTTTGAGTATTGGCATTTGGCTCCCGATATTTTTTGAGTTATAGCATACTTACTGTTTACAGTAGATATAATGTACATCCTCAGTGTACTTACTATATACAGTAGATATAATATACATCCATTGTACACTTTATACAGTAGATATAATGTATATTCTCAGTATATTTATTATATACAGTAAATATAATGCACATCTTCAGTATACTTATTCTATACAATAGATACAATATACATCCTCAGTATACTTATTTTATGCAGTTGATATAATCTACATCCTCAGTAAACTTACTCTATACAGTAGGTATAATGCACATCCTCAGTATACTAATTTTTTACAGTAGATATAATGTACATACCCAGTGTACTTACTCTATATAGTGTATCTAATGTACATTCTCAGTGTATTTATTTTATACAGTAGATATAAGGTACATCCTCAGTAGACTTTTTTTTATACAGTAGATATAATTTACATCCTCAGTGTACTTACTATATATAGTAGATATAATATATATCCATTGTACACTTTATACAGTAGATATAATGTATATTCTCAGTACACTTATTTTAGACAGTAGATATAATGTACATTCTCAGTGTACATACTATACACAGGACGATAATGTACATCCACTGTATACTTTCTTTATACAGTAGATATGATGTACATCCTCAGTGTAATTACTCTATATAGTAGATATATTGTACATCTTCAGTATACTTACTCTATATACTAGATATAATGTATATCCTCAGTATATTTACTATATACAGTTGATATAATAGATATACTTAGCATATATACTATATATAGTAGATATAATAGATATAATCAATATACTTACTCTGAACAGGAGATATAATGTACATCAGTAATATACATATTTTATACAGCCGGTACAATGTACATCCTCAGTGTACTTATTCTGTATAGTAGATGTAATGTAAATACTCAGTATACTATACAGTAAATATAATGTATACCCTTAGTATATTTACTCTATACAGTAGATATAATGTACATTATCAGTATACTTACTCTATACAGTAAATATAATGTATACCCTTAGTATATTTACTCTATATAGTAGATATAATGTACATACTCAGTATACTTACTATATACAGTAGACATAATGTATATCCTCAGTATATTTACTATATTCAGTATATATAATGTACATCCTCAGTATACTTACTCTATACAGTTGATATAATGTACATCCTCAGTATACTTACTCTATACAGTAGATATAATGTACATCCTCAGTATTCTTACTCTATATAGTAGATATAATGTACATCCTCAGTGTACTTATTCTGTATAGTAGATGTAATATAAATACTCAGTATATTATACAGTAAATATAATGTATACCCTTAGTATATTTACTCTATACAGTAGATATAATGTACATTATCAGTATACTTACTCTATACAGTAAATGTAATGTATACCCTTAGTATATTTACTCTATATAGTAGATATAATGTACATACTCAGTATACTTACTCTATGCAGTAGATATAATGTATATCCTCAGTATATTTACTATATTCAGTATATATAATGTACATTCTTTGTATACTTATTCTATATAGTAGATATAATGGACACCATCTTTATACTTACTCTATACAGTAGATATAATGTACATTCTCAGTATACTTACTCTATACAGCAGATATAATTTATATCCTCAGTATACTTACTTTATACAGTAGATATAATGTATATCATCAGTATACTTACTATATTCAGTATATATAATGTACATTCTTAGTATACTTACTATATACAGTAGACATAATGTATATCCTCAGTATATTTACTATATTCAGTATATATAATGTACATTCTTAGTATGCTTATTCTATATAGTAGATATAATGGACACCATCTTTATACTTACTCTATACAGTAGATATAATGTACATTCTCAGTATACTTACTCTATACAGCAGATATAATTTATATCCTCAGTATACTTGCTATATAAACTAGACATAATGTATATCCTCAGTATATTTACTATATTCAGTATATATAATGTACATTCTTTGTATACTTATTCTATATAGTAGATATAATGGACACCATCTTTATACTTACTCTATACAGTAGATATAATGTACATTCTCAGTATACTTACTCTATACAGCAGATATAATTTATATCCTCAGTATACTTACTTTATACAGTAGATATAATGTATATCATCAGTATACTTACTATATTCAGTATATATAATGTACATTCTTAGTATACTTACTATATACAGTAGACATAATGTATATCCTCAGTATACTTACTCTATACAGTAGATATAATGTATATCCTCAGTATATTTACTATATTCAGTATATATAATGTACATTCTTAGTATGCTTATTCTATATAGTAGATATAATGGACACCATCTTTATACTTACTCTATACAGTAGATATAATGTACATTCTCAGTATACTTACTCTATACAGCAGATATAATTTATATCCTCAGTATACTTGCTATATAAACTAGACATAATGTATATCCTCAGTATATTTACTATATTCAGTATATATAATGTACATCCTCAGTATACTTACTCTATACAGTAGATATAATGCACATCCACTGTATACTTATACAATAGATATAATATATCCCTTCAGTACACATTAGGTAGACTTGTTCTGTACATCATAAATACTGTACATCCACAGTCCTGGTATACTAAGTGTTGATAGTGTCTTCAGTGTAGGGGCTGCTGAGACATAGAAGCCATGCCATGCCAGTAATGGGCAGCCATAAAGGTAAACCTAGCGCTGCTTGTGTCATCACTCACCTGGTAACAGTGCTGCAAAGGGGGGGCTCCTAGCCCCCAGCACTGGAGCACCTGAAAGTGTCAGGGACCATAGCGGGTGCACAGAGCTATTTGACTGAAACTACCAGTTTTAGTGGAGAGTTTCAGAGATCCCATAAGACCCTGGAGGACGACCACCAGTGCCAGCCCCACATACATCAGACTGGGCTAGGAACAGTGGTTTCCAGGTACCAGTGCGGCGCTCCGCTGGAGTCTGTGGACAGCGGGCTGCGCAGGTAGAATGCAATGAATTCAGGGGACTGCGGACGGCGGTGGGCGGGCGGCTGACATCGCCGTGTGCCTGCTGACGTGTGCGTTCAGCACCTCGGACAGCGCAGCACACGGTCTGCGCTCGCTTGCACCATATTAACCCCCCCTATACATTTGTACCCAAAGCACAAGTTCTCCTGCCTCCCAGAGGGGGGCTTGCCAGAAAGCAGGATATAGTTTCCTCCGAAAGGGTTAAAACTGTCATATATGACGTCAGAATTCCAATGTGCCCCGAGATTTTTCTCTCCCTCCCTTGGTTTTCTCCACCCCCCCTCCTTCTATCTCTTCCCCCTCTCTTCTCTGCCTCCCTCCCTCCTTCACCCCTCCCTCTCCACAATGTGCAGTAGTCAGATCCTGCTGCAGCAGATATAATGGAGCATCCCTCCTCCTCCACCTCCTTGTGCTGAAGCGTACCCTTTCCCCCACTCCTTTATTTTTTCCCATTTCTGTTTCATTTCATCCCCCTCCTGTACAGAAGAAAGGATAGAGGAGGGGGTGTGAGAGGGGTAAACACACAGACCCCCTCAATTCTAGCAACTACCAAAAAGGGGGAGCAAGGTAGAAAAGGGGAGATCCCAATTTGCTACCTAGATCACTCTCCCTCCCCCATCACCCTGGCTGGCAGGAGCCATGAACAAAATGCAGATGATGGAATAGGCAAGAAAAAGGAGGAAAATAGAGGTTGAAGAAAGGCACAAGCATCTTCTGGATTCCAGTTCTGGATTCTCATGTTTTTTCAGCTACAGAGAAGAAAGCGGATTAGCCTGGACAATTGCTCTCACCCTCTTCTCCTTTGCCTCCTTGCAAAATTTGGAGCGGATTAATATATCCCCTTTTCATAAAGGACGGATTCATCTAATTTTTTAATTTTTTTTTTAGATTTGGCTTTTTCATTGCTTTCTATTGAGGGGGTTCAAAGGAATTTTAAGCCTTCCCCCACCCCCATCCCTTTCCCCCTCCATCCAAAACCCCTCTTCACTCCATGGTCCAGGTGGAAATGTTGAGCTTGGGGAGAGAGAGCTGGATTGGAGCAATTCTCTCAGCTTTGGCTACCCTCCTGCTAGTCTGTTCTGCACAAAGGTAAGATGATTGGGGTAGGTGGGAGGGGTGCAGGGACTGAAGGAAAACCAGGGCTACTGCCAGAGCTTGGTGAAAGGAATGGCCATGAATAAAGGTACTTTAGTCAGGGGATACTCAAAGGTGGAGGTACCTGAGAAGATGAGAGCCAGGGGGAGGGGGTACCAGAGGAGGGAGCATGGTCAGGGTATAATTGGGGAGCAGTAGGGTTACCTAGACATTCCAGGGGTAACATATATCACCATTAGCCAGTGTTTAAGTAGCTGAGCATACATATGCCTGAGAGAAGATTCAATCATGGAGATGATCAGTATCATCTGAAGGGAAAATGGGGAATAACTGAAGAAAATGGTTGCTAGTAGGACAGACATGATGGTTGGTTGGAAGAGGCACATCTACGACACAATACACACACATCTAGAGGGTGAGCGGTACCAGACACCTTTACGCCAATGCCTTGGGCTTACTGGCTCCATGAAGTTTATACAAAAGGCGGAGAAAGCCATTAGATGCTAATAGACTGGTTTTGCAATAGCACTGTAATGGGAGGAGCTATTCTGAGGGAAATGGGGCCTTGTAGTAGGTAGGTGATACCTACAGACATGGAGCATATGATCTACTGCTGGGACACCAAGACCATTAGCACCTGTCATGGGCAAAATGGGAATAGCAAAGAATCTCTAAGACTTCATTACAACCTGGACATATGATGTGACAGTGGGATGGTTATTTTATATATAATCATTTTTTTTTCTTTCAAAAGACTATTCCAGAAAAGTTTATTTTACTAGTACAAGGATGTGATTTGAGAATATGAGAATACTGCTTACAATCTGCAATCTGTATATGTATGTCCCCTCTATCATCTTCTCTGAGCTGTAGGATTTCTCACTCTGAATGGCTGATTTGTACATTTTGAGGTGCATCCCCTTTTGTACAGTAACCTGAGGTATACAGTTCCTAACATAATCATAAAAGATATTATATTTACCAGCAGGTATCTGCAATGAGCCCAGAGGTTATGAACTAGTATAATAATAGACATCTGCAGTACAGTATGGAGGAGGTAGGTATATTTTATAGGGAGCAGTGAGACAGAGTGTATGACATTCCATTGGTTAGGGGTATTGTTTCTGGCTATAGGGAGCATGGAGCTCTTATAGAGGGCACTATGGCTGCAGTGCTCTACATCTGTTGCAGCATATATTATGCCATACTGTGCACTGGCTTCTGCAAAGCCTAATAATAAAAATCTAGATCTATTTTTCTAAATCGTGTTTTTATAATAAACATATTTTGTTATAGATTGGACAATAATATATTTTATTTTCCACGGCACTAAATCCTTAAATCCTGGAGTGCTCGCACTGGCTACTAAGCCTCATAAAGTGCTGGCAATCTCTTTCTGTAGATATCACTTTCAGCAGTCCTCTCAGTTGCGACACATGGAGGATTACAATGACAGATAACACCTCAGTAAAGCTGTCACAGAAACTGACATTTATAATAGGTGATGTTCACAGCATATCTATTCTGCCCCCCTCCCCTACACAATGACTTGTGCTCAGGTCATAAGCTGTGCCTAGAAAATGATCCCAAAGATGTCAATGAACCCCTCATATTCATTGCTTCGATGGTCCACGTGGCTGCTGTAAAATATGTCTCTAAATGTTGTTCACAATAGCTCAGGCAAGATGGCTGCCCCCATAGTCATTTACAGAAACGAAATAATAAAAATCTACAATCTGAAACATTAAATCCAATTAGCAAGAAAGAATATATTTCACTATTTGGTTTTAATTAGTAAAACAATATAAATGATGCGTTTTCTTTACGTATAAAACAAAGTAAACTACAAAACATTTCAGCAAATTCATCTTTATTAGATCAAAATATTAAAACCATGGAAAATATCAGCCAATAACAGCAATGCATTAAGAGAGCTTTATATTTTTGGTAGGTTTCAATATTTTTATTCATTAAAAAGTCATTTATATGGTTGGACTTGAATGGTTTCTTGTAGATTCAACCTACTTCCACTTCTCAAGGCAGCACCAGGGGTGGTTTCTTTTTTACATCAAAGGGCTGCTCATTATATTGACTGTGGGAAAAGTGGCTACACATGCACTTACATTATAGTCTCTGGGAAACACAGAAACAATCAGATGCGTTAACCCACAGTTCATCCATTTGAGGTTGACTGCTGCAAACAAGGGCCACGGATCCCATTTTGGATAAGTTGTTATCCCAGCAGTCAGAAGATATCTTTTACACATATAGTGCACCTCCATTCAAGCACGCTGCTGTCCTGCTTCTCTTCTGCATGTTGTTCTGTCTAGAACACGTGTCCTACACAGCAGGGGGCTGTATATTCACAAAGATGGAAGAGTTCATCTGTAAAGCACCAGAGCATTGCATGGACTGACTGTTGGAAACCACCACATTAAGGGGTTAAAGTGGTTGTGCTAGGCTTAAAGGGGTTGTGCAGTGCTAGTATATATATCGATGACCTCTCCTCAGGACAGGTCATCAATATCATATCGATTGAAGAGGTTGTGGCGCTTGTGTAAGCACTGCAACCTCTTCATTGTTTAACTGCACAATGTCTGACTTGTAACGGCGGTGCAATGTAATTACAATTGCGGTCCTATTCAAGTGAATGGGAGAAGACGGAGTACTTACACTGTACTGCTTCTACAATGTAGACAGCATGCAGGGAAACATTGAAGAGGATGCAGTGCTCGCACAAGCACCCACAAACTCTTGAAGCAGCTGATCTGATATTGATGACTTGTCCTAGGATAGCAGATAAAACTAGAAAAAATACAGAGTGCACACATAGGGTGATACCCAATGTATACAGAATTAGGCGCATATATGCTCATTGGCATGAAATAGGAGGCTTGCCAGCAGGACCCGGTCAAACACGTCAGAAACGAAGCGAAGCATAGTCCAAAGGTGGAGAAGATTCAGAGCATGAGTTAAATGAAGAAAAAAAAGACCTTTGTCAAGAGCTTCCTCAAAAAGTAATCACACTTTATTGGAAATAAAATCACAATCGTGGAAATATAAAAACCAGTGTGTTCCATATAACGCATTTCGGGGCTATGTCCCTTCTTCGGAATGGGCACTTTCTGAAGAATAGGCATAGCCATGAAAAGTAGCTGTTGAGGGGAAGTTCTGGACAAAGGTCTTTTTTTCCATTTAACCCATGCTCTGTACCCTAAGAATAGGCCATCAATATACTAGGACTGCACAACCCTTATAAAAGGAATCCCCTATCCACAGGACAGCAGGAGTCCCGTTCCCCTGAGTGAATGAGCAGGTTAAGCATGACACTGACACTTGACACTTCATTCTTTCTCTTAGGGACTTTTAGTGATATCCGATTACAGCGTTTGCCAATCTCCAGCAGTCTTATAGAGAATGAAATGAGCAGCAGTGTGCAAGCTCAACCACAAAGCTTTAAAGTCACTCTAGGTTCCCACCCTGTAGTATATGTGGTTACAGAACTCTAAGAGGGAATTTATTAACCTAATTACTCCACTTCTGTGACATGAAAAAGCCTCAAATTATGGTGTACGCTAGGGATAAGCGAATCGAACCTAACGAAGTGGAATTCGATCCGAATTACAGTAAAAATTCGATTTGCAACTAATGCAAATTTCCTTGCGCTTTGTGGTAAGAAATTGCATTTTTCCTAAAATGGCTGCTGCACATGTGAGGACATGGAGAAAGGAACTCAGGGAAGGCGGGATCACCCAGACTGACATGCATTATGCAGCCAATCAACAACCAGCCAGCCTTGTGATGTCAAAGCCCTATAAATACGGTGGCCATCTTAGAATCAGACATTCTGAGTGCAGGGACAGATGTGAGAAGGCGCTAGGGACAGCAACTGGAAAAACCTCATTGTGAAAAAAAAACCTGAAAAAATGATTTACAAGTGCAGGGAAAGGATAGGGAGGAATCATTTCACAGCATCTTAGTGCAGGGAGAGACGTCAGAAGGCGCTAGGGACAGTGCTAGAAAAGCGATTTACAAGTGCAGGGAAAGATAATTTGGGGATCCAAATAGCCATTATACAGCTCTGTCATTCCAGCAATTTGTTCCTGCAGTGCAAGTGCTATGTTCAAAAGCCTTTAGTGGATTATCTTTTGATCTGTGGAAAAATAAAAATATATATGCAGTTCACTTCTGCAATTATATGTGGTAAAAGCGTTTAGTAACGTATTTCAGTACAAAAAGAAAAATATATATGCACTTCACTGGTGCATTTATTTGTGGCAAAAGCGTTTAGCGGCCTATTTTAGTACAAAAAGAAAAATATATTCTCAGTTCACTTCTGCAGTTATAAGTGTTGAAAGCGTTTAGTGGCCTATGTCAGTACAGAAAGAAAAAAATATAGGCCTTTCACTGGTGCAGTTTTATGTGTTAAAAGCATTTAGTGGCCTATGTCAGTACAGAAAGAAAAATATATACGCACTTCACTGGTGCATTTATTTCTGGTAAAAGTGTTTACTGGCCTATTTCAGTACAAAAACAAATATATATTCTCAGTTCACTTCTGCAGTTATATGTGGTGAAAGCGTTCAGTGTCCTATTTCATTACAAAAAGGAAAAATATATGCACACTTCACTGTTGCATTTATTTGTGGCGAAAGAGTTTAGTGGTCTATTTCAGTACAAAACTAAAAATATATACGCATTTCAATTCCGCAGTTATTATTATTTCAGTACAAAAACAAAATATATTCAGCGTTCACTTTTGCAGTTGTATGTGGTAAAACTAATACTGACGGATTTCGGTAGAAAAACTAAATATATTTAGCGTTCACTGTTGCAGGTATATGTGTCAAAACCTTTAGTGACGTATTTCGGTTGAAAAACAAATTTTATTCAGCATTCAGTGCTGTAATTATATGCGGTAAAATCATTTGTGACATATTTTAGTCAAAAAACTAATTTTATTCAGCATCCAGCGCTGCAGTTATATGTGGTAAAATCTTTATTGACATATTTCAGTAGAAAAACAAAATATATTCAGCGTTCACTGTTGCAGGTATATGTGGCAAATCCTTTAGCGACGTATTTCAGTCGAAAAACTAATTTTATTCAGCGTTCGGCGCTGTAGTTATATGCGGTAAAATCTTTTGTGACTTATTTTGGCGCTGTAGTAATATTTGGTAAAAAAATTTTGGACATATTTCGGTGGAAATACAAATTGTATTCATCGTGTAGCACTGCAGTTATATGTGGTCAAATCTTTTGTTTGTATTTAGGTGGAAAAACAAATTTTATTCAGCTTTCAGTGCTGTAGTAATATGTGGTAAAATGTTTTGTGACGTATTTCGGTCGAAAAACAAAATTGTATTCAGCGTTCAGCGCTTTAGTCATATGTGGTAAAATCTTTATTGATGTATTGTGGTCGAAAAGCAAATTTTATTCAGCGTTCAGCGTGTGGTAAAATCTTTACTGCAGTATTTCTTGACGCTTTGTCTTCTCATTGTCTGTAGCTACTAGAGGCCTGTTCATGCCAAGCAGGTTCCCCCAGAAGAACCTTGGTCACTCTGTCATTGTGCCATTCTGTGGCTTCCTCATGCTGCTGCCCCACACTCTGTGATTGTGCCATTCTGTGGCTTCCTCATGCTGCTGCCACCTCCAGACTCTTTCATTGTGTCACTCTGTGGCCTACTCATGCTGCTTCCACCTCCAGACTCTGTCATTGTGCCACTCTGTGGCCTCCTCCTAATGCTGCTTCTGCCAACATCTCCAGACTCTGTCATTGTGCCACTCTGTGGCCTATTCATGATTCTGCCACTTCCATACTATGTTACCTTGCCACTCTGTGGTCTCCTGATGCTGCGGCCACCTCCACACTCTGTCATTGTTCCATTCTGTGGCTTCCTCATACTGCTTCCACCTCCAGACCCTTTAATTGTGCCACTTTGTGGTCTCCTTATGCTGCTTTCACCTCACCACTATGTCATAGGACCACTCTGTGGACTTCTCATGCTGTTTCTGCTGTTTCCACCCTCCCCACTTCATGACTGGTCCACTATTTTGGCTTTCAGCCTGGTTGACATCATCATTTATTTGACACTTCTCCTGATCTGTCAAAAGGAAGGAAAAATGAGATACACGACGGATCCTGTCTGTGTAGCAGCTTTAAGGCCTGTATGGTCCCATCAGAATTGGCACGAAAAATTATTTGGTAGCCAAAAGCAGGAGTGGCTAGAAAACAGAGAAGACATGCGAATATTCCATTCACGTGTCATCTCTGTTTTATATTCACTCCTGTTTTTTTTTGCATTAGCAATACTGATGGATTACCGACCAACTGCTGAGTGAAGGCCTTTGCTCCACAGACAGGATCCGTTTTTTTCTGGGTTATTGTTCTGACGGATCAGAGAATGGGGAAAATTAATCAGTGACGTCAACACAAACTTACTGCTGACACCCTCTCCACTCTGTCAGGGGGCTGTACTTGTATAAGCGTTTAATAGAACAGGTTTTGTAGACATGTATGTGGAATCAGCTGACGATGGTGTAAAAGAAGTGCGCTTCTTCTTGACGCTAACATCTACCTGTAAGGCTGAGTTGATACTTTAGTTATTTGGTCAGTTTTGGTCCCGTGACTGCCCAAATAAGTGAGGTGTGCAGTGATTCTAAGAGCGACCCCTGTCATCTGCATGTCATACTGACTCACAGTATTATTTTACTACCACAGCAGACTTCCTATGCTTGTTACTGCAAGGCCGAGTGTTCTACACCCCTATAAAGGCTCTCTGCAGCCCGGAAAAATTTGGTGAACTGGCTGAATCGAATTTTTGAAAAATTTGCTCATCTCTAGTGTACGCCATAAAGGCACCTGCCTCTTAATAAATTTGGCACATCTAACTCTAGCACAGGAACGCTAGTCTTGATAAATGTCCCTCTAAATCTTCAAACTTCTATTCTTATGGATAATGGAAGGAAATGCATGTAATTTTTATTACATTCATTTTTTTTTTAAGTGTAAACTGTTTGGCATATGAAGTTGACAGTTTTCACCTTGTCTATTTTTCTCTCTGCCTTATGCTCTGTTCACGCCAGTTTTTCTTCTTTTCCATGAGGTTTCTATTTTTTGGGAAGGTCAAAATAGTGTAGCATGCTGTACTGTCCGGTAATATAAAAGGCAGTCTGACAAACCCATTACAATTCAGTGTGTGGGGATCTGTCAAATGATTCTTTGCAGATGATTGGTCATCATACAAAATCTGTTATGGATCCTGTAAAAACAGAAGCAGTGTGAACAGTATACTGTAGTTGCAGTATATCTTATGTTTTCTCATATCATAGGGGTTGTTCACATCTCATTTTTTCTGTGCCTTAAGCAGATACTTTAGACATACAGTTAAAAAAGTATTTAAACATATGCACTTTTGTGGTTAGCAATCCTTTTTTAACGTATATGTTTGATGGATGTGCTAACATTTCAATATGTTCGTGAATATTTTTTTTTTAAGAAAAAAAGGATGTTTTTGTGAAATCTTTCTTCTTTTAAATTAATATTTGAAGATTTTATGGCATCATCTGAAAAAAATGGATATGTTTAACAAATGGAAAAGGATTGTTTACATTTTCATCAGGGTCTCATACACTGTAATGTTAAAAAAAAAAGTATATATTTCTATACTTTTTTTTTTTTTCAGAAAAGCATGGCATACTACACTATTCTGTACGGCAAGAAAAAAAAAGATCCTACAGAAACGTAAACAGTGACAAATGGAATAAATGGCATATGCGTATTTGAGCTACGTTTGCCCAATTATAGTCTATATGCACGTCAAGTACACCTTCTGTTTCCAAAAGTATCTGCTTTGATGTACAGCAAAAATTAGACGTGAACATCCCCATATAGTGAATATAGTGTTGATTTTAAGTCAATTAGTCCCCTTTATGGAGCTTCCTAATTTCTTGATATTTTTGACTTAAAGGGAATCTATCAGCTTCAAAACACCCTCCAAACTAGAATAAGTGGTGTATAGTGTAAGTGACACCAAATCCGATTATGTAATTTTTAGTTTCATATCCACTTACATTCTTACGCTGTGCTTCTACAAACCAGGAGTAAATGCATTGGGAGGACTCCTGAGCTCACTTACATAATGGAGAGGACTCAAAGAGGAGTCCTCTCAATGCATTGCGCTGCTGGTTTGTGGGAGCACAAACAGAATGCAAGGGAAATTCTGAAGATAAAAATGAGAGACTCAGCATCTCTTACACAAAATACAGCTTACTTTAGTTTGGAGGTGACAGAGTCCCTTAAGAAGGAAGTAGGATCATCTTCTATATGACAAGTTAACATGCTATTGCAGCATTGAGACAATGATGTAGGAGAGAACTTGTATGTGTGAAGGGTGATTTTATTTTAAGAGACTAAAACAAGGTAATTAGGTGCCCCCTATCAGTCATTCATTATTCAGTTTCTCCAAATTCTAAAAATGTCTTATAGTTATATAACTACTCTGTAAAAATACATTAAATGTCCAAAAGTGCACACGTGCCATCTCCCTTTTCTCTTCCTGTCCGGTGCTGCTGTCTATGGTCTTTGCCTTAGACAGAAGCAGTGAACAGGAAGAGAGATGGGAGACGGAATGTGCGCACTTTGTGCACCATCTCCTGATACAACTGATCAGTGGGGTTGGCGGGTGGCGGACCCCCTCCGATCTGATATCGATGAGCTATCCTGAGGATGTGTCAACGATAGTAAAAGCCCGGACAACCCATTTAATGCAAGAGACTCTTGCAGAGTGTGAGTTCCTGTTCTGAACTCTGCTCCTCTGACAGGATTGCACAGCATTACAATGATTTATAAGGCTGTTTGTCTCCATGAGTAGTGTTAAGCGCGAATATTCGAATTGCGAATTTTTATCGTGAATATTGGCACTTTGAGAATTCACGAATATTTTGAATATAGTGCTATATATTCGTAAAAATGAATATTCGTCTGTTTTTGTTTGTTTTCATCTGAACCCATTACCTAGTATACCTACCTGCTTCTTGCTTGTGGGCCAATGTGAGAAGGCTGCAATATTGTAGTCTATAGTGAATTAGAATATTCTTCATTATTTCATTTATTTTCTCTTATGCGAAAAATCGGCAATGTAATTTTTGCGTAATGCGAATATTCTAAAACACGAATATATAGCACTATATAGTGCTATATATTTGTTTTTTAGAATATTCGTCATTTTTTTCCATCTGAAGTCATGATTCCTTCCTGCCTAAGTTGCTTTTGGGCCAATGACTGTTCACATTAACCCCTTAAGGACACGGCCCTATTTCACCTTAAGGACCAGGCCATTTTTTCAAAATCTGACCAGTGTCCCTTTAAGTGGTGATAACTATAAAATGCTTTTTCTTATCCAGGCCATTCTGAGATTGTTTTTTCGTCACATATTGTACTTCATGACAGTGGTAAAATAAAGTCAAAAATTTCATTTTTATTTATAAAAAAAATACCAAATTTACCAAAAATGTTGAAAAATTTGCAATTTTCCAAGTTTCAATTTCTCTACTTTTATAATACATAGTAATACCGCCCAAAAAAGTTATTGATTTACATTCCCCATATGTCTACTTCATGTATCGATCATTTTGGGAATGCCATTTCATTTTTTGGGGACGTTACAAGGCTTAGAAGTTTAGAAGCAAATCTTGAAATTTTTCAGAAATTATTAAAAACCCACTTTTTAGGGACCAGTTCAGGTCTGAAGTCACTTTGTAAAGGCTTACATAATAGAAACCACCCAAAAATGACCCCATTCTAGAAAATACACCCCTCAATGTATTCAAAACTGATTTTAAAAATGTCATTAACCCTTTAGGTTTTCCACAAGAGTTCATGGCAAATGGAGATAAAATTTCAGAATTTCGATTTTTTGGGAAAATTTCCCATTTTAATCCATTTTTTCCAGTAAAATGTTTTCCATTTTTATGTTTATGGCGTTCACCTGAGGGGTTAGGTCATGTTATATTTTTATAGAGCAGGTCCTTACGGACGCGGAGATACATAATAAGTATACCTTTTTTTATTTATTTTGGTTTTACACAATAATATCCTTTTTGAAACAAAAAAAAACATGTTTTAGTGTCTCCATAGTCTGAGAGCCATATTTTTTCAGTTTTTAGGCGATTGTTTCAGGTTGGGTGTAATTTTTGCGGGATGAGGTGACAGTTAGATTGGCACTATTTGGGGGTCATATGACTTTTTGATCGCTTGCTATTATACTTTTTGTTATGTAAGGTAACAATAAAATGGCTTTTTGACAAAGTTTTTATTTAATTTTTTTACAGTATTTACTTGAGGGGTTTGGTCATGTGATATTTTTATAGAGCAGATTCTTACGGACGTGGAGATACACAATATGTCTACTTTTTAGGTTTCTTTTACATTTAACACTAAAAAGCATTTTGATACAAAAAAATATCATGTTTTAGTCTGAGAGGCATAGTTTTTTTATTTTTTGGGCAATTGTTCTCGGTAGGGGCTAATTTTTTTGCAGGATGAGATGTGTTTTTTTCATTTTTCCTTTTTTTTTTTACTTTTTTACATTTTTTTTTTGACCCAGACCCACTTGTTTCTTGTAGACCCAGTGGATCTGGTGTCTATATAATACAGTACAGTACACTGTATAGTGCACTGTGCTGTATTTAATACTTTACAAAGTCTGAATAGACCTTTAGCTGTCAAGGATGGAGGACAGTTAGCAGGAACTGATAAATAACGACAGACTGGCTTGATCCCAAACTAAGGAAAACATAGGAGGGCCCTACAAATCCCTAAGAACTCTCCCAAACTACTGTGCACATGTACAAGTTCCGGTGGTAGACAGATACATGCCCTCGTACCTATAACTGAGTGACACCTGAATTCCCTATAGTAGTGAGGGGAACAACCACCGGCTCCCTGCACTGAATACGGAGGGAGTCAGGGTCACCTAGCATCAAGCCAGCAAACAAATCACAAAGTAAACGGAATGCACCTATCTTAGAGCAAAACAACTGCAGCCTCCAGCAGCACACACTTCATCCAGGAAGTAATATAAACCGCAAGGAGGAGCAATAAGGGAGAGAATATAAAGCAAACCAATTAATCAAAGATAAGAGGCAGCTGAGGGAGAGAAAGGAACTGAGCAAAGTGAAACCAAAACAAAGAACGTCATACACAAGACAGGGAGGAACCTCTGACCGACCGTCTCCCAGAACCGGCGGTGACATTAGCAGGTCTATTCAGACTTTTAGTATCATGGAGAGCGGGACGCTTCTGAAAGTGTCCTGCTTCCATGGCAACCATCACCCGCTGCCATAACAGAGCAGCGGGCCATGGGGAGGGAGGGAAGGGGGCCCCCTCCCTCTGCGATCCCATCCCGATGGGAGAGGGAGGGAGCTCCCTCCCTGTTAAACGGCTGGCATCTGAACAAGCACAGATGCCAGCCGTTTCTATCAGAGTGTTAGCAATGTGCTGACACTCTGATAGATCCACTAGACACCAGGGAAGAATACAGAGGAGGTGGGCGGGGGATCGCTATTGCCGCACCGCCCGCCTCCCGCAACCACACCCCCTGTACCCTCGCAGCCACAATATGATTGGGGGCTGCAGGGGGGGTTAAAATTTACATCTTTGGGGCATTTAAACTCTGATCAGAGGTTGCGAAAAGAGCTGCAAACCGCAGGTCTGAATTGACCTGCAGTTTGCAGCGATCGCCGATATGGTGGGGGGGGGGGGGGGTCACAGGCCCCCCCTGGTCATTGCAACAAGGTAACTGCTGAATGATTTCAGTAGGTACCTTTTTCCGATCACCGCCGGCTGAGCAGCAGTGATCGGAAATACCCTGTACGTCATGTGTCCTGAAGGGGTTAAATTGGAAAAAATGAAGAATGTTCTAAAATACGAATATACAGCACTATATTCTATAGTGCTATATATTCGTGTTTTAGAATATTCGCTTTATGCGAATATTACATTGCCAACATTTTGCAATCAATAGAATAATCTCAAATACGAATATTCGTGAATATATGACGAATATTCTAACGAATATTCTCAAAATATCACAAATTCGAATATTGCCACTGCCGCTCATCACTACCCATGAGACCTGCAAACCTTTGTATTAGGGCTTGTTCACACGACCGTATGGTTTTGCGGTCTGCTTTTTGTTTTTCACAGATCCGTTGTTCCATTTTTTGGATCGATTGTGTTTCCATTTCCGTTCCGTTTCCGTTCCGTTTTTCCAAAAAAACAGAAACTTTGTAACCATTGCAAACACATGTGCAAAATGGACTGGGCATTGCATTTCTACAGCATGGATCCGCAAAAAACGGATGACATACGGACATGTGTTCCGTATGCATTCCGTTTTTTATACGGACCCATTGACTTGAATGGAGCCACTGAACGTTATTTGCCGACAATAATAGGACCTGATTCAAAATGTTGCAGTACGGAAAAACAGAAATATGGAAACGGAATGTATGCGGAGTACATTCCTTTTTTTTTCCGGCTGTATACGAAAAGCAAAAAACATTCGTGTGAACGAGCCATTACAGTTACAGCATTATGTTAGTGGAATTCAATAGATTCCAGACCTCGCAGGGACAAACAGCCTTATAAGTCAGAGGAGAAGAGGTTAGAACGGGAACTCACACTGCTACATGCAGCAAGTTCCTCACAATGAACTCGCTCACGTGTGTCTGGCCTTAACAAAAAAATGGCAACCCCAGAAAAACCCTTTTTTCACATAAAATTATTTAGCTGTTTAAAAGTAAGCTGTCAGGTCAAAAACAGCATTAAATCTATAGTGAACAGTGAATACCCTAAAGGAGGCTGCATCAGAATCTGTAACTTTTATATCACCTCTGTTCACCTCATTGTGTGCCCAAAAACCAACACTCTAGTGCATTTAGAGCACTCCTCCTTGAGTCCTCTGCATTATGTCCACAGAGAGAGACCTGCACCTAGTTTTGGCTCACAATAACAGACGGAAATAACTGACCAAATAATTGAAGTGTGAACTCGGCCTTACTGATTACAATGCAACTTCCTTGACAGTATTGACTGGGGATCATTTATCACAGATTGGTGTGTGCTTCGCTGGTCTTGATATCGCCTGTACCACAGGAGAATGCACTTAATGTATGACGAGGCATAGTCTCATACCAAGCATGGCCACTGTCTAATGGATTCTGCAGTGCTCATGTGAGTGCCACACTGTCCTTATACAGCTGATTGGCGGGGGTCCCTGGTATTGGATCTGATATTGATGACCTGTTCTGAGGATTGGTCATCAAAATCTGAAACTCAAAAATGTCCTTTAAAGATAAAGTAAGAGAGCTCATTCTGATGTACCATAAAAATGGCATTAAAAATGTGCAAACCCTGGGTTTTGACGACTATACATAATTATTTGACAAATGGAGTTTTACCACTGCCCTTCCACTTTCCAAAATTGGGCCATAGCGGGGGATTGGTGTGGGCAGGGCCATCAGCCCCAGCAGATTTATCATCACTTTCTCCAGTTCTCTAAAAAAAATGTTTAATTCAAGAAGGAAGCCATGTGATAGAGGAACACCTAGGCCCTGTGACCAATGAGTGTGATGTCACTGGCTTAGAAAGAGAACGTGGCGCTCACCGGAGTTCCACAGCCTCTTCATACAGCTGATTGGCTAGAGTGCCAGGAGTTGCCCCCCTCTAATATTGATGACCTATCCTGAGGTTGGGTCACCAATATCTGAATCTAAAAAAAACCTTTAAGATAGCTTCATAACCCATTTTGTACTGTTTGTGCACAAGATAGACCTAGCTGAACTGGAGCACCAAAAGACCGGGCATCTGTACTAAGCATCTACTAAGCAGTCAGATTATGGGACTCCGCCCCACAGTGTTGTGACAGTTGATTCAATAAAAGTTGAAGGAGGGCCTGGCAGTTTCTTGGAAATATTTTACAAGTTATGAGTTTTAGATTTACAATTTTGGAGAAAGGACATTCATACAGAGATTTATTCTGACATATTTGTAGATAGGATGTTGTTTTCCAGTGATATTAGAGTCTGTCTCTATAGTTTGGCCTTTTTCTTGATCAATACAGTAGGGTTTTAGATTGGACTAGATGGCCCTTTGTCTGTTTTTAACTTTATCAACTTATAGTATATAATATGTACGTACTATGTACTCTTAAGATGATAATAAAAATTGGCTATTGCCTCATAGGACTATTTTCTTTTCCTCTAGATTAACAGTTGATTGAATGGATGGATGTACGGTACATCTTTCTTTAACCTTAGTAATTATGTTACTATGGGGTCGTATCATTTCTGTGTAGTTCCTTGATAAGGATTTAATAATAGAGGGCATGCACCTCTGAGTTGCACACAAATTTAACCTCTTAAGGACGAAGGGCGTACATGTAAGCCCTTCGTCCGCACTTTAAAGATGGCGCCCGCTCCCGCACGGAGCGGGCGCCCGAGCTGCGGGTAAAAGCTTGATTCATCAAGCTGACACCCGCAGCTCATTTCCGCGACCGGCAGCGATGCCGATCGCGGACATTTAACCCCTCAGATGCCGTGGTCAATCCTGACCACGGCATCTGATCAGCGCAAAACCGAAAGTTTTGACTTTCGGTTTTGCTCCGGCTCCCTGATGGCCTCAAGGGGAGCCGGAGCATGCATGTAGTACCCTAGGTTTCTGTGAATGAAACCTAGGTTACTACTAAGTATTCCTATGGAGCCTATGACTGTAATAGGCTCCATAGGAAATATGCATTTTCTCATATATTCCAATGCTATTGCATTGGAATATATGAGAATAACAATCTGATGATTGCATCTTATAGTTCCCTATTGGAACTATAAGAAAGTGGTAAAAAAAAAAAAAGTTTAAAAATAAAAATGAAATAAAAAAATATAAAAATTCAAATCACCCCCTTTCCCCAAAATGAAAATAAAATAAATAAAAAATAAAAAATTACACATAATGGGTGTCGTAATGTGCGAAAACGCCCATACTATAATAATATTAAAAATATTCACCCCACGGTAACATAAAAACGGAAAGAAAGCGTCCAAATGGCTAATTCGCCATTTTTGAACGCTTCATTTCCTAAAAAAATGAATAAAAAGTGATCAAAACATCATACGCACCCCATAATGGTATGAATTAAAAGTTCAGATTGCCCCGCAAAAAATGAGCCCCTACACTGCTCCGTACGCATAATTACAAAAAAGTTATAGGGGTCAAAACATGGCGACAAAAAAATAAAATAAAAAAATTCCCACTTTTAATTTTTTTTTCACTATCAAAACGCAAGAAAAACTATACATATTAGGTATTGCCGGATTCGTACTGACCTGAAGAATAAAATTAACCAGTCAGTTTTATCGCAAATCGAACGTTGTAATTTAAAATCCCGTAAAACTGTGGTGAAATTGCTTTTTTTTTGCAATTTCACCCCATTTGGAATTTTTTTCCCGTTTCCCACTACATCACATGCAAAAATAAATGGTAGCGTTAAAAAGTACAACTTGTCCCGCAAAAAACAAGCCGTCATATGGCTATGTGAGCGGAAATATAAAAATGTTATGGCTTTTGGAAGGCAGGGAGCGCAAAACAAAAACGCAAAAATGCCAAAACCCCCGGTCCTTAAGGGGTTAAGAAGCACTCCCACAAAATTCATTATTCTCTGGCCCATTACAAAGGTACATGATGTAAATTGTAATGAATGTAATCTTCTTACCAGTGACACAGAACAGGAAGTCAGTTTCTCTATTCATTCCTATGAGACTTACAGGGAGGTTCCCATAGGAATACATAGAGAAACTGGCTTCCTGTTCACACATATGATGCTGTGTTATTTGGAGATTTAGAGTGTTGGTCACATGACACAGCTGAGGATCAGAAGGGAAGTTATGACTCACAAATATAGTCTCTGCTAAGAAAATTACCTTCACTACAGTTTAGATCATATATCTTTCTAACAGGTCAGAGAATACATTTTTTGTGGTAGTGCTTCTTCAACTACCATTATCAAGGGAAGATTGGGAACTCAAAGTAGCCCTGGAAAAAAAAAAACCTGTAGTTTTTATTGATACTGTTTTGAAATATGCCTTTTTGACCATTTTTTTATTCAGTTTTTCAGCAGCATAAAGCAACAAAAAAAATGAATCCAAAGTTTTGATTTTTTTTCCATTATGGAGTTCAAAATATGACACATATAAAATAACTAAATTTATATTTTAATAGTATGGGCTTTTTTGTGTGCAACAATGACAATTATCTTTATTTATTATTGTTTATTTTTGTTATTAACCCTTTCATGACCAAGGGTCATTGATGCCCCTATGTCCACGTCTAATTTTGCAAATCTGACGTGTCACTTTATGTGGGTAATACATTTGGAGCACTTATCCAAACCATTCTAAGATTATTTTGTCGGGACACATTGTACTTCACGGTAGTCATAAATTTGAGTCAATATATTTCACCTTTTTTTATGAAAAAATCCCAAATTTACCAAAAATTTGGAAAAATTAGCAATTTTCAAAATTTTAATTTCTCTGCTTTTAAAACAGAAAGTGATACCTCATAAAATATTTATTACGTAACATTCCCCATATGTCTACTTTATGTTGGCATCATTTTGTAAATGTCATTTTATTTTTTTAGGACGTTAGAACACTTAGGCCTCTTTCACACCGGCGAGTTTTCCGCGCGGATGCAATGCGTGAGGTGGATTCATTGCACCCGCACTGAATCCTGACTCATTCATTTCTATGGGGCTATGCACATGAGTGGTGATTTTTACACATTACTTCTGCATTGCGTGAAAATAGCAGCAAGCTCTATATTGTGCGTTTTTCACGCAACGCAGGCCCCATAGAAGTGAATGGGGCTGCGGAAAAATCACAAGCATCCGCGATCAATTGCGGATACAGTGCGATTTTCCCCGCAAGGTTGCTAAGAGACGGGACCCGATCTTTATTATTTTCCCTTATAACATGGTTATAAGGGAAAATAATAGCATTCTCAATCCAGAATGCTTTGTAAAATGTGGATTAAGGGTGTAAAAATAAAAAAATGTACTCAACTTATCAACTTGATTGCGTAGTTGACGATCTCTTCTCTCTTCTTCAAGCACTAGCTGCCAGCTATAGGACCTGTGGTGACATCACATCACATGGTCCAATCACATGGTCCATCACCATGGTGATGGACCATGTGATTGGACCATGTGATGAGCTCAGTGACGTCATCACAGGTCCTTTAGCCGACAGCTAATGAATGAAGAAGAGAGAAGAGATCAGCAACTACGCGATCAAGTGGATATGGTGAGTTAATTTTTTTGTTTTTAACCCCTCCATCCACATTTTACTAAGCATTCTGTATTGAGAATGCTATTATTTTCCCTTATAACCATGTTATAAGGGAAAATAATAAAATCTACAGAATACTCAACCCAAAGCCGAACTTCAGTGATGAAGGGTTTGTGCCTGAGTACCGAACATGCCGCTTTTTCCCACGCGCGTGCAAAACGCATTAAAATGCTTTGCACTCGTGTGGAAAAATTGCACAGTTTCCCACAAAAAATTTCCAAAACCCACTTTTTAAGGACCAGTTCAGGTCGGAAGTCACTTTGTGGGGCTTACATAATAGAAACTCCCAATAAATGACCCTGTTGCAGAAACTACACCCCTCAAGTTACTCAAAACTGATTTTACAAACTTTGTTAACCCTTTAGGTGTTCCACAAGAATTAAATAAAAATGGAGATAATACATTCCTTTCTTTAACACATCGAGGGTTAACAGCCAAACAAAACTCAATATTTATTACCCTGACTCTGCGGTTTACAGAAACACCCGACATGTGGTCGTAAACTGCTGTATGGGCATACAGCAGGACGCAGAAGGAAAGGACATATGGTTTTTGGAAGGCAGATTTTGCTGGACTGGTTTTTAGACGCTATGTCCCATTTGAAGCCCCCTGATGCACCCCTACAGTAGAAACACGCAAAAAGTGATTCCATTTTGGAAACTAGGGGATAAGGTGACAGTTTTATTGGTACTATTTTGGGGTACATATGATTTTTAATTGCTCTATATTACAGTTTTTTGTGAGGCAAGGTAACAAAAGAATGGCTGTTTTGGCACTGTTTTTATTTTTTATTTTTATATTATTTATCAGACGGGGTAGATCAAGTGCTATTTTTATAGAGCAGGTTGTTATAGATGCAATGATATCAAATATGTCTACTTTCTTTGTTTAATTGTTTCAGTTTTACATAATAAATCATTTTTGAAAAAAAATTATGTTTTTGTGTCTCTATATTCTGAATGCCATATTTTTTTATTTTTCTGTCTATTATCTTGTGATGGGGCTCATTTTTTGCAAGAAGAGTTGACGTTTTTTGTTGGTAACATTTTTGGGTACATATGATTTTTTTATCATTCATTATTACTTTATGGGGCAAGGTGACCAAAAAATTGGTTGTTCTAGCACAGTTTTTATTTATTTATTTTTACAGCGTTCAACCTGAGGGGTTAGTTCATGTGACATTTTTATAGAGCAGATTACTGCGGACGTGGCAATACCTAATATGTATACGTTTTCTTATTTATTTAAGTTTTACCCAACAATAGCATTTTTGAAACAAAAAGAAATGTTTTAGTGTCTCCATAGTCTGAGAGCCATAGCTTTTTTTATTTTTTGACCAATTGTCTTAGTTAGGGTCTAATTTTTGGCAGGATGAGGTGACAGTTTGATTGATTCCATTTTGGGGGGCATATGCCTTTTTGATTGCTTGGTGTTTCACTTTATGTGATGTTAGGTGACAAAAAATTGCTTTTTTGGCAGTTTTTTTTTTTTACGGTGTTCACCTGAGGGGTTAGGTCATGTGATATTTTTATAGAGCAGGTTGTTATGGACGCGGCAATACCTAATATGTATACTTTTTTTATTTTATTTCACTTTAACATAATAATAACAGTTTGAAGCAAAACAAAAATCATATTTTAGTGTCTCCATTGTCTGAGAGTCATAGTGTTTTTATTTTTTGTCCGATTGTCATAGGTAGGGTCTAATTTTTTGCGGGATGAGGTGATAGTTTGATTGTTACAATTTTGGGGGGCGTACGCCTTTTTGATTGCTTGGTGTTTCAATTTTTATGATGTAAGGTGACAAAAAATGGCTTTTTTTGGCACTTTTTTTTTACGGTTAGGTGTTAGGCCATGTGATATTTTTATAGAGCTGGTTGTTACAGACGTGGCGATACCTAATATGTTATTTTTTTCGGTATGAGATGACTGTTTGATTGGTACTACTTTAGAGTGCATATGACTTTTTGATCGCTTGGTTTTACACTTTTTGTGATGTAAGGTGACAAAAAAAGGCTTTTTTGACACACTTTTTATTTTTTATTTCACCTGAGGGATTAGGTCATGTGATATTTTTCTAGAGCTGGTTGTTATGGACACGGTGATACCTAATATGTCTACGTTTTCAAATTTATTTAACTTTAACACAATAATAGCATATTTGAAACCAAAAAATGATGTTTTAGTGTCTTCACGTTCTAAGAGCTATAGTTTTTTTTATTTTTTAAGTGATTTTCTTATGTAGGAGCTCATTTTTGGCGGGATGAGGTGACCGTTTTATTGGTACCATTTTGTAGGACATACGCCTTTTTGATCACTTGGTGTTAACACATTTTGTGATGTAAGGTGACAAAAGTGACTTTTGTTTGCACAATTTTTTATTTTTTCTTATAGTGTTTATCGGACAGAATGGATCATGTAATATATTTATAGAGTGGGTCGTTACGGACGTGGCAATACCTAATATGTGTAGTTTTTTTATTTATTAAAAAAAAATTATGAAATAAATGAACTGATATGAGAAAAGACAATTTTATTTATTATTTAAATTTTTATATTTATTTAGTTTTTCACTTTTTTTGCACTTTTTATTTTATTTATCAAGACCCATCTGGATCTTAAAGATCCAGTGGGCCGGATCACTATACAGTGCATTGCAATAGTCATCTATTGCAATGCACTGTATTGTCAGTGCTACATTTACACTAAGGCTGATTAGACCCTCAGTGTCTGATCAGCCTCAGATACATGGCAGCCCGGACACCTTTGTATGGCGTCCGGTTGCCATGGCAACCATTGTGCCGCTGCTATTGCGGCAGTGGTGGCGTAATGCAAGATAGAGGGAGCTCCCTCCCTCTCAACCCCATGGATGCCGTGGGCGGCTGCTGACCGCGGCATCTATGGGGTTAAACGGCATAACAGTGCCAGAACCGATTTCGCCCATTGCAGCAGAGTGTTAGCTGTAAATTACAGCTAACACTCTCTGCTAATGGCAGCGGCTCCGTTCCTGAGCTGCTGCCATCAATGCCAGCACATAAGAACAGGCTGCAGGAGGACAATGGGGGCAATCAGAGGCAAAATAGCAGCATCTGGGGGAATATGGGGAGAAGTGACGATATCAGGGGCACGAGGGCATAGTGGGCGTCATTGCTGATTTCAGGCTGTGATCTTCAGCGTAGAGATCACAGCCTGAAACGAGCACTTTTACAGTGCCGCACTCCGATTGGTTAGTC
The DNA here is from genome assembly GCA_033119425.1 of Bufotes viridis. Taxonomy (NCBI): domain Eukaryota; kingdom Metazoa; phylum Chordata; class Amphibia; order Anura; family Bufonidae; genus Bufotes; species Bufotes viridis. The sequence continues at coordinate 100,381,356 of CM065597.1, read as the reverse complement.
TGCACAGACTAACCAATCGGAGCGATCGTCGGCAAGGGACCACTCTGATTGGTCCCTTGCCGGCATTACTAGACTGTATGCTGTCCGTGAGAGTATGGACAGAAACTTTAATCCAAGCACTTTGCAGAGCTTGGATTAAAGAGCTGCCATGAGGTCTATACACGTGCTAGCTGCAGTCGGGAATAGGTTAATATTAAGAAAGGGGTTGATTAGAATTTTTTGACATTTAATTTTTTTTATCGTTTAAAAAACTTTTAAAATTTCTTTTCACCTATTTTAAGTTACTCTAGGGGACTTTAACATGTGATCATTTGATTGCTGCTCCCATAGTTTGTAGATGTATAGCGGAGGTCGGGAAGAGGTTAAAATAAAAGTCATTCCCCCATATAACTATATAATATTGATTGAGAACACCTTTTTTTACTGTTTATTGACAAATACATCACTTTTTTTGCACAGACTTTATATTTACAGTGTTGACCCTTCTTTTCAAGACTTTTGCAATTTAGCTTCTGTATCAAACCCTGACTGATGGCAACCCATTCTTGTCTAATCCATGCTTGGAGTTTTTCACAATTTCACTCTTGTTTGTCATCCTGCTTTTTAAAGGAATGACGACAGGTTCTCAGTGGGCTTAGATCTGGGGAGTTTATTGACTGTGGACCCAAAATGTCAATGTTTTGTTCACCAAGCCACTTAGTTTTCACTTTTCTATTGTGACATGTTGCTCCATCATACTGGAAAAAAAACTTTGTTTATCACCAGATTGCTCCTGGATAATTGGGAAAAGTTGTTCCTGGAGGATGTATTGATACCATTCTTTATTCATGGCAGTGTTCATAGGCAAAACTGTGAGTTAGCCCATTCCCTTGGATGAGAAGCAACCCCACATATGGTTACAAGATGCTTTACAGTTGGCACACACAGTGAGGCCAAGGCTTTTGGAGGATCGGCTGGTGTCAAGAAGGGCAGCAAAGAACCCTCTTCTCTCCAAGAAAAACATCAAGGACAGACTATAGCAGTAATACTTTTTATACTGTAGTAAAAGCTTTTAAAGTATTACTGCCTCAGGCCAGAGGTCCGTAATAATTGTCTTGTTTTTAAAGTTTCATGTAGTTTTGCGGACAGTAGGTGGCATCACCAGATTCAGTGGCAAAACAGAACTAGCAAGCAATCAGAACAAGTCTGTCCTCCTTCTCCTGTTCTTTGTGACAACTAGATCGGACCCACAACAGGTGCTGTGTCCTTTTCATTGTCCTCATCAGTTTCCCGCTCAGACTCCTCTTTCTCTACCCTGTCTTCAGTTATCAATAATGAAATTTGTGGCCAAAAAAAATCTCTATGCGCTCAGCAACCCATTTGTAAGCAAACTGAACTCCCACATGGCCAAGTAGCTGGCAGTGCATGGTTATTGCTGCAGTTCTTTGCCCTCCCCAAAATATAGTTCTTCTCTAAAGTGTAACTCTTCTGTATGCAATCAGCTGTAGTTTTAGCCATATCCCATCTGTTGGACTTTTAGCCAGTTGTCTGTAGTGACACGGTTCCATGCCCCCTAAAATGTAATTATTCTCTAAACTGTAATTCTTTTCTATGCCATCAGCTGCAGGGTTTGCCATTTCCCCTCCACTGAACTTTTAGCCAGGTGTCCGTGGTTGCACAGTTCAATGCCCTCCCCAAAATCTAATTCTTATTTATGTCTGATTTAATTCTTCTCCATGCCATGAGCTGAAGTTTTTTCCACATCCCCACCACTGAACTTTTGACAGGTGTCCATAGTGGTGCAGTTCCGTGCCTTACCAAAGCTTTAATTCTTCTCTGTGCCATTAGCCACAGTTTTTGCCATATCCCATCTGTTGAATTGTTGGCCAGTGTCCGTAGTGAAGCAGTTCACCCAAAACTAAATTGTCCTCTAAACTGTAATTCTTCTCTGTGCCATCAGCCACAGTTTTTGCCATATCCCATCCATTGAACTTTTGGCCGATTGCCGTAGTGGTGCAGTTCCCTGCCCTCCCTGAAACAGAATTATTTACTAAAATGTAATTTTTCTACATGCCATCAGCCGCAGTTTATGCTATATTCCATCCATTGGACTTTTGACCAGATGTCCATATTGGCACAGTTCTGTGCCTTCCCTAAAATGTAATGCTTCTCTAAAATATAAATCTTCTCTATGCCATCAAATGCTGTTTTGGCATATCTCTTCACTGAACTTTTGGCCAATAGGTGTCCATAGTTGGGCAGTTCTACGCCTTATCCAAAATTTAATTCTTCTCTAAAATGTAAGTCTTCTCTATGCCAACTGCAGTTTTTGCCATATCTCATCTGTTGGACTTTTGGCCAGGTGTCCGTAGTGGTGCAGTTCTGCTTCCTCCAAAAATCACTTCATTCCATTAGGTGTGGGGAGTGGTGAGGGAAGCACTGCACAGACTGTACTCACCACTCCCTGTTTTTTTCCCAGATGCCTCTCTGGACGTGTCCTGACTATGTCCAGTGTCAGGACACATGGTTGGGGGGATATAAAAAATATTCCCATGATAATTCTATTAAATGAATTAATCTATCAGATATATATCGATAAATACCCATTTAGAAGAAAAACACTTAAGGCCACAAGGAGACCTTATACTCTGTGGGGCAGCATCCACAAGGAGGCATTACACAGTATGGGGGCAATAAGGAGACCTTATGCTGTATGGGGGCTACAACTTATAGACCCCATACAGTAACAATTATAACTAGCTGAACAGCTCTGCAACACACAATATCCCTGAAACAAAGGTATATCTCTCACCATATGCTTTTACAAGGATGGTGGAGTTTGAGAAGGAGACATGCATAGCACAGCTCTGCTCGTGTGTCCTGGAGACTTAAGACTTCTCTTTCCTAGGATGCTTTGCACTCCTACAATGTTGTGTACCACCCACAATGCAGTAGTATTGTAACAGGACAAACAAAGTGTAATATAACTTAAAACCGCTAGTGCTATAACCACACTAAACACTTCAGAAATACCAAGACTGAGGCAGACGTGATCTGTAATGATTCTCAAACCCTGCTGGGCAGAACAATTACCCCTACGCACCTTACTCTTTCCACATCCACACTGTACTGCTGCTGTTTCCAAATAACAAGAAGAATTGTTTTCAACTTCAGAACAAGCCACTGGTTCTCATGACAACTAACCCTTGTGTGTGTATAAATACAGGCAAGCATTCTGGTCAAGTTAACTCATAATTTTTGAATGCTTGTGCAAAAAAAGTCACTTTCTCATGACAGTAACATGAGAAAGTGACTTTTTTTTCCTCCATTTTCGCTTTTTTGGGAAGGTGGGGGCGGGTGATAGAGTTGTTTTGGGTTAGTATATAATTGTGGATTATATGTTTTATCTTTTCATAATGTGATTTAAAAAAAAAAAAGGGAAAATTATGGACGATTTTAAATTTGGAAAAGGACACTATAATTATTGTGTATCAATTTATGAAATATGTGTTTTATTGTCTATATCAGGGATCAGCCACCTTTGGCACTCCAGCTGTTGTGAAACTACAAATCCCAGCATGCTCCATTCATTTCCATGTGAGTTCTTAGAAGAGCAGAGCAAGTATGCATGCTGGGAGTTGTAGTTTCACAACAGCTGGAGTGCCGGAGGTTGCCTACCCCTGGTCTATATGATTACTTAACCCTTATGTGTATATAAATACAGGCAAGACTTTTGACCAAGTTAATGCATCATTTTTAAATGTTTGTGCAAAATAAGCCACTTTCTCATGACAGTAACATGTGTAACAGGGCAGGGATGTGCCCCCATTATGGCATAAGTTTAAGAGACTTGGTTCCAAACAGTCACTGTTTTTTCCCCATAACACTGTGTTTAAAACCACAATCTGCCACCATTAAGGGACAATCTTTGGAAGCTTTTTAATATGAAAAAGCATAACACATGCGATGGTACAATGTGTTTTTAGTCAACCATGCATTTACCCATAGCTGTATATGTCAGTGTCATTCACATTATTTGCCGAGGAGAAACAGCAAATATTTGTAGAAAAAAATACCAATATCAATTTATAGGCCAATTATAGTACTTTTGATTCATGTAGCATCGATTCATCCATGAAGGAAAATTGTTTCAAAATTTGATGAATCGTACACAAAATGAATTTCAAGAAGTTTGCTCATCTCTGCTGTGTATATTTTTGTAAATGCCCACAACAGCAAGCACTACAAGCTTAGTAAAAATTGGCAGAGGAATGCTTAAGCCACATCCATACACCTCATATGGTAATTTACTGTGGTTGTTTTGGGCAAACTCTGCCCAAGGATACAGCTCAATTATTCCGGTGAATAGAAAGAAAATGACAAATTACACCAACAGGATTTTTTTTTTATTATGCATTAATATAGAGTCTGTGAAAGCTTTCTGCATGATTTTGGTATGTGTGTGTGAATTTTTGCCCAATCATCCAGGTGACCAGGTCAGACACTGATATTGGGTGAGAGTGTTTGGTTTGTAATTTCTGTTCTGACAAAGGTAATTTTTCAAAATGTCTTAGCAAGCTTAAGCATTAAGGTTTACTATCATTGGAACTAAGGGGGCAATCCTGAAGAAAACCCTGTCACAAGGGGAAAACTCTTTTATTTGTAGTCCAGTATACCAATGATATCTCAGGAGATGGCCTCAACACATCTCCCCAATAAAGAGATCATCACTCATGGCCCCAAGATTTGACTTCAGAGCAACTTCTGACATCAACTAACCCCCCTCGCCAATATCCTACTGATAATTGTTCCCACTGGCTGATCAGCCCATGTAAGCACGTGAACAGCCCCCAACCATCCTTCTATGTCCATCAGAAAAAGGTTATGAAGTCCATGGTGTCCTCCCTCCTCTATCACATTCCAGGTTTTGTCTCCAGACAATCTGCACAATGTTTATTGAAGCCCCCAACAAGACACAAAACTTTTACAACACTTTCCTCCTGAATGGGTTCGGACACAGTGGAGAATCCAGAACAGAGACAAAGTCCCCAACATAACAACAAAGTATACACCGGACATGAGACCCCATCACAGACTCCTTTGCATTATCCCTCCTCAGCCAAACAGTTGGTACAATGCAGTCAGGCAGGAAGTCCAGTGGTGACATGCTGTACACCACTCTGAATGAGCCCTAACTCATTGTTTATACAATGAAGGGAACACATGGTGGCCTGGTTCCGCTCATTGTATAAAGAGGGTGTGTTGTATATTATTTCTGGTCTGCTATTGGTGGTCTTGACAACGGTCCCCTCGTGCTGGTGGCTAAAAAAGGGAAGAAAAACGGTTAGTGCGCATTCTCGGCACAGAAATCAACTGATAGGTTGGAGCCACTTGATAAGAAAAGGGTAACCTAGACAATAGGGCCATTTTTAAGACTGTATTTACTACTACCCAGGTGGTATTGAAACCCTGAGCAGGAGGCTCTGTTACAATAGCTAATGGTTGGAGCAGACCCAGTGCCTGCCTGTATGGCCTAAACTTGGTATAATAGGATACATAATGCCTAACTGTTCCTGACACAGAATCAGGACACACTGAAGGAGATTTATCGAAACTGGTGCAAAGGAAGACTGGCTTAGTTTCCCATAGCAACCAACCAGATTCCACCTTTCATTTTTCAGAGCTCCTTTAGAAAATTAAAGGTGGATTATGGTTAGTTGTTACTGGCAACTAAGCCAGTTTTCCTTTATACTAATTTTGATAAATCTCCCCCACTGTGTTTTTATGAAAACCTGTGTTTATTAATCCTATTGCATAAGGTCTGGATGGACCACAATGACATTGGAGTAGATAAACCACATGGTCTGAATTACAGTTTAAAAAAGAGGTTATATCAAATTTCTTATTAGTCACTATATATTGACTCAACAGAGTCAATATATAGTGACTAATATAACCATGGGGCTCCACAAATAAAAGCACCTTGGATATGAGAAAAAAATAATTGTTGTGACCTGGGGCTTCCTCAATCTACTTGGTGTCAAAATATTATGGAGGGTAATAGGTCTCTTAAATGTAAGGCCAAATATGCATCTTCTGTAATAAAGTTAGCAAGTCTCAGTTTTCTATGGTTCCTCCTGCCTCTGATAACAGTGCTGCCTGAATGGTCATCATTTACAGTACAACAATTAACGTGCAGAGAAGGTAGAGTGAGAGAGTACATTGAATCAGGAGGCCAAAGTGGAAAGAGGCAGAGAAAGGATATATGCTGGAAATGCGCAAGTTGAAGATCCTGGTTGCAGTGATCCTCACGTTTATGAGAAGCACATTTAACTTTTATACTTCAACACATTTTTATGTGCTCTGAGAATTATACTTATATGTTTATATGTTGTGGCATTGCATATATCAGCATGCTCTGACTGAATACTGACACTGAGCATTTTTGTGATACTACATGTAGAAGCTGGTTCTGGCTAAGCAATGTGTTGGGACATTACATATAACAGCAGCCTTGGCGGAGCACTCTGTTGTGACACTATATGTAGCAGCAGGACGCTTACAAAGTACTATGAACTTATATGACAGATTATTATTGCAGAGAATAACATTGTGGACTGGATGGCTTACACATCATCTCAGTTACAGCAGTATGATGTTGATGTTACCTCTGAGCCTGACACCGTGCCTTTGGGCAGGATTTACAGCATTTCTCCTGCTCTGAGAATCCTTTAATTTACATCATATCTGTCTTAACTACACTCTCCTAGTGTGGGACTTTCTTTTTCCTAACAAAAGAAGCCTATGATATATTGCAGTCCTAGGAAAGTGGAAGGGGGGATGATGACTATGCTGATGATTGTGTTTTGGACAGGACCTAGAAACCAAATCAGAGTGATAGGTGGTGATGAAGAGTGGTGGTACAGAAAAAAAATACAGTCAAAAAATCCACAAAAACTTACTTATCTGCTTCTATTGTAGCCAACTTGGAAAAAGGTGATGCCACCGAAGCTATTTGTTTAGTCTCAAAATGTGTCAGACCTATGCCAAGCACAGCTGGTGGCGGGTCTGTGTGGGTATCTCCTGTATGGGAACTTTTCTCCACAGTACCTGCAGACAAAATCACAGCAGTGTGCAAGCTCTGCAGGATAAAAATAAGCCATAGAAGTTCAATCACAATTGTAAGAACCATGGCGGCATCAAACGATATAGTAGAAAAATTGGCCAACAATCAGAACAGGACTGACTAGGAATCAAAACAAGACTATCCTCCTTCTAACCGTTATCATTCTATGAGACAGGCCACATCCACAAGCAGTACAGTTTTGTTGTCGTCATCATCTGCTACTGCTTCTCCTACTTAGAGTACTATATTTTTCATTTTTGCCCTCTGTTCCAGCATCTGTCATCCATAACAAAATGTGTGGGCAGGAAACAATAATATGCAACACTGTATCACCTAGTGGATTCCACTGCCTTCAGGGAACAAATAGTATGCACTCAGCCTCGGTGGAGAAAGCCATCCCTGCCTTCAGTGTCGGACTGGAATGCCTAAGGCCCACCAGTAAACTTAGCTGTAGGGGCCCACTCTATAGCAACCTGCAAATATTACCTGCCTACACAGAGGCAGACATCAACAAGACACTACAAGATGATTGATTATGGGGGTCTATGCAACAACTTCAAAAAGTGGGTCCCAGGAAAGAGAGGATACTGGCTGGCCTATCTCTATTCCTAGAGTCCATTTTAACCTTCCGATGCATCTATAATAATAAACTAGATAGTCTACCCAGTTTTTTATATTGATATAGGTTATTTGTGATGCTGTTCTGGTGGACTGGGGGCCCATCCTTTTTCAGGGGCCCATCGGGGGATTTCCCTGTGGGCCAGTCCGAGCCTGCCTGCCTTGTACTCTCATGTGGTAAAGAATATGGGCTGCCCCTTAGAAGCAAGCTACACACCACCATTGACACATGGAGCAGCTGTTATGGGCAGGGGCAGTACATGTCTTGCATGGCCCACTGGGTCATTGTTTTGTGAGACTGCACCACAGCAACGAGACCAGGTCCTATTGAAAACCTCACATTTGTGACAGTCTGGTTCCCACACCAGGCACTTACTCCAGGTCAATGCAGGTCAATCTTCTCACCCCCAACATAAACAGTGCAGAGTGTTATTTCCATTCCGCCTCTCTCCTATCATATGTGTAAACTGAAGCATTGCCATGCTGTATAACTGATAATCCTGAAGAGAAGCCACACAGTGGATCAGTAATAAATGTACACGAAGCAGCAAATTTCCCAATAGATATCACCCACCAATAAGAGACAAGTGGCAGCAACATTGTGGCTGCACTGCATGTAAGGGATATAAGACATGATCCTTGCATTGCACAAATGGTAAACTTGGTGGTCCCGAGCTTTTTCAAAAAGTATTGTGGCCTGCAGAAGTTGCTGACTATGTCCAGGAGACTGTCTATGCATTTCGGTCATTCTCATGTAGCTTTGCACTGCTTGATCTGCGACGTTGTAACTTGCTAGAATTCCACCTTGCATATCCTGGACTGTCTATACTAGTAGCATAAAGCATTCAATGATTACATCATGCACCACAGAACTACAGCAGTTAGCATGTGTAATAGTGAGTTCAGGCAGTGGCAGCTCATCAGGGAAGTGTGTCGTGTACTCAGAAAACACACTAATGCAAGGGATGGTGGAAAAAGAACAGATTCAACCTCTTGCTTCCTGCCACATAGTGGTTGAGGACCCACATGGATGAAGTCACATGGAGGAGGAAGTGGATGAGGATGAGGAGCTACAATTGGACAAGGAGGAGAGGGGTGAGGATTCCTGAGGAAGAGTTGGGGGTGCATGTGAACATTTTTTCCAGGCACAACAAGGGGATGAGACTGACATGTGTTATGGCGCACAGTGTGTTTTTAAAAAGGTTGTTTGTTATCACCATCATCCATGCGTTTACCCATAGCCATTAAAATAAATGTTGTCTTGGTATTAAAGAGGTTAAAAGTAGTTTAATTCAGTCCTAATAAACCACAAAATTTCATACACAACTTATCAGGACCATCTGAGCACTTTTGATTCTGAATTTTTTTGTACCCAAATTAAATCGTCTAACAGATTAGTTAGAATCAGACTCAAAACGAGTTTCAAAAATTTGCTCATCATCATATTATAGACAAACAATCTTTCTGCACTTACAAATCACTCCTGGTTTTGGCTTCAAAAGCAGCATAACAAAACCTAAATGTGTGGCATCACCCTTAGGGCTACAGCAGATTTTGCAAAGGCAAAATTCACCACAAATTCCATGGCAGAGATCCCTCTGGTTTCTGCCATTTTTTTTCTATTTGAATGGCATGGACCCACTCTCAGTTTAGCCCCATAGAATGCAGCTAAGCCACGAGTGGACAGCCATGGCAGTTTCCAGCAGTATTAAGGTGTATATGTCTTTTCCTGGCACAGTCACATCTATTAAACCATGGACACATTAACTGGAGTGTGAACTCCCATTGAACATAATGGGAGGCAGTTTAATTGCAGCTGATGGTAGCATGAAATCTGTACTAAATTCTTCCAGAAAAAGACAACGAACCTTATTAATGTTAATGAGCACAGAAAAAAAAATTAAGTATTAACTTAGGGTCCATTCACACGTCCGCAAAACACGGACACCGGCCATGTGCGTTCTGCATTTTGCGAACTGCAAATGGCCGGCACTATGATAGAAATGTTTATTCTTGTCCTTGGCTGCGGACAAGAATAGGAGATGTTCTATTTTTTTGCTGTCCGCATCTTTTGCGGCCCCATTGAAAATGAATGGGTCCACACCCGTTCCGCAAAATTGCTTACGTGCGGACGTGTGAATGGACCCTTAATAGAGAATATATTTTCCACAGAATTATTTGCTACCCTGATAAGATCTGGAGGGGGTATACTGGGTGCAGGTGAACTGATTAACTGGCTGACAGATGCTCTTTAGTCTCTTGAACAATAATTATGTTTTTATAGTACAGTTCGTACCATTTTACCCATTGTACTATAAATTATAATATGTTAATATTTTAAAGGAATGGTAAATTTCAACAAAATGAGAACACAGCTGTTCATTTCCGCCTGTTCCTTTCCATTTCTGGCAAAAGATGAGGGGTTTGAATTGGAAAAAAATAGGAAAATTATTTTATATCTCACATATTTGAATATGAGATAGATTAGGATCAGAGTAGAATTTAGAATTTTAACCACTTCCAGAAAAGTCCTTTTTTTTTTTTTTCCTCAAAGAACGGGAAAAAATTCTGTTGGGTGAAATAGAAAATAATAATAAAAAAAAAAATACATGCAATTGTGCCATTGTTTTTGGGGGGAATGTAGTTTTGTTTTTACATAATTCATTGTGAGCTAGAAATTAGGTTACCTTTATGTTGTGGGTGAGGACAATTACATTGATACCCCAAGGCAGTGGCGTAACTAGAGTGTTATGGGCCCCAGTGCAAACTTTGGTTAGGGCCCCCCCCCCCCACATTTTTACAAAGAGGCCGCAGATTTTCTTTTCACTAAGGCTTCTTTCACACGGGCTTGAGGTGAACGCATTGCACCCGCACTGAATCCGGACCCATTCATTTCTATGGGCCTGTGCACGTGAGCGGTGATTTTCCCGCATCATTTCTGCATTGCGTGAAAATTGCAGCATGCTCTATATTCTGCGTTTTTCACGCAAAGCAGGCCCCATATAAGTGAATGGGGCTGCGGGAAAATCGCAAGCATCCGCAAGCAAGTGCGGATGAGGTGTGATTTTCCCGCATGGTTGCTAAGAGACGGGACCCGATCTTTATTATTTTCCCTTATAACATAGTTAGCTGGAGGCCGATTCCCGGGCTTTCAGCACTCCTCCCACAGCCATCAGCGCCATGTGTGGCCTGCAGGGGGAGCGCTGGAGCTCAGAAGAAAAGTGAAGCATTGAGCGGAGAGGTCTCCCTGCTTCACTCTGGAGACAAACAGCCCAGCAGTGACAAGAACTGCTAGGTGGGTTAGTGCGCCCCCCCCCCCTCCCCACTTGCCTCTGTGCACACATGGGGCGCATAATGTACATGTTTGTCACTGTACTTCATGCCGGGCCACATTGCATGTGAGCGCAGCGGGCCCCCTCCCCCCACAGGGCCCAGTCGCAGTTGCATCCTCTGCGACCGCGATCGTTACGCTACTGCCTCAAGGTGCCAATCAGCAAGGTAATGCAATTTTCTCTTTAGATGTTCTGGTTCTTTTGTCTTTTTGGAAGCAGAGCTTGCTTGTACATGTCGTTGAGGGATATTCTAGTTGTTTTGGAGAGATAATTTGATTCCTTATCTCACTTTTAGTTGAATTTTATGTATGAGGAGTTGTTTCTTTCCCCCACTGCTCTTCTAAACATGTTTTCTAAACATATGAGTCTTCGGAAACTAGAGGGTGTTATTATACTCATTTCTGGAGCATATTTGATATGTCTAGAATTGATTCCAGTTCAACAAACAATTGGACCTGACATGAAGTTGAAGAAGTTTGATCACCTTTAGTCCGAATCTAAATTTTTGGGAAACTCAAGATGAATTACAAATTGATAGAGTTGATTTGCTCATTATGTATATGATGATTATACATATATATATATTTATATGCAGTTGTTCATCTTCGACAATGCTGGCATGTTGCCCCTTTCCAATATGGCCCCTGAGCGGCGCTTACTACACAACGCATGCGCATATCTCGATCTATTCATTTTGTGTCTATTGCGATCCTTGGGCGTTATGTGCACTCCCTGGAAACGCGTCATCAATGTGTGCGATGTCAGTCCCGTTACCCCACCATGCTTTGTTTGTTTGGTATGTATGTGATTGCAATAGTTCCATGGCGCTTTGTTTTTATGTCACTATTGCACGCCCCTTATTATGCACATCGGTACTATATGAACATATGAACTTATCTTTTTACATATATATTTATTTGCACTATGGCACTTTATTGATGTATGCACTTTCATGGTTTATATTGATTATGGATTCAGTGTCTTTTTTGTATTTATTCACGTTTGCAATTAACATTAATTATGTATCACATGTGTGGCCTTAATTGGCTACCCTATTTATTTTTGCACTTTGCATGCATGTATTCAGCTTGAGAAAGGCTCTATAGCTGAGCCGAAACGTCGCATTGTATTTACCACATGGGTGAATAAATTTCTACACGGTTTGTACTTTGGAGTGCTGTCCGTTTTTCTTCTTTTTTATATATGGGCTTTGAGCCAATAGCCCCAGGACATAGCACCCGATTTTTTGATTTTTTGATTCTCCGGTGCCGCCAGCTTTCTGATATATATATATATACATTTGTGCTTCATACTGTAGATACATTTTTTCCTAATATTTTTTCCACTAAGTTTTAGGTGGTAGTCTTAAACGGTTTCATTCAGTGCTTTTTAATATAAAATTTTCTACTAGTGGTAGCCTCAATCATAATATGATTTTTTCATCTATTGTTGTGCTTGCGTCCTCACATAATGCTTCTCTGGAAAAGAGGCATGCAAGCTAGTCTTCTTTCCAAAATAAAACTGCAGCGTGGAATAAACAGGAACATTTCCTTTCAGATAATCCGATGTACAATATTTACTTTAAGTGTCAATAGATGACTCATGGTTTCTTTCTAGAAATAGACGTATACTCTTAAAGGGGTTGTCCTGGAATACATAATTTCTAACAGCAGCCTTCCTCCTCTACTAAAAGGATCATACATACCTGCTACACACCTCTTCAGTCCTCTGTGCTGGCTCTCACATCTCCACCTTTTGGTCTGGGGTTTGTTTTCTTCCTCCCCAGCATGGGCATAGTCACCTAATCCTCTTAAATCAATCACTGGCTTCAGTGGTCTCTTGTATAATCTGCAATTTGGAATTTTGCACACCTCTTACCAGTGTCTAATATTTCATCAGTCACAGAACAGAAGCAGTGTGTTAATTTAAGCCAAATCATACTGATGTGTGTAGATGCCCAGATAGGCCCTTTGGGACAAGATACAGTAGAACACACCAAACATTTGACCTGTTCAGTTATCCATTTATTACCAAGGCTACAACTGACTATTTTAATTTTCAATGGACCCAGGGCAGTGTATGGTCCTGTACATAACAACATTCTTTATGTGTTATATTGCAGTTGTTCTATACTTTATAACTGAGCAGTCATGTATTTTATCAAACATAATGTCCCAGAATATTCCAGATTTTCATAGATATTTGGCAGGTTTACTAATACTGTTTTCCACTAGTGAAAACTATGCGTAGACAGTCTAAAAATGTGCAAGGTTCATCGCAGTCACCTCCTAAGTGGATGCGAAACACATGTCGAGGTGCCAGGGCTGGCATTTCTTACCAATATACATGGGTGAGTGCTTTAAAGTACTGGGACAGTTATTGGTCCTGTACATTAAAAGGGTTCTCCGGGAATTAAAAAAATGAACATACTTAAGTATTACTTTATTATAAATATATTCCTAAATACCTTGCATTAGTTATATAATGGGAATCAAGAAACGGTGTACGGTGGTACTGCCGTACCTCAAACAGCTAACGTCAGATCCTTTGATAAGGCAATGGCTGACAGTGCCACGCGTGTGGCAGGCGGCGACGGCCGTTTCGCGCGTAGGCTCGCTCTTCCTCTGGCCGCAGATGCGTCCTAGCACGTAAAGCGCATATTTAAATGATGAAAGGAGGAGGAGTCAGGCATTGATCCGGCCATGGCCATAGCAACGTCCAAACAACCACCGCAATATAGGACATTGAAACCAAGTAATAGAAAGAGCATAGCCATATCAAAGCACAATACGATTACAGATATATTCAAGCGAAAAATCAAGAATATAAGCAGGCAACTATTATCAGAGATAACATGAGACATTGAGATTAAACATTATACAACAACATGGCAGACACTCGTTACAGGAACACTGCCATATCATTTTTATCATTAAAAGCTTGGGGCCCCATCGGTCCAGTGCTAATGATCCAGCTTGCCTCTTTCTGTAGGAGCCGACGATGCCGGTCCCTGAACCCGCTCTAACATGATGCGTATGGTCTTACCTATATAAAACATTTTACAGGGACACAAGATGACATATACGACAAATGATGTGCGACAAGTGATGAAATCTTGTACTTTATGTGACCCCCCCCATAGTCAACCATTTGTGCTGCAAATTGAACATGCAGAATAAGCAACTGCCACACTTGTGATTGCCAACAGGCCTCCTATCTGAGAGCCAATTAGAACATGTGGGGTAACGCAAACCACTATGGACCAACTTGTCCCTTAACGTATGGCATCTTTTAAAAGTTATCAAGGGCCTGCTGGCAGTCAACTCTTTGAGGGTGGCATCACCATTGAGTAGGTCCCAATTATTGAGGACAACCTGTCTTACCAATGAGGCAGCTGGACTGAACTTAAAAGCAAAAGTAAAGTGAGTTGTGTGTTGGTTACGTGTTCTATCTACTAGCAAACTCTCCCACGTGAGTCCCGCTGCCCTATGCAGAGCACCTAAGACCTCTCTCTGTGGGTAACCCCGATCCACCAATCGATCCCGTAACTCAAAAGTTTGGCGAAAAAAAACGCGTCGGTATCATTAATCCAGCAGAGTCGCACAAATTGGGCATAAGGGACAGCATTATTTACCGCCGGCGGGTGAAAGCTGGTCTGGTGCAGCAGCAAGTTAGTCGCTGTGGGCTTGTGATAACCGGTAGTATGCGAACTTCCCTCTTCCACGGTAACCCTCACGTCCAAAAAATCGAGGGACAAACCCCCAAAATTAAGGGTAAACCTCATATTCATACGATTTTGGTCGTTGAGGTACTGTACAAATGCCCGGCATTGTTCCAGACCATAAAACGTCGTCGACATAACGTAAAAATAAATGGATGTATTGTAGATAGGGGTTACCCAGAGAGAAAACATAGGTCTCCTCGAGTACCACCAGGTACAGATTGGCGAATGTGCACAACACCAGCGTACCCATAGCCGTTCCTAGCACCTGGCGGTACCACTGTTTGTTAAACAGGAAGACATTGTTGGGGAGAACTAAGTCCAGGGAGTCCTGGATGAAACTATGAAAAACATTGCTTTTCCTAGATCTAGCAAGGACAATCTCAATGGCTCGTAAACACATGAGGAATTCTGGTGTAAAGGCTCTCCACATCTAAGGACATCAGGCGATAATCCTGTTGCCACTCAAACATGCTGAGTGCATGCAAGAAATCTCCTGTGTCCTTAAGATAAATAGGGGTGCCCTAAAGGAGAGGCCTGAGGAGCCAATCAACATAACGGGAGAGCGACTCCGTCAATGACCTAATTCCAGACACAAAGCAATGTTTTTCGTAGTTTCATCCAGGACTCCCTGGACTTAGTTCTCACCAACAATGTCTTCCTGTTTAACAAACAGTGGTACCGCCAGCTGCTAGGAACGGCTATGGGCACGCTGGTGCCATGCACATTCGCCAACCTGTACCTGGCGGTACTCGAGGAGACCTATCGACAATACATCTATTTATTTTTTCGTTATGCCGACGACGTGTTTATGGTCTGGTCTGGCAGCGATGAACAATGCCAGGCATTTGTACAGTACCTCAACGACCAAAATCGTATGAATATGAGGTTTACCCTTAATTTTGGGGGTTCGTCCCTCGATTTTTTGGACGTGAGGGTTACCGTGGAAGAAGGAAGTTTGCATACTACCAGTTATCGCAAGCCCACGGCGACTAACTCTCTGCTGCACCAGACCAGCTTTCACGCATCAGGGGTAAAGAATGCTGTCCATTATGGCCAATTTGTGCGACTCCGCCGGATCAATGATACCGACGTGGGGTTTTTTCACCAAGCTTTTGAGTTACGGGATCGATTGGTGGATCCGGGCTACCCACAGAGAGAGGTCTTAGGTGCTCTGCATAGGGCAGCGGGACTAACGCGGGAGAGTTTGCTGGTAGAGAGAACATGTAACCAACACACGAATCGCTTTACTTTTGCTTTTAAGTTCAGTCCAGCTGCCTCATTTGTAAGACAGGTTGTCCTCAATAATTGGGACCTACTCAAGGGTGATGCCACCCTCAAAGAGTTGACTGCCAGCAGGCCCTTGATAACTTTTAAAAGATGCCATACGTTAAGGGACAAGTTGGTCCATAGTGGTTTGCGTTACCCCACAAGTTCTAATTGGCTCTCAGATAGGAGGCCTGTTGGCAAACACAAGTGTGGCAGTTGCTTATTCTGCATGTTCAATTTGCAGCACAAATAGTTGACTTTGGCGGGGTGTCACATAAAGTACAAGATTTCATCACTTGTCGCACATCATTTGTCGTATATGTCATCTTGTGTCCCTGTAAAATGTTATATATAGGAAAGACCATACGCCCCATGTTTGAGCGGGAACACTTCAATTCTGTACGTACAGGTAGAGGTGCCCCACGCTTGGTTGAACATGTACGTAACGTGCATAATGGTGACCCCTGTTGTCTCTCCTTTTCGGGAGTCGAGGTTGTCTGGCCCATCCCTAGGGGAGGGGACCGGCATCGTCGGCTCCTACAGAGAGAGGCGAGGTGGATCATCAGCACTGGACCGATGAGGCCCCAAGCTTTTAATGATAAAATTGATATGGCAGTGTTCCTGTAACGAGTGTCTGCCATGTTGTTGTATAATGCTTTAGCTCAATGTCTCATGTTATCTCTGATAGGAGTTGCCTGCTTGTATTCTTGATTTTTCGCTTGAATATATCTGAAATTGTATTGTGCTTTGATATGGCTATGCTCCTTACATCACTTGGTTTTAATGTCCTGTATTGCGTTGGTTGTTTGGACGTTGCTATGGCCATGGCCGGATCGACGCCTGACTCCTCCTCTTTTCATCATTTAAATATGTGCCTTACGTGCTAGGACGCATCTGCGGCCTGAGGAAGCGCGAGCCTACGCGCGAAACGTCCGTCGCCGCCTGCCACAAGCGTGGAGGTTGTCCACCTCATACCTGCAACATTGTTCCATGTCACTTGGATTCAATAAAGAAATCTGCACGCAACAATCCTGGGTGAGTGCCGCACTTCTTTACCTCTCCATTGTGAAGTCTTAGTTATATAATGGCTAATTTTGTCTGGGGAGCAATCATCAGCGGAAATAAAATGGCTGTCATCTTATTAGTACTCACAGAACCCATCCTAATCACACATGAGGACAAGTTACTTCACAACAATGAGCTAAAGAGCTACCTCATCCTCCTCTCTGCTCATCAGGGATTATGGTCCTGAATACAGATGATAAGGTCTTCAGCTGAATCTCTGTAGTAATGGAGTTCATGAGGAGACATGAAGAACAGAGAGGACGGACAGAACAATCTGTGGTAATGGTGACTGCAAACAAGAGCTCTGCTCATTAGCTCCAACATCCCCTCTGTACGTCATGTCTCCTTATGAACTCCATTCCTAGAGAGATTCAGCTGAAGATCTTATTAGCTGTGTTCAGGATCATAATCCCTCACAAGCAGAGCAGAAGAGGCTGAGGCAACTCTTTAGCTCATTCTTGTAAAGTAACTTGTCCCGTGTGATTAGGACTGGTTTTGTGTGTCTTAATCGGACGGTGGTCATTTTATTTCTCCTGATGATTGCTCCCCTGACAAAAAGAACTATTATAACTAATGAAAGGTATTTGGGAATATATTTATAATAAAATAATATAAACGTTTTTTTCATTTTCTTAATTCCTGGAGAACCCCTTTAATAGGAAGTGTGTAATTCCCAGTCTGCAATATGAAGATGTGTGGCAGAGTGATAAGTGCATGATGTAACTTTCTCTCCACAATCTTACAATAGTCATGTTGTATATACTGTAGTGGATTGTAAAACAGTAACATAGTTTATAAGGTCGAAAAAAGATATCTGTCCATCCAGTTCAACCTGTTATCCTGCAAGTTGATCCAGAGGAAGGCAAAAAAAACCCCTGTGCGGTAGAAGCCAATTTTCCCCACTTAAGGGGAAAAAAATTCCTTCCCGACTCCAATCAAGCAATCAGAATAACTCCCTGGATCAACGACCCATCTCTAGTAGCTATAGTCTGTAATATTATTACACTCCAGAAATACATCCAGAGCCCTCTTGAACTCTTTTAGTGAACTCACCATCACCACCTCCTTAGGCAGAGAGTTCCATAGTCTCATAGCTCTTACCATAAAGAATCCTCTTCTATGTTTGTGTACAAACCTTCTTTCCATCAGACGCAGAGGATGTCCCCTTGTTACAGTCCTGGGGATAAATAGATGATGGGAGAGATCTCTGAACTGACACCTGATATATTGATACATAGTTATTAGATCTCCCCTTGTCTTTTTTCTTTTTTCTAAAGTGAATAACCCTAATTTTGATAATTTTTCAGGGTACTGTAGTTATTACTTTAGGTTGCCCTCCTCTGAACCCACTCCAGCTCTGCTATGTCTGCCTTGTTCACAGGAGCCCAGAACTGTACACAGTACTCCATGTGTGATTTATAAAGTGGTAGGACTATGTTCTCATTACGGCATCTATGCCCCTTTTGATGCAACCTATTATTTGTTGGCCTTGGCAGCAGCTGCCTGACACTGGTTTCTACAGCTTAGTTTGCTGTTCACTAAAATTCCTAGGTCCTTTTCCATGTCCGTGTTACCCAGTGTTTTACCATTTAGTATGTACAGGTGACTTGAATTATTCCTTCCCATGTGCATAACCTTACATTTGTCAGTGTTAAACCTCTTCTGCCACTTATCTGCCCAAGCCTCCAATCTATCCAGATCCCTCTGCGGCAGTATACTATCCTCTTCAGTGTTAATTACTTTACACAGTTTAGTGTCATCTGCAAAAATCTATATTTTACTGTGTAAGCCTGCTACAAGATCATTAATAAATATATTGAAGAGAATAGGGCCCAATACTGACCCCTGAGGTACTCCACTAGTGACAGTGACCCAATCTGAGTATGCACCATTAATAACCACCCTCTGTTTCTATCACTGAGCCAATTACTTACCCACATACAGCCATTTTCTCCCAGTCCAAACATTCTCATTTTATATACTAACCTTTCATGCGGTACAGTGTAAAATGCCTTGTAGAAGTCCAGATATACGGCATCCATTGATTCACTGCTGTCAAATCTACAACTTACCTCCTCATAGAAACTGAATAAATTAGTTTAACATAACCGATACCTCATGAAGCCATGCTGATATGGTGTTATTTGCTTATTTTCATTGAGGTACTCCAAGATAGCATCTCTTAGAAAACCTTCAAACAGTTTACCCACGACAGATGTTAAACTTACCGGCCTATAGTTTCCGGGCTCTGTTTTTGGACCCTTTTTGAATATTGGCACTACATTTGCTGTGCACCAATCCTGTGGAACACTGCCTGTCAGCAATATTAGAAATAAGGGTCTGGCTATGACATTACTTAATTCTCTTAGGATACGAGGGTGTATACCATCTGGTCCTGGCGATTTGTCTATTTTAATCTTTTTAAGACTCCGCTGTACTTCTTCCTTGGTCAGTGAGGGCACTTTTAATGGGGAATTTACTTTTACATTCAGCATTTCATCTGACAGTTTATTTTCCTCAGTGAATACAGTGAAGAATAAAATATTTTATAGCTTTGCTTTCTCCTCATCGCTCTCTGCAACTACCCCCTCTTTACTCTGTAGAGGGCTGACACCTTCAGATTTATACTTTTTACCATTTATATAATTGAAGAACATTTTCAGGTTAGTTTTGCTCTCTTTGGCAATTAATCTCCAGTTTGGCTGCTTTTATTTTTTTTTTTAAATATTCAATTTTTTTTCCTTATAGTTTTTCAGTGCTTCCTCTCTACCCTCCTGTTTTAGTGATTTAAATGCTTTCTTTTTACATTATTTCTATGATCGTCACAGCATTCAGTCTACTTCTGACAAATGTGGGTGCACATCATGGTTTGTTCCAATCTCCATCTTGTGGAACTTGATCAATTTGAGATAGATGAGACAGCACTCCAGTTTTTGCATGATGAATACATTTATTGATTTAGCCGGACATTGTGGTGCAATTCAATATCATAACCTTTTGGGCATTATGGATGCCCTTCATTAGGCAATGTTGAGCACACACAAGGAGCGGGCGGGTGCCCCCTCCATGTGTGTGCTCAGCATTATTCCCCGAAACGTTGTGATATTGAATTGCTCCACCATGTCTGGCTAAATCAATAAATTTATCCAGCATACAAAAACTGGAGTGATGTCTCATCTATCTCAAATTAAATACTTTCTTTTTGACATTTATTGTATTCTTTACAGTTCAATTTTTTTCTTGTTCCTTAACCTTTTATTCCCATACTGTATGTATCTCTCACAATTAGATTTTAGGATGCTTTTAAAATATCGCATTTTGTATGTATTTTTATTTTTGAGGACTTTGTCCCAGTTAGTTAGGCCTATAGCCTCTCATAGTTGGCTAAATTTAGCTTTTTAGAAGTTTGGTATTTTTGTTCCTCTCTGAATAAATACTTTTTTGAATGACAATTGGAAGGTTATTAGTTTTATGGTCACTATTTCCCAGGTGTCTTCCAACCTGCACATCTGTTGTTCTGTCAGGTCTATTGGTCAATTCTAAGTCCAGTATGGCTGTCCCTCTAATCGGGTCCTGAACCAGTTGGGAAAGGTTATTGTCTTTGGTTATTGCCAAGAACCTGTTTCCTTTATGAGATATACAGGTTTCTGTTTCCCAGTCTATATCTGGGTAGTTGAAGTCCCCCATAATAACAACCTCATGATGATCTGTGGCCTCGTCTATCTCGTTTAGTAGCAGATTTTCTGTGGAATCTGGTATATTAGGTGGTTTATAAACTCCTATTAGTATTTTATTATTGTTTTTGCCTCCATGTATTTCTACCCACAATGACTCCACATGTTCATGTCTCTCACTTATATCTTCTCGGGCTGTGGTCTTTAGACTTACATAAAGGCAGACCCCTCCGACTCTCTGGTTTTGGCGATCCAGCCACGTCTCAGTTATTCCCACTGTGTCATAGTCCTCCTCACTTATTACTAATTCAGTTCACCAGTATTATTAGTCAGGCCTCTGGCATTAGTATACATACAATTAAGAGGTTTATGTATATTTTTTACCCAACATCTTTCCTTCTGAACTGTTCTATTCCCTCCTTCCTTTCCTCCCCCAGTCCCATTATCTTGACCCGGTCTCTATCCTCACCACCAATAATGTAATTACCCTCCCCCAGTTCCTAGTTTAAACACTACTCCAACCTTCTAGCCATCATTTCCCCCAACACAGCTGCCCCTTCCCCATTGAGGTGCAGCCCATCCCTACGATAGAGCCTGTAGCCGACAGTGAAGTGGGCCAGTTCTCCAGTAACCCAAACCCCTCCTTCCTATACCAGTTCTTGACCCACTTGTTAACCTCCATAATCTCCTGCTGCCTTTCTTGTATGGCTCGTCGTACAGGTATAATTTTGGAAAACACTACCTTTGAGTTCCTTGCCCTAAGCTTGTGACCTAAATCCCTAAAATACCTCTAACTTTGTCATTGGTTCCGATATGGACCATAACTGCTGGATCTTCTCCAGCCCTTCCCAGTAATCTGTCAACCCGATCCCAATGTGTCGAACTCGAGCACCAGGAAGACAACACATCGCTCAACGATGACGGTCTTTGTGACAGATCGCCCTATCTGTACCCCTAATAATTGAGTCTCCCACTACCAGCACCTGTCTGGCCTGCCCTGATCTCCTGGTCCCCTGCTTACTGGAGCTGACATTCCCCTGACTGGCAGAGGAAGGGTTCGGCTGCATCAGTGCACTCCCGGAACTGACATCTCCCTCATCTGCCAACCTTGCAAACTTGTTGGGGTGTGTCAGATCAGGGCTAGCCTCACTGGCACTCTTCCCTCTACCCAGCTTTCTAACTTTCTAACTGTTATCCAGCTAGCTTCCTCACTTTCCTGAGCATCCTCACTACCACCCTCCCCCATATCTACCCCATAGAGTGCCTGCTCAATGAGCAGCAAACTCTTTTCCAAATTGTCAACGCTTCTCAGTGTTGAAACTCGCCCGGTTAGATACACGATGTGGGATTCCAAACGGGCAGTTTGCTCACATTTTGAGCAAAGATATGCACCTTCAAACGGCTGTTCCAGGACTGCATACATTAGACAAGATGTGCACTGGACTGCGCTGTCAATAATGAAACACAAACTAAATGGGGATTACATGAGAAAAAAATACAATATAGTGCAGTGATAAGAATAAAACTTACTGTAGTCCCCTTCTAAAGTCCCTGAATCTCAAGTCATGTAATCTAAAGTCATACACCTAATACAAAAACACACTTGAAATCCAACACTCGAACGCTCACAAACTTGCGTTGTTTGTCTGCTTGTACAAGTGCAGCTCTCAAATCAGACTGCTTTTTCTCCCCTGGATTCAAAGGACCCCTCTGGATTGGCTTTCTAGAGTGTTCTTATCTATGAATTGTAATAATGTTTTCTTCTATTGAAATAAATTATGCTTTGTAAAAAAAAAAAAAAAATTTTGTCAGATCCATAAAATTAGTTGTATGTTTAGACTGTCTAGCCTAACTTTACATTACCTATGAACTAGCTTACTTTAGATCTAAATCATGCATCCAATTTTGGCACATGTTAAGTCACACCCTTTTGCAACGGACCATGTCCCTTTCCCCCACTAAGCTATAGCCCATTGTCATACAAGTTAGAAAAATCTCTAAAAGTATCTAAAACACTGAAGAAATGCAGTGCAAAGCAGGTGTGCTTGTGGTGCAAAGTGTACAAGCATCTAATGCATTTTATTAATATAAACTCCCCCACTATGTGTATGTTGGGACTTCAAAATGGATCATGCTTGGCATATTAACATTTATAGGTAATAAAAATATATCTTTTCTTTCTTTACATTTTCTTCCCCTCCCCCACAAAAAAGAAAAATGATTATTATTATTGATATTATTAATATGAGATGATTTTTTTTAATTATTATTATAAAGACAGTAGTAAATGCTTAAAAAATGGAAAAAACACTACTCAACTTGGCGAGTAATTATTAGAACTACCGGTATGTGAATCGCCCTAAACACATACAATAGTTTTGACAGTGAATGTTGTTGGAATTCTTACATGCAGCCCAAACAGGAACAGTTCAGTTTTAGCCATGCTAAAAGAGGTACTTCTTGGGACTTCCCCTCATTAACCTTATAGTGCGAGAGAGAACCATACTGTTTAAAAAGGTCCATAACTCTCTCCAGGGATCTCAGGGGGTTAGCCATGGTCAAGATAATATCATCGGCATATAGGAACAGCAGGTGTTGCTGGCCACCAATCTCTATACCTTTAATATCCACTTCCAATCTAATATTTAGGGGCAAAATAAATATAAGCAGCGAAAGGGGACAACCCTGTATTGCGCCATTTGAAATGTGGAATAGGTCTGACAAAACCACATTTGCCAGTACTCTAGCTGAGGGTTGGGTATATAACACAGCAATAAATCTAACTACCACTTCCAGGAGTGCAATTTTACAGAGCAGCAAGAAGACAAAAACCCAATTTACATGGTCGAATGCCTTTTCAGCTTCCAAGGTGATTAAAACCGATCGAATCTCCTTCCAGTTAATGTAATCTACGAGATTCAACACCCTCCTAGTATTATCCGTAATCTGCTGACTTTGTACAAAACTAGCCTGGTCATGCGCCACCAAAGATGGGATGATAGAGGCTAGTCTGCTCGCTAAGAGCTTAGCATATATCTTTATGTTGGTATTTAATAAAGAAATAGGACAGAAATTCTGAGGGGCTGTTGAAGCCTTGCTGTCTTTAGGTAAGGTGATAACAACCGCCTCTAACATTTCTTTGGGGAAGTGTCCAACCTTCAAGGCACGAGACCGAGTTAGATGAAGGTGGTGGTGGGGTCAACACTCCTGCAACGATTCTGTAAGACCGTCAGTGCCAGGACTTTTGTGAAGGGGTAGAAGACGGATCACACGTGCTACCTCTTCCTCTGTCAGAGGGGCAGTGAGGTTTTCTCAGTGTTGTGAGGACAACGAGGGACAAAGACCATGCAAAATGGATCAATCGCAGATTGAAAAGCCATATGGAAATTGGGGTTTTGTTTCAAGTTGTATAACTGAAAATAATAAGATATAAATCTGTTAGCAATTGCTTTCAGTTTGTATAGTTTTAGGGAATTAGTGGCATCAAACAAGTAAGCAAGGCACGATTTTAAGGCTCTAGAGCAGGGGTACACAACCTGCGGCCCGGGGGGCCACATGCGGCCCTTGATACCATTCTTGATACCCCAACCATCTGGTAACAGACATGTATGTCTATGTCTTGTGGCTGCTCAAATGTATTTTTCAAGTATTCTCCCATTATATAGGAGTCCTAGAAATTTAATTAGACATTAATAGTATGTACTATAGGTTCAATATGCCATAAATACAGCATTTCAGTTGTTAATACCCCTTTAAATTTTATTTTTGGCCCTTCACGTTTGGTTCTGACAATGTGGCCCCCACTCAGAAAACAGGCTGCACCCCTGCTAGAGCAAACTCTCTGAGCCAGCAGGCTACCGGCTTTATTTGCCTGAGAATAATATAGTATAAGCCTTTAACCTTCTTCAGAAAAGGTTCATATTTATATAATAGGCTTTCCCGTAACTGTGACCTAAGAGACTAATTTAAGGCTTACACTTTAGTTATTTGGAAAATGAGGTAGTTGTTCAGAGTTTCTTTTCCCAATGGACTATCTAAATGTGGATACCCCGGATAAAAGCCTTATGGAGGGTCCACACCTCAGAAGGGTCTGAGACAGATGAGGCGTTAAACTTGAAATATTTCTCCAGGTCCTTTTTCACTTCTGCCTAATATCTAAAGTCAGCTGTGACAGACTCATTGATTCTAGAGTGAGTTGGAATGGGTATTAAACAACTCCTTAATACTTAACAATAAGGGTGTATGATCCGACCATATAATTGTGCCAATGGTGGATTCAGTAGCTAATGATAGGATAACCTGTATACCAGGAAAAAGTTCATCCTTGAATAGGACCGATGGGAGGGAGAAAAATAGCAGTGATCCCTTTCAGATGCATTGTGAATTTGCCACACATGGTAGAAGCAGTTTTGATGTAGCAATTGAGATAAAGATTTGGGAAAAAAACTAACACTGGAGGTCCTGTCCATGGGAGGGTCAGAAATAGTGTTGAAATCCGAAACAAGATATAACTCTCCTCTGCTGTGTGGTCTGCACTTTTCTTAGCAGGTTATTTAGTAAAATGTATAGGTCTCACATTAGGGAAGTATAAATGCACCAAGGTATACAAAACATTGTTCAAATGACAGACCTCAAGGGTCTGTGACCAAAGAAACAGCAAAGTATGCCACAGTATTGTGAATAGCCAAAAGAACACCCTGCTTTTTGTCACAATGTACTTAGATAATAAAAGTAAAGCAGTGATGCATAATCCTGTGCACATCCTGCGATACAATGTGCATCTTCTGAGTGCAGAAAACATCACTCCGCAGAGGGAGAGCCTCCCTCTACATCATGCAACGCTAATAGGAGCTATTTAACCCCCTGACATTAAGTGAGATGATTAACGCTATTGCGGCCACAATAATGCTAATTTGAACAGGCCTATGTTTTCTTTTGGAGGAGGCCAGAGGCGCACTGAGTCACCCCAGTCCACCCAACAAATATTGTAGCATGGCCCTCTGCAAAGAAAATAAAATTGGGGGGTTAGTCAGAACATCCCAGTGCACATCACCATATCTGGAAGCACAAAAGCAAAACACAAACACAATGCAACAGCACACTGCAAACACAAATAATAAAGCAAATGCAATATTGCCATACTCACTTTAAGAAATGTAAAATGCTAATGCTACGTTATAAATGTGAGATTCTTGGCAAATACATTTTATACCATTGTTTGTGCCTGTCTGCCAACGTCAAGGCGACCTCTTTAGGACAGGAACCTAACACTAAATACCACATTCACTGGTGCAATACCGGCCTCCATTAAATTCATGGAATGCAGGTTCCACATGCATGCTGAGCACACACTATATTGTACCCCTTTTGTGCCACACTGACCTCCATTATGTTCAGGGAATGCAGGTTCTACATGTATGCTGAGCCCACTCTGTATTCCACCTCACCTGGTGCCAAATGGCCTCCAATAAATGCAGGGAGAGCAGGCTACAGCTTTATACTTGCACTAACTAAAATTAGCTTATGGGGCGGAAGAGTTAATCAGGAGTGCACAACTAATGTAGTCAGCCACACATGTGGAACCTGCATTCCCTGAATTTAATAGGTGCCGGTATGGCACGAGTGAATGTGGTATTTAGTTTTAGGTCCCTGTCCTAAAAAAATCTGCATGACTCTTCACCTAAAAAAAATAGGATATTAAAAGGCTGACATAGAAAAATAAAAAACTGAAAAACAAATACCTGTACAAAGAGGTTAAAGTAGAAACAATAAGAAGGCATCTCATGGTGCCTCCCATACCCATAGGGGGATAGTCCCACCATTACCGAGAATAAAGCATAGTCCCCTGTTCCACGGAGAGAATATTAAGGTGTAAACTGTAGAATCCTGAACAATTCTTCTTATTATTTCTCGTGGCAACCACCTGCCACTCCTGGTAAACAGGAACTTGAGGTGGAGTGGTCCGAGACAGGGTATCCGGCAGTGGAATATTCCACAAGTCCAAGATAGTCTTTTCCTCCCCTACTCAGTGGATAGCAACAAAGGCACTGGAGTGGATAACCCCAGCAGTAGGCAATGGAATGCTCTCGGAGGGCTGTCATAATAGGTGCAAGATTACGGCGCATCTGCAGAGTAGCCACCGAGAGGTAATCAAACACTTTCACCGCCTGAAACGGAGCTGGTAGCCCACCCTTCACGTGAAATTACTGGATATGTGCCAGCATCTTGTGTGGGACAGATTCATAGAAGTGTCTGGCCCTCTCTATTCTGTGGGCCCTACTCTGGCACCCCATGCAACTTTAGTGTGTTGCAAAGGGGACAGTCCTCCAGGTCTGCCAATTTGGCTTTAAGCTGATCAACTTTTTCAGCAAGATCAGTATGTGAGTCTATGAGGTGATAAGGAGAGGTAGCAAACTCCCCCATCTTGGACTCAACAATCAAGCTTAGTCACAGAAGACTGTAGAGGTATTATTAGTTTTGAGAGGTGGAAAGACATAGAATGGCTAAATGCTAGCAGAATATCCGTCAATAAAGTACCTGATGCAGGCTTGTCAGTAGTGGGAAAGTGACGCAGAGCTTCCACTATTGAAGAGGTAGCAGGTGGACCATTGCCCCATTCCTCCAGGTCTCCAGAATATGGAGAATCCTGCAGCCAAGGACGCAGCTTTGCAAGGCTTGTAGAAGGGGAGGCCTGGTGTGTGCTCGCCGCATGGGAGGAAGAGCAAGTGGCAGCTGGTGCAGATACCAATAGGTTGTCCTGTGATTTAGGAGAGGACACCTGAGAAGAGTTTAGGGACAAAGCAGGCCTCAGCTATGACTGCTGCTGAATTTCGTCGGTGTGAGGAGAGCAGAGACCCTTGTCTGAAGTCGAACTGTAGCAGCAGGAGGAGGTGCGATGTGCTCAGGGCCATTTTTGCCCCATCCTGGCTAGAAAAGAAGTCCAGTTTCCCCTGTGGCTTCAAACTTCTCTTGCCTGTAATCACCATGGGGGAAGACAGGAAGTGGTGGGTGGGAGACAGAAAGTTCAGTATTGCTTGATTTGACGGCTTAGTAGGGTCTAACTGCTAAGCTAAAACCAGAGCACTATGTTCAGGCGGCCATCTTGCTCAGCCACTCAGCTACACCCCCCCCTCCACAATTCCTTTTCTATGAGAGAATGAGATAGGTCGCACTACACCCAAATTTCCTTATGTCAGAAACGGTGTGGAACATAAGTAAATGTTAAAACTGGAATGGGTAGTATAGCAGCTTTTAATCTCCAATAAGGTACCACTATGGATATCTGTTTGCTAACTTGACCTATGATTTTGAAATTTTTGGCAACAGGGGAGGGACTTATTCTCCTTTATTATTTTCTACAGTTTGATTCAGTTCTGCTGCGTTGTGCAACCCATCCCTTTCTCTGATATTAGAAACTGGTTGTTTATTGGCAGGACTGATGAACTTCATCATCAGCCCTCTTAAGATCTTGCATGTACATCATTGTGTACTATTCTTAGTGCATGCGCAGTGAAGTGGGATGTATTTGCTTAATCTATGGCTGGAAAATCCAACCACTAACCTCAGCAGTCACATGACTTTGGTATGTCATCTCTGTATGATCACATGGTGATCACATGGTGGAGTTATTGATGTGATTGCTGCAGAACACCAGAGCAGCAGCATCAGAAAGCCAAGGTATTGTGCTGATATATATGGGTCAATTTTTATTTGATATAATATTTAGGTGGTCCTGGAAAATGTTATTGCTTTCACTCATTATTTGTATACATAAAAGCAATATATGCTGCACCGCTGTTCATGGAGTTTGTTTATAGAGTCCACCTTTAACACCATTGGAAATGCTCCAGCCAGATTTCGGTCAGTTAGGCCTCATGCACACAACCGTTGTTTGTTTCCGCGTCCGTTCCGTTTTTTTTAACGGATAGGATGCTTCCCCATTCATTTCAATGGGTCAAAAAATGCGGATGGTTAACCGTTTTTGTTCCGCATCCGTGGTCCGTGTTTACCTTCCGCCAAAAAAATAGAGCATGTCCTATTTTTTTCACGTTTGCGGACAAGGATAGGCATTATTACAATGGATCTTCCAAAATAAACGGATCCGTCAAAAAAATGGTCCGTCATCCGTTTTTTTTGACGGGCGCAAAATTTGCGAAAAGAGCGGACGCGGAGGCAGGCAACTGTCGTGTGCATGACAAGATTTACAGTACAAGCACTATTTCATTTTATTGGGTTTTAATGATGCATTTGTGGTCAGTGGTGTTTTCTTTTCCAAAACAGAATGCTAAACATAGACCCTGGGGAAGATTTACTAATTAAAATGAATCAGAATTATGGCTCAAATTGAGTCACAATTGTGGTGCGTTGCTATATGCCACAAGTATTAATTTATTAAGTGTCTTAGCGGGGAAGAAGAGTGGGAAAGCTTACACAATATGCAAAGTAAGCAAACCGAAAAATGGTGTAAAGAAACATATTATACTGTGTGAGCCACTGTTATAAAGTAGGTTGAAAAGAGACACAGATCCATTAAGTTCAACCTTTCTCAGATCAATTATATGACATGAATTGTTAATTATAACCCTCAATGCCATTTGCTATTAGATAAGCATGTAGCCCTTTTTAAATGCTGACTTAGTATCTGCCGTTACTACCTCTTGGAGTAGGGCATTGCATAGTTTGATTACTGTAAAGATTTATTTTCTGTATTGGTGTATGAATTGCCTTTCAACCACTTCTAATGAATATCCAGTGGTCCTCTGTAAAGTACTTGGAATAACATAGTAACATAATATAGTTCAAAAGGCCGAAAAAATACATCTGTCCATCCAGTTCGGCCTGTTATCCTGCAAGTTAATCCAGAGGAAGGCAAAAAAAAAAACCTGTGAGATAGAAGCCAATTTTCCTCATTTTAGGGGAAACAAAATTGCTTCCCCACTCCAATCTATCCAGATCCCTCTGTAGGAGAAAACTGTCCTCTTCAGTGTTAATTACTTTACACAGTTTAGTGTCATCTGCAAAAATTTATATTTTACTATGCAAGCCTTCTACAAGATCATTAATAAACATATTGAAGAGAATAGGGCCCAATACTGACCCCTGAGGTACCCCACTAGTGACAGTGACCCAATCTGAGTATCTACCGTTAATAACCACCCTCTGTTTTCTGTCACTCAGCCAGTTACTTACCCACATACAGACATTTTCTCCCAGTCCGAGCATCCTCATTTTATACAGAAGCCTATTATGTGGTACAGTGTCAAATGCTTTGGAGAAGTCCAGATATACGACATCCATGAAAGAATAAATCATCTGCCAGTTCTTTGTATTGACCACACATGCATTTGTTCATGTAAATGGGATCACCTCTAAGGCATCTTTTTTTCAAGCCGAGTTTTTAAGCCTCTTATAACTGAGACTTTCCATCATATTTAATAATCTGTCCTCTTGCCTCTGAACCCTTTCTAGTTCTCCTATGTCCTTTATAGTATATAGAGCCAAAACTGCATCTCATATTCAAGATATGGCCTTACAAGGGAGGAGTAACATTGGGGACACCCTTAACATTTTATTTGCTGTCCACAAGGTAATTTAAGGGGTTATCCAGAAAAAGATATATATGACTTATCCTAAGGATCAGATCTGTATCTCTGTGGGGGTGCGACACCCAGAACTCCCCACAATCAGCTGTTAGAAGAAGCTTTGAGCACCGCAGCCTCTTCCTAGGCCAGTGACATCACTGTACAACTGTACATCGGTCACATGTCCTTGGAAAGATGCCGAGAGCTTACATCACTTTCTAGAGCTTTGGTGAGCACATAGCCTCCCTGAAAGAGCTGATCAGCTGATCAGGGGTGCCAGGACTTGGACCCCCACTGATGTGATAATGATTACCTATCCTGAGAATAAGTCAGCATTATCTTTTCCAGGAAAATCTATACCAATAAAAGCCGTGTGAGTGGCCACAATCGGCACACACTCCATGGACACTACAGTGCGGCATCCTATTGTAATGGCAGCGGGGCCGGGTGTAGTCACTGTATTGCCCCAGGGCCCGCTTAGAAAAGTAATACTATGAGTAGTTGTAATAATAATAACGATCTTCTCTTCTTAACTTACTACATGGTGAGGCAGGGGGCCGGGCGGGCGGTCACTGGCAGAGTAACTCACTCATTCATGAAGTGGGCGGAGCAGGGGCGTCACTTAGTGAGTTACTCTGCCAGTGACCGCCTGCTCTCCTGGCCTCCTGCCTCACCATGTAGTAAGTTAAGAAGAGAAGATCGCTATTATTATTACAGCTACTCATAGTATTACTTCTCTGAGCGGGGCCTGTTGCAATACAGTGACTGCACCGGGCCCCACTGCCATTACTATCACACTATACAATGACACTGTTATGGGGGGATCTGTGGATGACACATAGCATAAGATGCAGATACACCCATAACAATGTCAGCCACAGACCCCCATAAGTGTCAGCCACAGACCACCCCCATAACAGTGTTAGCCACAGATACCCCGATAACAGTGTCAGCCACAGACTCCCATAAGTGTCAGCAACAGACCACCCCATAACAATGTCAGCCACAGATACCCCCATACCAGTGTCAGCCACAGACCCTCATAAGTGTCAGCCATAGATCCCCCCCCATAACAGTGACATCCACAGTGCCCCCATAACAGTGTCAGACACAGTGCCCCCATAACAGTATCAGACACAGTGCCTCCATAACAGTGTCAGCCACAGACCCCCCCCATAACAGTGACATCCACAGTGCCCCCATAACAGTGTCATCCACAGATCCCCCATAACAGTGTCATCCACAGATCCCCTTATGGAATTATGGATTATGTATAAACGCGGCATCTGAGGGGTATAATGATGGGCGTGGCGCTATCGCAGCTCCCTTTTATTGCACCCATTGCTTACAAAAAAATGCACTCTGCAGCAAAGTAATTAGTCACGAAGCAAATTTTTTTGTGAAGTTCGGCAAATCAGCTGAATTGAATGTTCAAGAAATTCGCTCATCTCTAATCGCCATGTAGAGAGATATTTTTCCTGTTCTTAGTTTCCCAGCCTGCCTTGTCCCCTAAGCGACATAGTTTCTGTACCTCTCAATCCTAAGTTCCCTGTAAAGAGGGGCGGTAAATCTCCATTAGTCGGAATAAAGCATTTAGCTGGAGAGAGTAAGTGAGCATGCTATTATGGGATAAGGAAAAATTAGGCTGGGAAAGCCAAAGTAGAAGCAGTGCAGCTGTCATTTCGTACCGGCAAACCACATTAATCACCACTTCCACCTCATGCCAAAATGGTTTTATCCATGGGCAATGCCAGTGAATTTGTGAGATGGTGCCAGAGTTGATTCTACATCTCCAGCAGCTATCTGATACAGGAATGGCACAACATAGAATAATAAGAATAGATGCTCCAGAATTGGTGTTCTATGTTGTGCCATTCCTGTATTATTCTTCCTAGAAGTTTACAAATATGTAAATTGGCAGCAGTCTGCAGTAAAGGTACTACTGGGTGTTACCAGTAGTGGGTGTGTCTGACTGTCCCATCAGTGCGGTGTCAGACTGTGCAGGGACACCCCCCCCCCCCCACAAACTGGTAACACTCATCTGTATCTTTACTGCGAGCTGCTATTAATTCATTCTAGTAGAAATAGTAAAGGAATGGCGCAACATGTTCTAGAATTCTTATTACATGGGGAATGCAAATAGTTACTAAAACAGGCAAGTCAGGAATGGTGACAGGTCCTCTATAAAGGAGTTCTCTTCTTAGCGAATGCAGTAGGAAAAACCAACTAGCTAGAAAATAAGGTTTAGCGGGTACAAGGTATCAAGAGATATAGATCTTAGGGAGTAATTTTTCGGGAGGACTCGGGAGCAGTGTATAGTTCTCCATGACTTCAAGCATGACTGGAAAATAGCGCGGACGGAGGATAAAAGATTGTTTTTCATACTACTGCCTCATCTGAATTCAGTAAGAAATACATCATTAGAAACTCACTGCCGGCTACTTGAAGGTACTGCTGGCAGTTTGGGACGGCTTTTGGAGGTGACAGGTTCCCATTAATTAGGTTTTTAGCTAATAATGACCATCTCACTAAGGCTGGGAACACACCTAGGCGTTTCTGAATCGCGCATATGACGCGCGTTTTACGCGCGTTTTTGGATGCGCGTTTTTGTCACTAAGAAACGCGCATCATACGCGCGATTCAGTGATTCTCCCCTATGGCAACATTGTCCATAGGCGCGTTAAAACGCCCCAAAGAAGCTCATGTACTTGTTTGGGCGTTGGGCGTTTTACAGCGCGTTCAAACGCGCTGTAAAACGCCCAAATGTGAACCATGCCCATAGGGATGCATGGCTTTTCACATGTTGAGCATTTTTCAGCGCGTATGAACGCGCTGAAAAACGCTCAGGTGTGTTCCCAGGGTAAGTAGATCACCTTATAGTACAGAGGCAAAGTTTGGCAGAGATATGCCTCCCTTGCCTTGTGGCTGATTGGGAGTGTGTTAATGACCTTCACACACGCTTTTTCAGCATTTTTAAACTCTTGTAGTAAACAAAAAAAACATGAATTTCAAGTCTATCATAGCTTTTTTTGCAAGTGTTTTAGTGGCGTTTTTATTTTATTACATTTGTAATGTGCATTTTTCCTGGCATCTCATACAGAGATGTCTATGGGTAAAATTTGAGAAAATAAGTCATACTGTAAGCATGTCGTGTAGTGGAAAAATGCTGCTGACCTCAAAAACACCACCAAAATGCTGCAAACCTAGATGCATTGTAACCTCATGGGCCGTACTGTATCTAAACAATAAAACAAATTACTGAACATCTCTTACATTTTTGTTGGGCTGCCCAAAAATCTTTTAAAATGTTAACACTAATAATTCTTTTGGTCTGCTGAGACCAAATGGCTAGGCAGAGAGCAAATCTAGTGATCGCATGAGCATTGTTGCTGCCTCTCTTATAGGACCTATTGCAGTGTCCTGAAATCCACTGCAAAGCACTGAAAGTGTTAATGGAACTATATTTCATGTATCCTATCTCAAGGGCGAGTTCACATCACCATTTATTTTTCCGTTCTTCTGATCTGTCTGCATGCAGGCCTTTTTTCTGTCTAAAATAAAGGATCTCAAAGGGAAAATGTTTAAATGGATGCAAGTGTCCATAAGAGATGCCACGGATCCAATGTTTTTTTTTTCTGTTCTTCTGAAGGATCAGAACAGAAAAATAAGCAATGATGTGTGAACTCAGCCCAAGCTGTATACAGAGTGTGAGTTACTTAGCTCTGTAGCTAGGGGTTGCTGGCATGTTCTCTTCCTCTCAAGGAGGAAGTTGCAAGACAGTTAAGAGTTAGCTCTAATAGAGTGAACACCTTAAGAGCAGTGTGGAGCAGAGACCCAAGATGTCCACCTACCCTGCAGATTACAAACTGTAATGCCTCATTCACACATCAGTGTTTCCCGGACATGTGCTGTACGTGTTCTCCGCGGACAGCACACGTCCCCATTCATTTGAATGTGTGAATTCACACATCAGTGTTTTAGCATGGTCCGTGGGTCCGTATTTTCAGCACGGATGCATGTCCTATCTTGTCCGTGTTCCCAGATCCATCACGCTAATTATAGTCAATGAGTCCGTTAAAACCATGGATGCAACACGAATGCCATCCGTGTTGCATCCGTGTTTCACGGATCATTAAAAAGAGATTTTTTGAAAACTATTTTCCAGCTGCCCAGTGTCGGTGAAAAACTGATGTCACACGGTCAGCAAAAAACGCACCCACGGACCCAACATGGATCTGTCAAGGGAGGAAACATGGATTGAACACTGTCTTTGTTACTACTGATCCAAAACTGACACTGACGTGTGCATGAGGCATAAAAGTGTTAGTTTATATGACAGCCCTCAAGAGAAAGAGACATTACAGATAGTGATGAGCAGCATAGGCAATATTTGTTAATTTTTGGCCTAATATTCGCAAATGTTATCATTCGTGATCTCCAGTCATTATTTTCTTGATTGGGAAAATCGGCAATGTAATATGTGCATAGTGCAATACAGGCGTGGCTCACTTTTGCTACATTTTTCAAGCTGCTAGACACTAATCCCTATCACAGCACAATAATTCCTATCACACTACCTAACACCCTGCACTGGAACCTATCAGCTACACTATATCACTATCTAACCTACACTGACTATCTCCCACTAACTATCTGTATTATATGAGCTAACTAACTATTTAATGTAATGTGACTCAGCAAAACACAAAGCACAGCAATGACACCGCTGTCTCTCTCAGAACTGCAAACAACTGTAGAAAATGGCTGGTGGGGAGCTTCTTATATAGTAAGGGGTAGGCAACTTTCCTATTGTTTGCTAGGGATGTTGCTAAGCTCAGACAAAGACATTGCAGCCTTCTCATTGGCCCACATGCAAGAAGCAGTAGTACTGATGAAAGAAATATAGAATATTCGCAATAAAAATTCACGATTAGAATATTCGCGATCAACACTAATTACAGAACGTTTAATGGTCACAAAGAGGATTGAGGAGCATATGCAGAGAAGGTAACTGTATACACGGTGGCGTATAGGCTTCTCTGTATGTGGAGGAAGCAAACAAGCCTCGGGCTTCCCAACAAACTAAAGTGCAGAAATAGCCCTCTGTTCAGAGACTGTAATATCCTGAGGATACTCTGGATATAAATATATATTTGGGGATAGTGAACGTGCATCCCTTTAGGCCAAAAAAGTAGAGATTTAACAAAAACTAGCCTCCATATACTGCCTTGGGAATTACTTATGTCAGCTGCAAAGACTGCATTTTATGTGTACAGTGTAAGGATGAGTGAATCCATTCTAACTGAACTGGATTTGGACTGAATTTCTCAAAAACTTCAGATTCCAACAAACCAGTTTTTTTTTTTTTGCTCCGGGCAAATATGAAAGAAAGAGACTAGTATGCTAATCTGGGTTTACTGGCAATATAGTATATCTGATTCCAGCAGACAGACAAAAGATGTGCTAATTTTCATATTTTTGGCCAGAAACCAAGAGGAATGTTAATTGGCTTATAATACTCTTCATGCATACTTGTCGCCTCCATAAGAGAGTAGCTTGCATGTCTCTTTTGCAGAAAAATATTATGTGGAGCTACAAGCACAGCCATAGATAAAATAATGTTAATATGTGAAAAGCACTGGTTGAAAAAATTTGCAGATAAAAAACTGATCTATGAAGCAAAAGGAGATTTGTAGAAGTGCTAGAGACAAGCAAGTCAACTCTATCAATATGGGATTCTTTCTAGAAAAATATCAAAGCCAGCCTTACACCTGCAACTAGCTCTTTCAGCACAAAAGCTCTTCATCAGAGCAGATACCATCAGCTTTTATGGTTCAGAGGCCTTGAGTGGACCTATGACTGGGTACCATTTCTATTATGGAGACAACTTAGTATATTTGATAACTATAGAATGCTAGGCAATGTTCAACTTAGTTTTTGAGGAAAATATATGCAGATTAGAATGTCTAACAGCTGGCATTAGAAAGAATTACGGTACTTGAATTTTTTTTGGTCAGGAAAGATTATTTGCATAGCTTTGTGTTTTTTTGGGAAAAATATTCAAAGAAAGGTAACTCTTTCTGATGACAAATTATGTTAGATATGCTAATATGCACATTCAATGTACTGTACTTTGGGAAGGGTGAAGCCACTGTTGACTATTATAGAATAATTATTATGTATTATCAATTTGGTCTAATTGACTTATTAATTGTAAAATGAATCATGTAATAAGATTATGAGATATAGTGAACCAGTGAAACCTATCAACTTTCTCCTAAGATACCGTTCAAGTCTCTAGTTAGCTGTATGCCAAATACCTCCTAACCACATTTCATAGTCTTCTCCTTTCTCTCTCTTCTGTATGAAGCTAAATAAATATTTCAATTCCTCTCATTAAACTGGAATATCAAAATGTGTCCTTAGGTTCTTGAGTAGAGATGAGCGAACATTTAAAAAAAGTCCGTTGTTCGGGGTTCGGGTGGTGGTTAATTGCGCATCCCGTTATGGATTCCACAATACCGCATATGGAATCCATAAGGGGCGGCTGCCACCAACCCGAACTGTAGAACAGCTGAAGGACCTGGCGTGACGTCACTGTCATGTGATCAGTGCAGGGGGCGTGGCTCAGCACGGGATTTGATCCCGTGCTGAGCCACGCCCCCTGCACTGATCACATGACAGTGACGTCACGCCAGGTCCTTCAGCTGTTCTACAGTTCGGGTTGGTGGCAGCCGCCCGTTATGGATTCCATATGCGCTATTGTGGAATCCATAACGGGATGCGCAATTAACCACCACCCGAACCCCGAACAACGGACTTTTTTTAAATGTTCGCTCATCTCTACTCTTGAGGTTTGTCAGAAAAGTACATTGGAGAGACCATTTAACCAGAGCTGTGGAGTTGGAAGTCCAGCTTAAAAATAAAAATATATATTAACCCCTTAAGGACACGGCCCTATTTCACCTTAAGGACCAGGCCATTTTTTCAAAATCTGACCAGTGTCACTTTATGTGGTGATAACTTTAAAAAGCTTTTTCTTATCCAGGCCATTCTGAGATTGTTTTTGTCACATATTGTACTTCATGACAGTGGTAAAATGAAGTCGAAAAATTTCATTTTTATTTATAAAAAAATACCAAATTTACCAAGTTTCAATTTCTCTACTTCTAAAATATATAGTAATACCGCCAAAAAAGTTATTGATTTACATTCCCCATATGTCTACTTCATGTATCGATCATTTTGGGAACGTCATTTCATTTTTTGGGGATGTTACAAGGCTTAGAAGTTTAGAAGCAAATCTTGAAATTTTTCAGAAATTTTCAAAAACCTACTTTTTAGGGACCAGTTCAGGTCTGAAGTCACTTTGTGAGGCTTACATAATAGAAACCACCCAAAAATGACCCCATTCTAGAAACTACACCCCTCAAGGTATTCAAAACTGATTTTACAAATGTCATAAACCCTTTAGGTTTTCCACAAGAGTTAATGGCAAATGGAGATAAAATTTCAGAATTTCTATTTTTTGGAAAATTTTCCATTTTAATCCATTTTTTCCAGTAACAAAGCAAGGGTTAATAGCCAAACAAAACTTCATATTTATTCCCCCGATTCTGTAGTTTGCACGAACACCCAATATGCAATATGCCAAACTGCAGGGCGCAGAAGGAAGGGAACGCCATATGGTTTTTGGAAGGCAAATTTTGCTGGACTGGTTTTTTGACACCATGTCCCATTTGAAGCCCCCCGATGCACCCCTAGAGTAGAAACTCCATTAAAGTGACTCCATCTAAGAAACTACACCCCTCAAGGTATTCAAAACCAGTTTTACAAACTTTATTAACCCTTTAGGTGTTTCACAAGAGTTTTTGGCAAATGGAGATGAAATTTCAGAATTTCTATTTTTTGTTACCTTGTCTCAAAAAAAGTGTAATATAGAGCAACCAAAAATCCTATTTACCCTAAAATAGTACCAACAAAACTGACAACTTATCCCGTAGTTTCCAAAATGTGGTCACTTTTTTGGAGTTTCTACTGTAGGGCTGCATCAGGGGGGCTTCAAATGGGACATAGTGTCAAAAAACCAGTACAGCAAAATCTGCCTTCCAAAAACCATATGGCGTTCCTTTCCTTCTGTGCCCTGCCGTTTGGCCATACAGCAGTTTGCGACCACATATGGGGTGTTTGTGCAAACAAGAGAATCAGGGCAATAAATATTGAGTTTTGTTTGGCTGTTAACCCTTGCTTTGTTATTGAAAAAATGGATTAAAATGGAAAATTTGCAAAAATATAGTTGTTTTGGGACCGTTTTTATTTTTTGTTATTTACATAGTTGAACCGACAGGTTAGATCGTGTGCTATTTCTATAGAGCAGGTTGTTACGGACGCGACAATACCAAATATGACTACTTTTTGGGGTTTTTTGTTTCAGTTTTACATAATAAAGCATTTTTGAAAAAAATATTTTTTAGTCTCTCCACATTCTGAAAGCCATATTTTTTTTTTTTTGGGCGACTGTCTTATGTAGGGGCTTTTTTTGCGGGATGAGATGGCGGTTTGCTTGGCCTTATCTTGGGGTGCATATGACATTTTGGTTGCTTGCTATTACACTTTTTATAATGTAAGGTGACAAAAATGGCTTTTGACACCGTATTTTTATTTTATTTTTTGCTGTGTTCAGCTGAGGGGTTAGGTCATGTGTTATTTTTATAGATCAGGTTGTGACGGACGGGGCGATACATAATATGTATACCTTTTTTTATTTATTTTGGTTTTACGCAATAATATCCTTTTTGAAACAAAAAAAAAAATGTTTTAGTGTCTCCATAGTCTGAGAGCCATATTTTTTCAGTTTTTAGGCGATTGTTTCAGGTTGGGTATAATTTTTGCGGGATGAGGTGACAGATTGGCACTATTTGGGGGGTCATATGACTTTTTGATCGCTTGCTATTACACTTTTTGTGATGTAAGGTGACAACAAAATGGCTTTTTGACAAAGTTTTTATTTAATTTTTTTTACAGTGTTTACTTGAGGGGTTAGGTCATGTGATATTTTTATAGAGCAGATTCTTACGGACATGGAGATACCCAAAATGTCTACTTTTTAGGGGTTTTTTACATTTAACACTAAAAAGCATTTTTGAAACAAAAAAAATCATGTTTTAGTCTGAGAGGCATAGTTTTTTATTTTTTGGCAAAATGTTTTAGGTAGGAGCTCATTTTTTGCGGGATGAGATGGCAGTTTGATTGGTACTATTTCAGGAGGCACAGGACCCCCATGGGCATTGTAACAAGGTACCTGCTGAATGATTTCAGCAGGTACCTTGTTCCGATGGCTATATGAATTTAAGCTCTATGAAATATATATGTATCAAAGCTATATGACACCTATATATATC
This sequence comes from Bufotes viridis, assembly GCA_033119425.1. Taxonomy (NCBI): domain Eukaryota; kingdom Metazoa; phylum Chordata; class Amphibia; order Anura; family Bufonidae; genus Bufotes; species Bufotes viridis. The sequence continues at coordinate 100,341,590 of CM065597.1, read as the reverse complement.
TAAGCTATATGAAAGCAATATGTATCTAAGCGATATGACAGCTATATGTATTTAAGCTATATGACAGCTATATATATCTAATATAGCTTAGCTAGATATAGCTTAGATACATCTAGGTGGCATATAGCTTAGACACATATATGTATCATATAGCTTAGATACATATAGGTGTCATATATGAGTCCTATATCTATGTAAGCTATATTACAGCAATATGTATATTATGGATAATGATTTACTTTTTGATGTTCCTGGGGGTTTTGAGGGGTTTGATCGTCAGACGCAGGGCAACGGGCACACTGGTGGACCAGAGGGAGGGAGCTTTGGAATGCACTGAATCTTTCTTCATGGCTACCTGCACTGGTAAGGATCGTTTATGCGCGATCCCTCACAGGAGCCACGGAAAACAGATACAGGGAGAGAGGGGGCGGGCACCAAAGGCTCTGACGTTTCGTGTACAGAGCCGCGCCACTCCTTCAAGCAGGGAGAAGCCTGTACACAAGACGTCACCCCCGGAGCCTGGTGAGTGACGTCAGGGGCCACGGCAGAATAAATAATGAATGTACATAAGAAATGTATCTTTAATAAGGTTTAAAGCTACCCTAAAATATATTTATTTAACTCGGATAACCCCCTTAAAGGGCATCTGTCAGCAGGCTTGTACCTATGAAACTGGCTTACCGGCTCCATGTGCACTTGGCAGCTGACGGCATCGGTGTTGGTCCCATGTTCATATGTGCCCGCATTGCTGAGAAAAATGATGTTTACATTTATGTAAATTAGCCTCTAGGAGCAACTGGGGAATTGCCATTGCTCGTAGAGGCTCCACAGTCTCCTCAAATATGGCACTCTTTGTACTTTGATTGATATGGTCACACATGTTTCCTGAAGCCATGTAGGGTATTTCAACAACAAACTTTATTCAGACACAAACAATATAACGAAGGTTATATACTGTCATATCTATATAGCCTACAGGTGGCAGTAAACATGTTAACATGTATAACTCTTAACATCCTCCCTTTCTTGTGAAATCAAGTAATATATAACATAAGGTTATTGCATATGGTCATCCATCCCTGTTTCTGCAGGAGGTGTCTCATCTGAAGATGCTATATCTGAATAATAATCAACAATTATTAGGTAATCTTGTCCTGTTAAGGAAAATAAGTCCATGCCTAGTTTGCTCCAGGGTAGAGTGGGCAATTTGTTAAGAGGGATGAGCGAACACCTGGAAGTTCAGACCCGAAGTTGACCCGAACCCGAATAGAAAGAAATTAACAAATAATCATCTTGAACTAGCAGGCGGAGGTCAAAGTGGAGTAGAAGGGTGAGGAGGCGGTGGACGTGGCGGTGTAGGCAGAAGCGGTGGTGGAGGAGGAGGAGGTAGCCAACATTGTTTTTGTTGTTTTATTAATTTTTATTTATTTTTATTTATTTATTTTTTATAAATTTGGGAAGACTTTAAAACATTTGGAAATAGAAAAGAGGATGCAAAGAGATAGTGCGCTGGAGTATAACAATTGCTGGGTGCGGCCGGCGTACTTGTCTATTTAGCACAAGGTACGGACAAGTCCTGTGGGATTCATGCCTGGTTCATTTTAATGAATGTGAGCTTGTCCACACTGGCTGTGGACAGGCGGCTGCGCTTGTCTGTGATAACCCCCCCTGCCATGCTAAACACACGTTCAGACAATACACTGGCCTCAGGGCCCAATTAGGAGACCCAGAAGTTGAATGGGGCAGACCCATCAGTCGGTACATGTAGGCGTGTGCACATATACTGCTCCACCATTTTGCTAAAATGCTGCCTCCTGCTAAGACGTTCTGTATCAGCTGGTGGTGCCGGTTGTTGTGGCATGCTGACAAAACTTTTCCACATTTTGGCCATGCTAACACTCCCTTCTGTGGTGCTGGCTGTGCCCCAGCTGCATTGGAGACTTTCTCCTCCTCCTCTGCCTTTACCTTGTGCTTCCACTGAGCCCCCGCTGTCAAGTGCCATCAACAGCGCGTCTACCAGCGTACGCTTATACTCGTGCATCTTCCGATAGCGCTCCAGTGATGGAATTAAGGATGGCACTTTGCCCTTGTAGTGGGGATCCAGCAGGGTGACCACCCAGTAATCAACACTGGTTAGAATGTGGGCAACTCGGCGGTCGTTGCGCAGGTGCTGCAGCATGTAGTCGCTCATGTGTGCCAGGCTGCCCAGAGGCAACGACAAGCTGTCCTCTGTGGGAGGTGTATCTTCTGTGTCCTCTGTATCGCCCCAGTGACGCTCCAGTGATATACATGAAATGCTTTGGGTGCCACCCTGCTGTGAACATGATTCCTCCTCCTCATCATCCTCCTCATCCTCCAGAACTGTGCCCTGGTTGGACAGTTGTGTACATGGCCTCTGTTGGTGCAGGAACCCACCCTCCAAGCCACCTGTGAATTACTGGCCTGATAACCGTGGAAATGTTGCATATAAGGCAGTGAGCGGGAAGGCCGAAGTTATGCTGCAGCGCAGACAGGCGAGCAGCAGCAGGATGAGAACGCCAAAAGCATGCACAGATGGCCCACACTTTCTGCAGCAGCTCAGACATATCAGGGTCATTTTTCAGGAACCTCAGCACCACCAAATTCAGCACATGCGTCAGGCAAGGGATTTGCGTCAAACCGGCTAGGCCCAGAGCTGCTACAAGATTTTGCCAGTTATTGCACACCACCAGGCCGGGCTTGAGGCTCAGCAGCACCAACCACTCATCTGTCTCTTGTTCCATGCCCGTCCACAGCTACTGCGCGGTGTGGGTTTTTCCCCCCAAACAGATGAGTTTCAAAACAGGCTGCTGTCGTTTCCCCCTGGCTGTGCTGAAGTTGGTGGTCAATGTGTTACGCTGACCAGATGAGGAGGTGGTAGAGGAGGAAGCGGAGTAGGAGGAGGAGGCAACAGGAGGCAAAGAGAAACGTCCTGCAATCCTCGGTGGCGGTGGTATGCAGTGTAGGTGTACCTCACAACAAAAATGGGAATATGTCACCCACCAATCTAACAGACGGATTAACTATACTAATTTCCCTGTCATGTATGCAATGCAGGTGTACCTCACACAAAAAATGGGTATATGTCACCCACTGAACCAACAGACGAATTAACTATATCAATTTCACTGTCATGTATGCAACGCAGGTGTACCTCACACAAAAAATGGGTATATGTCACCCACAGAACTAACAGACAAATTAACTATATCAATTTCACTGTAATGTATGCAATGCAGGTGTACCTCACACAAAAATTGGGTATATGTCACCCACCAAACTAACAGATGGATTAACTATATTAATTTCCCTATCATTTATGCCATGCAGGTGTACCTCACACAAAAATTGGGTATATGTCACCCACCAAACTAACAGATGGATTAACTATATTAATTTCCCTATCATTTATGCAATGCAGGTATACCTCACACAAAAATTGGGTATATTTCACCCACCGAACTAACAGATGGATTAACTATATTTATTTCCCTGTCAGGTATGCAGTGTAGGTGTACCTCACACCAAGAATGGGAATATCTCACCCACCAATCTAACAGACGGACAAACTATATTAATTTCCCTGTTACGTATGCAATGCAGGTGTACCTCACAAAAAAATTGTGTATATGTCATCCACCGAACTAACAGACAGATTAACTATATTTTTTTTCCCTGTCAGGTATGCAGTGTAGGTGTACCTCACACCAAGAATGGGAATATCTCACCCACCAATCTAACAGACGGACAAACTATATTAATTTCCCTGTTACGTATGCAATGCAGGTGTACCTCACAAAAAAATTGTGTATATGTCATCCACCGAACTAACAGACAGATTAACTATTTTTTTTTCCCTGTCAGGTATGCAGTGCAGGTGTACCTCACAACAAGAATGGGAATATGTCACTCACCAATTTAACAGACGGATTAACTATATTAATTTTCGCTGTCACATATACAATCAGTACCCACATATGTCCGGGTACCCAAAATCGTAAAGTTCGGTACAGACCCGAACTTTACAGTCATCAGTGTTTTTCTTGTTTGTTTACGCATATATTCATTGCAAGTATTACTGTTTTTATTGCTTCTATTAGGAATGAGCGAATCGACTTTGGATAAAACATCCAAAGTCAATTCACATAAAACTTTGTTCCAATACTGTATGGAGCAGGAGCATCAGGTAACAACTTCATAAGTTAATATGTACTTTAAAAAAACATTTCCTGAACTCGAGTTCAGTTCTATGCGGTAAGAATTTTGAAAGGTAGTTTACAAACTCTGAACTGCTTGTACATTGTCAGGCTTTGGTACCTCTAAAATTGCTCTGACTTTTTTTGGATCAGGAAGCAGCCCTTCTGCTGTGAGTAAATGCCCCATATATGGTACTGAAGATAGCCTCAATCTCAGCTTCTTTTTATTGAATTTTAGGTTCAGCTTTTGTGCTCTCTCGAGTCCAATCAAATTCTTCTCATGAGCCTTTGTGGCATTCTCTGTAGTGTCACCACAGCCATGCACTAATATATCACCTACAATAACTTCCACTCCGGGTAGGCCTTCTACTGCTTCATGTTGACTATGCTGATATTCGTCTGGCACAGTAGCAATCCCAAAAGGCATGCATAGCCATCGGTAATGCCCAAAGGGAGTCCAGAATGTGGTGAGATAGCAGCTTTTAGCATCCAGTTTTACTTGCCAGAAGCCATCCTTAGCATCCAATACAGAAAATACTTTTGCATTTGTTAAACTTGGCAGAATATCCTCTATGGTGGGCATTGGATAATGTGAGCGTTTTAGTCTTTATTTAAGTCTTTGGAATCGATGCATATTCGCAGCTTGCCTGGTTTCTTACCAGGAACCGTACTACTTATCCATGCCGTAGGTTCTGTCACTCTATGTGGTTAGTGTTGTACAGGAGGTACAGGTGATACTCTCCAGGTAGACACCCTAGTCTTTGTAAAATGTCTCTATATTCAGCTGTGATCATTTCATAAGATAAGGGTGAGATTGTAGTTGTTTACTGGTTATCATGTAATAATACATTATGTTCTACATTTTGTGTAAAAAGGCCCATTTTCTGACATGTTTCTGCTAAGAGAAGTATCTTGTGTTTACCTTGGAAAACTTTCAATTGCAGTGGATATGTTTTATCTTTGTATGTACAATTTAGATCACATTGGCCCATAGGTATCATTGCGCCATTTTAATTTAACATGACTCTTCTGTAATGTTGGCTTTCCTTCTTTAACAATTTTGCAATAGTCTTTGTATGTCATAAGGTTGTAGGTAGCCCCACAGTCTAACTGACAGTGTAACGTTTTCCCTGCTTTTCTGTCCATGCTGAGTTCTAGTGGTACAAACCACTGTGCTCCTGGACTGCTTACTGCACCTATTTGATGAATAATAGTGAATACTGATTCTTCTGAGCTGCTGCCTTGATCTGTGCAGCCATATGTATTCTATATACTCTAGAAAAATGTTTTTGCTTTTTGCATTTACTACAGGTTTCTCCATATGCAGGACAGTGGTCACCAGGGGTGGGTTCTTCCACAGTATCTACATCTGATGTCAGCAGACTGTGTTTTTGTTTTCACCTTGCTTTCTTTCATGGGCTGTTTTTTTATATGCTTTAGCAGTATATAGTACAGCTTCAGATTAATGTTTTTTGAATTATTCTGTGTCTGATAAGTACTCCAAATTCACATGTAGCAGCAAGCTGCCTCGGCTTAGTCACATAATGCTCTATAGTTTCCAAAGGGCCTTGCTTAGTGGTATTGAATATGTACCTCTCATATATGATGTTACGAGGAGGCATTAAATGACTCTGTAATGCATCCAGAGTTTTCTCTATGTCCTGCTTGTCGGCATCAGAGAGTGAGAGGTGCTGATAAATACGCAGACATTCTCTCCCCATCACTGAGCGCAGTGTCGCGATCCTTACCTTGGGGTCTTTCTTATCAAGTTCAGTTGCCACCTCATAATACTCCCACTGGGATTTGAAATATTTCCAGTTAACTGCCAGGTCCCCTGTACAGTCCATTGGAGACGGGACTGAGAAGTTGTTTGCAGCCATTTTCTGTAACGCTGTGTTTCTCTTTTTAATAAATTACCAGGGAAACAAATCTTGTTGATTTTTGGTCTGATATTAGGACTTTAGCGTCTTCTAAAACACCAAAGCCCTTTCCACTTCTGACACTATGTTTTCTGAAGCCATATAGGATATTTCAACAAGAAAATTTACTCAGACACAAACAATATAGCAAAGGTTATAAACTGTCATATCTATATAGCCTACAGGTGGCAGTAAACATGTTAACATGTATGACTCCTAACAACACCTGGCCCTGTCAATCAAAGTGGAGAGGGAGTGGTAGTTAAAGAGAGAGCTGAGCCTCTAGTGTAGGTGGAATTAGTAACGCCCCCGCTACTCCTAGAGGTTAATTTGCATATAATAAAAAAAGTAAAAAGAAAAGTAAAAAAAAAATCCAAGTAAAAAATGCTTTTCAGTTAAAAAATAACAAAAAATAAAATCTAAGGCTACATGCACACGAACGTGGTTTGGTTCCGCATTAGGGTGCCGACCTATTCACTTCAATGGGGCCGCAAAAGATGCAGACAGCACTCTGTGTGCTGTCCGCATCCGTTGCTCCATTCCGTGGCCCCGCAAAAAAATAGAACATTTCCTATTGTTGTCCATTTTGCGGACAAGGATAGGCATTGTTACAATGGACCGCAAAACACAAATATTTGTGTGCATGTGGGCCAATCTACATATTTAGTATCACTGTACAGTGTGGGCCATTTATATGGATACACCTTAAAGAGGACCTTTCATGACTTCTAAAGATATCAACTAAGGATGCTCACATGGAGAGCGGCGCCCAGGGACCAAGTTATAGTAGGCGACTTGGTGGAATTGGTTATAGTAGGCGGAGCCTGCCCTTCATCTCCTTCTCCCCAGCTGTAGCGCTGGCCAGTCGCAGCGCAGAGCTTATAGCCTGGGAGTTTTTTTTCTGGGAGAAGGAGGTGAAGGGCAGGCTCCGCCCACTATAACTTAGTGAGCACAGATACCGGAGCCTATACTGGGAGAACGGAGCGGCGCCCAGGGATAATAGTAAGTGCAGGGAGATCCCTGGGCGCCGCTCTACATGTGAGCATCCTTAGTTGATATCTTTAGAAGTCATTAAAGGTCCTCTTTAATAAAATGGGAATGGTTGGTGATATTAACTTCCTGTTTGTGGCACATTAGTATATGTGAGGGGGGAAACTTTTCAAGATGGGTGGTGACCATGGCGACCATTTTGAAGTCGGCCATTTTGAATCCAACTTTAGTTTTTTCAATAGGAAGAGGGTCATGTAACACATCAAACTTATTGGGAATTTCACAAGAAAAACATTTGTGTGCTTGGTTTTAATGTAACTTTATTCTTTCATGAGTTATTTACAAGTTTCTGACCACTTATAAAATGTGTTCAATGTTCTGCCCATTGTGTTGGATTGTCAATGCAACTCTCTTCTCCCACTCTTCACACACTGATAGCAACACCGCAGGAGAAATGCTAGCACAGGCTTCCAGTATCCGTAGTTTCTGCACAACTTGTATTTTCACAGCATAGACAATTGCCTTGTCAGATACAATTCCCAATAAGTTTGATGTGTCACATGACCCTCTTCCTATTGAAAAAACAAAAGTTGGATTCAAAATGTCCGACTTCAAAATGGCCGCCATGGTCACCACCCATCTTGAAAAGTTTCCCCCCTCACATATACTAATGTGCCACAAACAGGAAGTTAATATCACCAACCATTCCCATTTTATTTAGGTGTATCCATATAAATGGCCCACCCTGTATTACCATATAATTTATCCCGTATGGTGAACGGCTTTTTGTTCATTTGCCACAAAAAAAAAAAAAAAGAATAAAAAGCAATCAAAAAATGCTATCTATCCTAAAATAAAAACTACTGTACAAGGTGTCCCACAAAAATCAAGCCCTCACATAGCTCTTTAGAATAAAAAATAAAAAAAGTTCTGGCTCTTGGAATGTGGCACTGCAAAAACATTTTCCTTATCTAAAAAGGTTTTACTGTGTAAAAGTAGTAAAACATAATAAAACTGTATGTATTTGGTATCGCTGTAATCGTGCTGACCCAGAAAATAAAGTTATCGTGCTATTTATGCCAAAAAATGAATGCAGCAAAATTTACATAAAAACTCAGTAGCAGTATTGCTGTTTCTCTCCACCCCCCTTCCAGAAAGAGTGTAATGAGGGTGTCACGACTTTTCGTTTACCCTGTTGTGCCTGGGGTCAGAAGGTCGCAGGGGGTGGCTACTCACTCGGTTCCAAGAGATCGCTCCATGACCTAGTGGTGAGAATAGATTCTGGTCCAGGTTTTTCTGCTTAGGTTTGAGATCCTTTTTGTCCCAGTTAGGAATTTGTAGCTTTTCCTTTCAGCTGTTCTCTCTCAGCCACTCCCAGCTGAGTGGTGTTGGAAGGTGCTCCCAGGTGTTGGAACTGGAGCTGTTGGATTTCCGGTTAACTCCTGTTGTTGTCTCCTGTTTGATGTCTTCCTTGGGGGATTGTTTGTGGTGTTTGTCTTTTCCCTGTTGTTACCCTAGGTGTCAGTGGTGAGGACTAGTTCTCCCACTGCCCTATTCACTACCTAGGGCTTATTTTAGGGTAAGCCAGGGACGAGTCACGTGATCAGCGTAAGGGTTTACTAGCCCATCTAGGGACGTCAGGGCAGCCAGGTGCCAGTGCTAGGTAAGTTAGGGTTCACCACACCACCTCCCTCTCCCTAGTGAAAGGGTACTTTCCTTACCTCCGCACTCAAAAGTGCCACCAATAATGTGCCAGTAAAAAGTGCCCCATAGATTCCTCCACAGTGCCCCCCAATAATGTACCAGTAAGAAGTGTCCCCATAGATGCCCCCCAGACATGTGACAGTAAGAAATGCCCCCAAAGATGCCCCCAATCATGTGCCAGTAACTAGTACCATATAAAAAAATAAACACTTATACTTACCTCCCTCAGGCTGGCAGCGATGCGATGCAGGCCTCTTCTGGCCTGTGTCCCGCGCTGTACAGCTCAGGAAGCGCAATGGCGTCATCGCGCCACCTGCGCCGGCCTCTGATAGGAAAATTAATTTATTACCACAAAGTGCAAGGAAATTCGGCTTTGTGATGAATTGAATTTTTCCGGAAATTCAGATTGAAGTCACTTTGTTAACTTTGATTCGCTCAACACTAAATAATACTAACCTGTCCCACTAGTCCATGACTCTTTTAATACATGGCAGATTTATTAGTTTCATAATCTTATTAGCCATCTTGGGAGTTGCCCAGTCTTCACTCATAAGGTGTGTAATCTGATCAGGTTGTGCTATGTGACAACTTTGTAGAAGACATATTTGTATGCCAGTGTTAATCTGTCCTTCATTGCTTCTCCTGGACTTCTCACCCACCCTTGTTCTGAGGGAGGAGAAATACACTGCTATAAAATGGTAAGCCAGGATGCAGGGCACAGATTTTTCTACCTGATCCTTGAACGATTATCTATTACAAATGCAGTGCAGTACATCACTCAAATGTCTTCGATGTTTAGCACAACTGAAGCCACTATTACTTCTGGCTGGCATCAGTGGTGGTGTCTTTCATCTCTGCCACCTAAGAAATAAAAATGTTCTCTGTTTGCAAAGACAATGCAAGTCATTAGTCTGATGGAGAATAAAACTGGTTTGTATTGTCCCACTGGGCACAACAAGTCCTTATTTCTCTGGGTTATTAGTGCTTAGTTATGGGTTTTGTCTACATCGTCTGTCAAATAAGGCAGTGGGTATGACATAAAACACAATTGATCATTATTTGTTTCATCATATAATTAAGATATTCAAAGTAAAGGATATAGGGGGTCATTTAGTAAACAGAAATACGTCTATGTTAGGTGTATTTCTGGTGCAGACTGCAGAGCAAAGGACCTTTGAGCCGCAATCTGCGACTTTTCCCCCCTCATGCCAGGTCTAAAAAAGTGGGCGTGTTGTGGGTGCGGAAGGGTCGGCAGGCCAGTCTCATTTTCCACTTTCTATGCCTGTTTTAGGTGTAGAAAATGGCCTACTGTACATGTAAGACAGCTAGGAAGAGGCCGGTGCCTATATAACTCTGGTGGATCCACCGCCAGCGCATGGCCTTATTAAGACCAGTGTCTAAAACGTTGGTCTTAATAAATACCACTTCATAGGCCGCTACCAGCGCAGTACTGGATAGATTGATGGACATTGCCTTTTTTGAATTGTCTATCTCTAAATCATTCACACTGCCTTAGATTTGCCCAACCAGGACTCTACTCATGTAAAATGAGCAGAAAGTGTAGCTTTATACTGCAAAGCTATAGCTGCATTGGACCAAAACCTTCCAGCGTACTCTAAAATGGGTTCAACTGGAACCACAGTCAGCTGTTATTGGTGGGCAGACACACTGCAATCAACTGATTTCATAGGTGTTCATGGGGTACATGTTCAATGTACCAGGGGAAATAACCAAGACTATGCAGTATGGAGTATTAGTGATTTCGTTTGGACTCATTTGTGAGATTTATATACTTTCTAGTTACAATATGAAAAAAGTTTATTTATTTCATGTATGGTTTTTTTTATAATATGAGATGATTATGAAAGTGAGAAGACACATAATATAAGCCAACTGCTAACAACACAAAAACAGACATTATCTCAGGACACCTCAGTTATTTATGACTAAGAAGAAGAATACGCAGAAGCAGACTTAGATCCTAGTCATATTTATTAGAGAACATAGCTTAGCTACATACAAATATCTGGCTATTTTAAGTGATACATTTACAATGATCCCTTCAGCAGAAAGTAGCATAAAAAGTTGGAAAACTGTTGGTTTACTGCTTTTTAAATGCCAACGTGCCTAAATTTAGGTGCAAGTGGCAGTTTGTCGCCATCCTCTCGACTTTTAGAAAGGTGGTGTGGTGGGGTAGAGTGTGGGTGGAGCCATGAGCTTTGACACATTTAGCAATATTTCTGCCAGTTTTTATGTTAATGGCTGCAATCTAGGCTCATACACTGCAGGAGAATCCGTTTAGTTCATTATAAGGCATCATCATAAATTAAATGCATCCTCCCACAGCACAGAAGATATCAAGACCACCGTCTTTGATAAAAGACTCCCATTTTGTGCTGACTGAGCCATTCTAAAATGTCACCGCAATGACATGGAAACTTCTTGGTCATAGTCTTCAGTTTATCCCCTCAGAACTCAATACAATTAAAGCTTTATAATAGTAATTTACAATATAGGACAATTTAATATGATGAGTACCTTTTTTGTCTTATTAATGTTGATATGATATTGGTGTGTTAGCCAAAGGTAGAAACCTATGTTACCAAGCATAATTCATAGGGATCATGTGTGAAGAAGCTAAGGTCAAAGCTATGCAGATCCTCACTTTGATGACTTATGAAGAAAACCAAAATTCCTTCTCTAAATTGATGGCAAAAAGTGATGGCAAAAAGTCATAGATAGGGCCTGAATTTTGGAGAATGATCTAAAGCAATTTGTAATAGGCTCATATTAAAATTCCCAAAATAACTTTTTTAATGCTATGGCAAGGTTAAGGTAGACTTCTCTTTTAGCAATTTGAGACTCATGACTGATTTGCTTTAAGAACAACCTTGTTTATCCCTTGTGGCTACCGGAGGATTTATAGTTTTTGCATTTTCATTGGCATCCGTGGTTTTCACGAACTCATTGACTATAATAGGCGTGAGGGATCCGGGAACACGGACCATGATAGGACATGCATCCGTGCTGAAAACACGGACAAATACAAATTGGGTGGAATTGGAAAAAAAAACCACACAATTTCTCCACAGTTTTATGGGTTTTGTCCTTACACCATTCTCAATGTGGAACTGACCTGTTCCCTTCATTATCTTGGTGAGTACAACTGAAAAAAAAGTAAAAACATAATTTGGAAAAATTTGATATTTTCTGAATTTGAATTGTTATACCTTATAAAGAAGTTATTAATTAGCATTCCCCATATGTTTACTTTATGTTGGCATCATGTTGTAAATGTCATTTTATTTTTTAGGATGTTAGAAGGCTCAGCATTATAAAAGCAATTTTTAACATTTTTTTAAGGACCAATTCAGTTCTGAAGTCAGTCTGTGGGGCTTACATAGTACAAACCACCCATAAATGACCCCGTTTTAGAAAATGCACCCCTAAAGTTAGTTATTCAAAACTGATTTTTACAAGCTTTGTTAACCCTTTAGGTGTACCAAAAGTATTAAAGGAAAACAGAGATGAAATTTTTTAATTTAACTTTTTTGCATAGTTTCCATTTTAATTCATTTTTTCATGTAAAGAAGCAAGGGTTGACAGCAAAACAAACCTCATTATAACGCTTAAAACACCCCATATGCGGTTGTAAACTACTATATGGGCACACCGCAGTGCTCAGAAGGAAAAGATTTTTGGAGGGCAGATATTGCTGGAATGGTTTTTGGGTGTTATGTCACATTTGAATATACTCTAAGGTACCCTTAGAGTAAGAACTACTTATAAGTGACCCCATTTTGTAAAATACACCCCTCAAAGAATTTATTGAAGGACCTACTGACTACTTTGACCACACAGAAATTTGATAGAATTTGGAAACACTTGTCATTTTTTCCAATAAAATGTTGCTTTATTTCAAGTGCTTTCATTTTCAAAAAGGATCCTATAAATTTTTACTGAATAAGGCAATGCCCCATATGTGATTGTAAATCGCCGTATGGGCATGCCACATGACTCAGAAGGGAAAGAGCAGTATATGCTATTGGAGGGCAGATTTTTTTGGAATGGTTTTCAGGGGCATTTTAAGAAACCCTGAGATATGCCTACAGTAGAAACCCACAATTTTGGAAACTGAATCCAAGGGATTTTTCAAGAAGTGTGGTGAGCACGTTGACTCAACTCAGCATTTCCTTTTGAAAATAAAATATAAATTTTTTGACAAAAAAGTCGCTTTAGGCCCAGATTTTTAATTTGTACAAGGGGTAACAGAAGAAAGTGCACCCCACAATTTTTTGGCATCACCCCATATGTGGTCATAAACTGCTATTTGTGCACGCTGCAGAGTCCAGAAGAGAAAAAGCACCATATGCATTTGAGGCCTAGTTTGCTGATTTTTACAGGACTGGCTGACAACTGCACAGGCTCTGAGGTGAAATGAAGAAATTACCCTATTTTATAAACGACACCCATAAGGGGTGTAGTGAGGATTTTGACTCAACAAGTGTTTTGCAAAAATGAATTCACAGCAGATGAAAAATGAAAAATTCAATTTTTCCCACCATTCTGCCATTTCAGTGCCCAATATGTTGTGCCCATCGTGTAGCAGTGTGAAAAGTCTGCCAGTGCTTATTTTTTGTTGGATGAGTTGCTATCATAATTGGTTCTATTTTGAGGTACATATAACTTTTTGATCATTTATTTTGCATGACATGCACAATAAGGAAACTGCAGCCATTACTTTTTGGGTTTTGTTATTGTGGCATACACCATAGTAACATAGTTTATAAGGCCGAAAAAAGACATCTGTCCATCCAGTTCGACCTGATATCCTGCAAGTTGATCCAGAGGAAGGCCAAAAAAAACACCTGTGAGGTAGAAGCCAATTTTCCCCACTTAAGGGGAAAACAGTCCTTCCCGAATCAGAATAACTTCCTGGATCAACGATCCATCTCTAGTAGCTATAGAATGTAATATTATTGCACTCCAGAAATACATCCATACCCCTCTTGAATTCCTTTATTGTACTCACCATCACCACCTCCTCAGGCAGAGAGTTCCACAGTCTCACAGCTCTTATCATAAAGAATCCTCTTCCATGTTTGTGTACAAACCTTCTTTCCTCCAGATGCAGAGGATGTCCCCTTGTCACAGTCACAGTCCTGGGGATGAATAGATGATGGAAGAGATCTCTGTACTAACCCCTGATATATTTATACATAGTTATTAGATCTCCCCTCAGTCGTCTTTTTTATAAAGTGAATAACCCTAATTTTGATGATCTTTCAGGGTACTGTAGTCCCCCCATTCCAGTTATTATTTTAGTTGCCCTCCTCTGAACCCTCTCCAGCTTTGCTATGTCTGCCTTGTTCACAGGAGCCTAGAACTGTACACAGTACTCCATGTGTGGTCTGACTAGTGATTTGTAAAGTGGTAGGACTACGTTCTCATCACGGGCGTCTATGCCCCTTTTGATGCAACCCATTATCTTATTGGCCTTGGCAGCAACTGCCTGACACTGGCTTCTGCAGCTTAGTTTGCTGTTCACTAAAATTCCTAGGTCCTTTTCCATGTCAGTGTTACCCAGTGTTTTACCATTTAGTATGTACGGGTGACTTGCATTATTCCTTCCCATGTGCATAACCTTACATTTGTCAGTGTTAAACCTCATTTGCCACTTATCTGCCCAAGCCACCAATCTATTCAGATCCCTCTGTAGCAGTATACTGTCCTCTTCCATGTTAATTACTTTACACAGTTTAGTGTCATCTGCAAAAATTGTTATTTTACTATGCAAGCCTTCTACAAGATCATTAATAAATATATTGAAAAGAATAGGGCCCAGTACTGACCCCTGAGGTACCCCACTAGTGACAGTGACTCAATCTGAGTGTGTACCATTTATAATAACCACCCTCTGTTTTCTATTACTGAGCCAGTTACCTACCCACATACAGACATTTTCTCCCAGTCCAAGCATTCTCATTTTATATACTAACCTTTTATGTGGTACAGTGTCAAATGCTTTGAAGAAGTCCAGATATACGACATCCATTGATTTGCCGCTGTCAAGTCTAGAACTTACCTCCTCATAGAAACTGATTAAATTAGTTTGACATGACCGATCCCTCCTGAAGCCATGCTGATATGGCGTTATTTGCTCACTTTCATTCAGGTACTCCAAGATAGCATCTCCTAAAAAACCTTCAAACAGTTTACCCACGACAGATATTAAACTTACCGGCCTATAGTTTCTGGGCTCTGTTTTTGGACCCTTTTGAATATTGGCACCACATTTGCTATGCGCCAAGCCTGTGGAGCACTTCCTGTCAGTATATAGTTCTTACATATCACAAATAAGGGTCTGGCTATGACATGATTTAATTCTCAAGACGGGGTGTATGCCATCTGGTCCTGGTGATTTGTCTATTATCATCTTTTTAAGACGCCGCTGTACTTTTTCCTGGGTCAGAAAGAGCACTTTTAATGGGGAATAAACTATCCCATTCTGCATTTCATCTGACAGTTTATTTTCCTTAGTGAATACAGTGGAGAAAAAAATATTTAATGTTTGTTTTTTCCTCATCACTCTCTGCAACTACACCCTTATTACTCTGTAGAGGGCCAAGACCTTCAGATTTATACTTTTTACCATTTATATAATTGAAGAACATTGTAGGGTTAGTTTTGCTCTCTTTGGTAATTCTCTCGATCTCTAGTTCGGCTGCTTTTATTTGTTTTTTACATATTCTATTTTTTTCCTTATAGTTTTTCAGTGCTTAAATGCTTTCTTTTTGTCATTTATTGCTTTCTCTACAGTTGTATTTATCCACATTGGTTTTTTCTTGTTCCCTAACCTTTTATTCCCACAAGGTATGTACAGTTGCAAGAAAACGTATGTGAACCCTTTGGAATGATATGGATTTCTGCACAAATTGGTCATAAAATGTTGTGACTTAGATGAAGATCAGATCACAATAGACAAATCACAGTCTGCTTAATCTAATAACACACAAATAATTAAATGTTATCATGTTTTTATTGAACACACAATGTAAACATTCATGGTGTAGGTGGAAAAAGTATGTGAACCCTTTGGATTTAATAACTGGTTGCACCTCTTTTGGCAGCAGTAACTTCAACCAAACGTTTCCTGTAGTTGCAGATCAAACATGCACGATCAGGAGTAATTCTTGACCATTCCTCTTTACAGAACTGTTTCAGTTCAGCAATATTCTTGGGATGTCTGGTGTGAATCACTTTCTTGAGGTCATGCCACAGAATCTTAACCGAGTTGAGGTCAGGACTCTGACTGAGCCACTCCAGAAGGCGAACTTTCTTCTGTTTAAACCATTCTGTTGATGATTTACTTCTATGCTTTTAGTCTTTGTCCTGTTGCAACACCTTCTGTTGAGCTTCATCTGGTGGCCTTAAGTTCTCCTGAAAAATGATAAACTCGGGAATTCATTTTTCATTTGATGATAGCAATTAGTCCAGGCCCTGACGCAGCAAAGCAGCCCCAAACCATGATGCCCCCACTACCATACTTCACAGTTGGGATAAGGTTTTGATGTTGGTGTGCTGTGCCTCTTTTTCTCCACATATAGTTTCTTCCAAACAACTCATCTGTCCACAGAATATTTTGCCAGTACCACTGTGCAACATCCAGGTGCTCTTGTGCAAACTGTAAACGTGCAGCAATGTTGTTTTTTTTTTTGGACAGCAGTGGCTTGCTCTGTGGTATCCTCCCATGAAATCCATTCTTGTTTAGTGTTTTACGTATCGCAGATTCGCTAACAGGCATGTTAGCATATGCCAGAGACTTTGTAAGTCTTTAGCTGACACTCTAGTGTTCTTCGTCACCTCATTGAGCAGTCTACGCTGTGCTCTTGCAGTCATCTTTACAGGATGGCGACTCCTAGGGAGAGTAGCAGCAGTGCTGAACTTTCTTTATTTATAGACAATTTGTCTTACCATGGACTGATGAACAGAATGGCTTTTGGAGATACTTTTAGAACCCTTTCAAACTATATGCAATTCAACAATTCTTAATAGTAGGTCTTCTGAGAGCTCTTTTGTGTGAGGCATCATTCACATCAGGCACTGCTTCTTGGGAAAAGCAAACCCAGAACTGGTGTGTGTTTTTTATAGGGCAGGGCAGCTGTAACCAACACCTCCAATCTCATCTTATTGATTGGACTCCAGTTGGCTGACACCTCACTCCAATTAGCTCTTGGAGATGTAATTAGTCTAGGGGTTTACTTTTTCCAGCTACACTGTGAATGTTTACATGGTGTGTTCAATAAAAACATGGTAACATTTAATTCTTTGTGTGTTGAAAATCAGATCACAGTTAATGACCAATTTGTGCAGAAATCCATATAATTCCAAAGGGTTCACATACTTTTTCTTTCCATTTTTATTCCCATATCCCATTTTTTGGCTGTATTTTTTTTATTTTTGAGGACTTTGTCCCAGTTAGTTAGGTCTATGGCCTCTCTTAGTTGGCTAAATTTAGCTTTTTTAAAACTTTGGTCTTTGTGTTTCTCCCTGCAGAAACACTCTTTTGAATGACAATTGGAAGGTTATTACTTTATGGTCACTATTTCCCAGGTGTCCCCCAACCTGCACATCTGTTGTTCTGTCAGGTCTATTGGTTAATACTAAGTCCAGTATTGCTGTCCCTCTAGTTAGGTCCTGAACCAGTTGGGAAAGGTTATTGTCTTTGGTTATTGCCAAGAATCTATTTCCTTTGTGAGATATATAGGTTTCAGTTTCCCAGTCTATATTTGGGTAGTTGAAGTCCCCCATAATAACAACCTTATTATGATCTGCCGCCTCATCTATCTCGTATAGTAGCAGATTTTCTGTGGTTTATTAGGTGGTTTATAATAAACTCCTATTAGTATTTTATTATTGTTTTTGCCTCCATGTATTTTTACCCACAGTAACTCCACATGTTCATGTCCCTCACTTATATCTTCTCGGACTGTGGTTCTTAGACTTACATAAAGGCAGACCCCTCCCCCTCTCTGGTTTTGGCGATTCTTTCTAAACAGGCTATAACCCTGTACATGAACTGCCCAGTCATAGCTATCATCCAGTCATGTCTCAGTTATTCCCACTATGTCATAGTCCTCCCCACATATAACTAATTCCAGTTCCCCAGTTTTAATAGTCAGGCTTCTTGCATTTGTATGCTTACAATTAAGAGGTTTATGTATATTTTTTATCCTACACCTTTCCTTCTAAACTGTTCTACTTCCTCCTTCCATTACTCCCCCTGTCCTGATAACCTTGCCCCCAGTCTCTATCTGCCCTATCTTCCCATCCTATAATGTAATTACCCTTCCCCCTAGTCCCTAGTTGAAACACTCCTCCAACCTTCTAGCCTTCTTCTCCCCCAACACAGCTGCCCCTACCCCATTGAGGTGCAGCCCATCCCTACGATAAAGCCTGTAGCCGACAGAGAAGTCGGCCCAGTTCTCCAGGAACCAAAACCCCTCCTTCCTACACCAGTTCTTGGACCACTTGTTAACCTCCCTAATCTCCCGCTGCCTTTCTTGTTAGGCTCGTGGTACAGGTAGTATTTCAGAAAACACTACCTTTGAGGTCCTAGCCCTAAGCTTGTGACCTAAATCCCTAAAATCATTTTTAAGGACGCTCCACCTACCTCTAACTTTGTCATTGGTTCCGATATGGACTATGACCGCTGGATCTTCTCCAGCCCCTCCCAATAATCTGTCAACCCGATCCTCGATGTGTCGAACTCGAGCGCCAGGAAGACAACACACCATTCCATGATCCTGGTCTTTGTGACAGATCCCTCTATCTGTTCCCCTAATAATTGAGTCTCCCACTACCAGCACCTGTCTGGCCTACCTTGTTCTTCTGGTCCCCTGCTTACTGGAGCTGACATTCTCCTGACTGGCAGAGGAAGGGTTCGGCTGCAGCAGTGCTCTTCCTAAACTGACACCCCCCTCATCTACCAACCTTGCAAACTTGTTGGGGTGTGTATGATCAGGGCAGCCTCCCTGGCATTCTTCCCTTTACCCCGCTTTCTAACTGTTATCCAGCTACCTACCTCACTTTTCTGAGCCTCCATGCTACCACCTACCTTCCCATATCTACCCCATAGAGTGCCTGCTCAGTGAGCAGCAAACTCTTTTCCAAATTGCCAATGCTTCTCAGTGTTAAAACTCGCCTAGTTAGATACACGATGTGCGATTCCAAATGGGCAATTTGCTCACATTTTGAACAAAGATATGCACCTTCAAACAACTGTTCCAGGACTGCATACATTAGACAAAATGTGCACTGGACTGCGCTGTCAATAATGGAACATATATTAAATGAGGATTACGCAAGAAAAGATAAAAAATACAATATGGTGCAGTGATAAGAATCTAACTTACTGTAGTCCCCTCCTTAAGTCCCTGAATCTCAAGTCACGTAATCTTAATACTAACACACACTGGAACTCAAACGCGTGAACACTCACAAACTCACATTGTTTGCCTGCTTGTATAAGTGCAGCTCTCAAACCAGACTGCTTTTTTCCTCTTGATTCAAAGGCTATGCGGTAAAAATTGCATTATCTTTATTCTGTTAGTCATTACGATTACAGAGATTTTATATTATTTTATTGCATATTGTGTATTTTAATTTAGTCTAACCAATTGTACACAAAGCACTTTAAAAAAAAAAGATCTGAAGGGCTCATTCAGATGGCCGTATGCTGTCCACAAAAATGCGGATCCATTTTTTTGCAGATTAGATGCTGACCCATTTACTTCTATACGGTCCTTTTCTTCCATTCAACGGCTCCGCAAAACAAATTAAACATGTCCTATACTTGTCAGTGAAAATCAGGACATGGCCCTATTGAAGTATATGGGTCAGCAAAAAAACAGAATGCAATCAGTTTTTTTGCGGACATGCTGAACTGTCCGCAAAAAAACAGATCCGCATTTTTGCGGACAGCATACGGCCATCTGAATGAGCCCTTAAGATAACATGACTGCAATTTATATTGGTCTGAAAGACATTTTTTAGAAAAATTTTAATAAAGAGTAATTGCCTTTGGACTCTATGTTGGAAAAAAGTGGAACTGGTGCTTCAAAAATATGGAGCTCATTCTAAACAGCAAATTTCTTAATGTATTTACACCAGACAACTGGCATGAATACTCTGATAAATCCCCACCATACAATTCTAAATCGCTGCTTCACAAAGTATATTACTAAACTGGCTGCCTGCCGCCACCAGTGACGGGAGCTCAGTGCATAAGAATTTATACAGTTTCTGTAATAATCTCTTTGAACTGAGTTCCCCCTAGTGGCAGCTGCTTGAAACTGCAATGCTTTCATGTAGGGAAAATAAGAAGTTCAGCTCTGGGGCCCTCCTCCCCCTGGGTCCCTTAGGCCCCTTTCACACGGCGAGTTTTCCGAGCGGGTGCAATGCGTGATGTGAACGCATTGCACCCGCACTGAATCCTGACCCATTCATTTCAATGGGTCTGTGTACATGAGCGTTTTTTTTCACGCATCACTTGTGCGTTGCGTGAAAATCGCAGCATGTTCTATATTCTGCGTTTTTCACGCAGCCCTAGCCCTATAGAAGTGAATGGGGCTGCGTGAAGAACGCATTGCATCCGCAAGTATTTTTCTATCATCATTCCCCAACTTTGAGCCCCCACAGTGTTATTCTGCTGCTCGCTGTGCTCCCCAATACCTCCAAATACTATCCTCAATAAATCATAATGCCTCCCATCGTAATAGTGCTCCTCAAAGTCTTACCAACAGTAATTCCCTTCTAGAATGCCCTCCTTAGTAATAATGCCTCTTGGAGTGCCTCCAACAGTGATAATGCTCCTCAAGAGTGCCTCCAATAGCATAAGAGCCCTCCAGTATTAATAATGCCCTCATAGAGCACCCAAGGGAAATAAGGCCCCCTATTGTTCCCCCAGTGGTTATAAAAATGGCTGTGTGAGGGACGTTACTTAAACTGCTGTCACACAGCTATCTTTTCACGTTTGTGTACGTGTAGCCTAAATAACATCACTCCGCTCCCTTCAGCCCCTGAAATCTACAGTCCAATGTAAATAACATCACTCTCCTCCCTTCAGCCCCTCCAATATACAGTCCCATGTAAATAAACTCACTCCCCTGCCCTCAGCCCTTCCAATATACAGCCCCATGTAAATAACATCACTCCCTTCCCCCAGTATACCCCCTCCAGCACTGATCACATGATGGTGACATCATTGCAGGTCCTTCTTCACCAGGGAGCCCTGGCACAGATACCCTGACTGTGATGTCATCACAGGTCCTTCAGCTCCTGCAGTGTGTCCTGGTCAGTAGTCTCCCATGTTTTTGTCTTGAGTGTGGACCAGCTCAGCAGGGGGCCCTGGTCAAATGATTTAGTGTGGTAGCCCTGCAGCAAAGGGATTCAATTGTAAAGCCATATGTGTCCTGCAGGCAGCACATTCGTGGCCTTGGACTAAACATCCGGGGCCCAGGCCCTGAATGTTTTAACCTAGTGAGTGAGGCCCATGTCTGACAGCATATTCAGTATGGCCAAAAATATAAAAGTCAGAAGCTTATTTGGAAGACTGACTAAAGGTCATTCCTTACCTGAAACTTTAATGGGCTGTACACCTTTAAGGGGTTGGCAAACAGAGGGATGGTAACAAGTTGGGAGCGTGTGCTTGCACAGACTCACTCTATCCAATCAGTGCTGTCATTTTCAGACTGTGAAGGGAAACACTCCCAACTTGTTACCTCCCCTCTGTACCATTACTGAAGGCTAATAGCAATATATTCTTAATTTCTAGTAGAAATAATAAAGGACTGGCAAAACATAGAGCCATAAGACTAGATGCTCAAAAATTGGTATTACACGGGGAATGCATGAAACTATTAAAACAGACATGTCAGGAGCGGTGAAAGGTCCTCTTTAAATAAGAGGATGTTGTGATATAATGCATCTGGGAGAGCTTCCACCCTGAGGGATACAGGAGGAATATTTACTGCTCTGAGAGACTTTTGGACCTCATTGGAGAGGGGAGCTGTCACTGAGGCCACCCTAGTAGATGTTTATCAGGAGGAGGATCTGGAGCTTTACTGCCCTTGGTGGCCAGTCCTCCTGTGCACTACAATTTATTAGTGCAATATTAGTCCCATAAATGCAAATACATGGAGGACTAATATTGAGACAAATACATAGAGGATACATGGTTTAGACAAGGTGGAACTTAAAGATAAGTTTAAACAATTTTAATGAATAAAATGTGGAACTTGAAGACAAGGCAATTTTAAACATTTTTGTAATTTTATTTTCAATTGTGTACAGTCCAATTTAATAACGGATGACACTGGAGAGAAAAGTTTCCACATGGGAGATGCCTATACAGAGCCCTCCCATCAGCAACAATCACATCATTCCTGCCACCACCGTTCGCACTATCCTGAGCTTGCTGGAGGTCTGACACAGTTTTTGAGCCTGCACCAACAGGTCATCTACTCCAACGTATGTGACGCAGACTAATATGCCATCTTTGGTACACTACTCTGTGCTAAACAGAATTTTTTGTAATGAAATAAAAAAAATGTCCAATTAGACACAGTCTGTAGCCAAAATATATTCTGATGGTGATGCGAGAAAAAACACTTCTTTCTACCCTTGAAAACTGTAGAAGCTTTGCAACAGGTTTTTGGAAAAAAGGTTTAATTGAACAACCCCTGCAACCAAAATAAATGCTGCTGTGGTGTAGTAAATATGCTTATTCGTTCCCGTCTAAACTGTAGAAGCTGTGTGCCAGTTTTTTTTTTTTTATTGGACAATTTCTGCAGCCAAAATAAACACAGTTGCCTGGTGATGCACCAAAAAAGCTTTGCTTGCACACTTATTAACTGTATAAAACTTACAAGTTTTTGAGGAAAAAACTAGAAATATTGAATTGCCCCTGGATGCAACGAAATGTACACTGCTTTTGTACACTGCACTAAAATACACTTATTTAATTTCCTTTTACACTTATAAACTGCAAAAAAAATTCTGGGTTTTGGGAAAAAACAGGCACAATTTGATGGGACTATTACGCTGCTGATGACACACTTAAATAACCTTATTGGACATGTATAAACTATAGAATTGCAGCATGTATTTGGGGGAGAAAACTGACACAATTAGAGTCATGGCTAACACAAAAGATAAAGATATCACCCGCTCCAGAGCGGAGCGGACACCATAGCTGCCAGGTCTCTGCTGTTTCACACAGCAGACATCCAGGGCTAATGTCTGCAATCAGCCATAACGCTGATGACCATTTAGAGCTCTTTCACACGAGCCGATCCCGTGCGGGTAGTCTGCTGCGTGAGGGAGAGCCAAGCCCTGTTCCGGACAGCAGAGACACAGAGCATTAACATGATTCATAATGCTCCGTGCCTCTCTGTGACCTTTTTACTACAATCACAGTGACAACTTTATCTTAATGTGATTTTGTAGTAAAAAGGTCACAGAGAGGCACAGAGCATTATTAATCATGTTAATGCTCTGTGTCTCTGCTGCTTGGATCTCTTTCATGCATCGGATTACCCGCACGGGATCCGCTCGTGTGAAAGAGCCCTTAACCCTTCAGATACATTGGTCAATTATGACCACATCATCTTAGGCAGCTTTCTCCTGGGGCGCTGCACTCTTGGGGCTCAAACTGCTTTCCTACATGAAGATCAGTAAAGCCTTTCATTGATGGTGGTGGGCTAGAATCTGCTGGAGGCTACATGGCCTATCACAGTTATAATTCTCATGGACGCCTGCAGGTAGAAGTGCTCCATAAGAATATTTGTTAGTCTTAGTTAGTGTTGAGTGCAAATATTCGAATTTCACATTTTTATAGCGAATATCGGCACTTCATAGTGATATATATTTGTAAAAACGAATATTCAGTTGTTGTTTTTTTCTCATCTGAACACATTACTTAGTATACCTACCTGCTTCTTGCTTGTGGGCCAATGTGCATCACCGAGAGATTATCACTAAAATATAACTTTTAATTCAGCTTAGTAAAAAATGATACAATATGATAGAGTCTCCAATCCGAATAGGGAGGGGAGTAGGCAGTGGAGGGAAATGACTATTCCTAGTCTGTCCACTACACACTAGCGACCCTGCCTAAAAACGGAATAGCCGCCCCGATAGGGGCGATCCCGTGTCAGGAACCTCCTAGTGTCCCTAGTAAGGCCCTGACACAGAAAAGTACCCACCACCTATATATAAGTGCAAGAAGTCAAAAAACGTCTGTCAAACAGTCAAATATAGTATATTTACTAAAACAGACTCAGTAGATATCATATCATAGGAACCAAATATAGCGGTTCCTTCCTGATATTTAAAAATCCCAACGCATTTCACTGCAACCATGCAATGGGTTGCAGATCATCAGGGGACCAACTTCACAACGATGGTGTCTCAAATTGTCACAAGCACCATCCATCAAATGAGTACGCTCAATTTGCTCGATCACAAATTCAGCGATCGACTTGCATTTTTAAACCAACATTAACATTCACTACCCCTCACACACACAAGATAAGTGTGAAATACAATGCGACCGGCAGGGGAGTAGTTGATATGTCTATCAATAATGCATGCTATAAGGCTATACTCTCATATTGCAGAATATGCCAGAAGGGGTTAACTTCAAACCTAGAGGGGCCAATGTGAGAAGGTTGCAATATTGTAGTCTGTAGTGAATTAGAATATTCTTCATTATTTAATTTTTTTTTCTCTTATGTGAAAAAACAGCAATGTAATATTCATGTAATGCGAATATTCTAAAACACGAATATATAGCACTATAGAATATAGTGCTATATATTCGTTTTTTAGAATTTTCGTCATTTTTTCCAATTTAATGTGAACAGTCATTGGCCCAAAAGCAACTTACGCAGGGGGGAATCATAACTTCAGATGGGAAAAAATGACGAATATTCTAAAAAAATAATATATAGCACTATATTCCATTACGCGAATATTTCATTGTCGATTTTTCGCAATCAATAATTTCAAATATGAATATTTGTCAAATATTCTAACGAATATTTGTGAAATATCGCGAATTCGAATATTGCCCCTGCCTCTCATCACTAGTCTTAGTTTCACACTAGTGTTCAGAAGATTCAGCAGGCAACAGCCTGCCGGGTCTCTCTGGATCTGTTATTGCCAGAAGCTACTTGAATGCCGTCCAGCCCCATTAACTACCATGCTTAATTGGCTTGCTGCCCAAACCAGAATACAAGGCTAACTGCTCTTTTACACAGGTCATTATAGGGTTATAACAAGCACCACCTGACTATACAAGCCCACCTCATCTATTTGCGCGCAAACAGGCCGTCACGGCCATTTTGATTGCTTAAAATCTCGCGCAGAGTGATGTATGACATCACCACGCCGGTGACATTACCGCTCCAAGCCAGGGTGATGACGTGTCTTCAATCAAGATTGCTGCGACAAATATGTGAGCAAATGGATAAGGTCAGTATTTTTATATTTTTTTTTGCTCTGATAAACCCCTGAAAAGCTTAAATGGTGGCCTCAGATGCCTCGATCATTGGTGAATGCGGCACCTGAGGGGTAGTGCGATCGCTCTTCCTGTCTTTGTGCTCACTACATACAAAGAAATGCACTTTGTGACAAAGTAATTCGTCCTGAATTGAATTTCTTTGTGAAATTCGTTGAAGCAGCTGTATCGAACTTTTCCAAACTTCGCTCATCTCTAATGCTAAGTTTGAGTAGTGCATTTCAATTCAAAGATTTCTGGGTTTTGCTAACTACTATCTGCAGTTTATTTTCTGCTTCTTCTCTTTAACCACACCCATCTCTGTCTTGACCTGTAAGGGAGCCGATGCCAAAGATGAAACCAGAAGCTGAGACCACTTTCCAGATCTTGAAACAGACCTTCTCTTCTGTTCCTGCCCTTCATCATCCTGATCTGATAAAACATGAGCGATGAGAGAGAGACTAGAACAAAAAAAAGTGTGTGTTTCTCAATAATATATATACGTTGTTTAAGGGGTACTCTTTTTCATTATGAAGAGCCCATGGTACGCCAAGTATGCATGAGCAGTACTGTGATGCCACTACTAGACCAAGGAGCTGAGTACATGTGTTCAGTATTGTAGGCCAGGCGATGCCCCTCTGGGTTGCTGGGAAAGATGCAGATGTTAGACCTGATAATTTGCATATATTTTACCCAGAAATCCATAGAAGCATTTTCTAGCCTACAATAATTGTCATGTGTATCAACGGGTCTCCATAATAGAAATAGTACCCACCCAGAGGTTCCCCCTAAGGTCGTGCAACTAGAACTGTTATCCTTATCTGCTTTTTGTGATTAAGTGCTTTTGTTCTGAAAGAATTACTTGCAGATGTGAGGTTGTAGCTTTTTTTATTGCTTTGCTACGTAAGCATATTTAAAAGGCAGGAAAGCATCTCTGCCAATTTGCTATGTGAAAATAATGCAGTAGTCATATTTTAAAACCATATAAGTCATCTCCAGATAGTAATGGTAGCTGTCTCTTCAGCATGTCCCAGACTTTCTTTCTGCTTGTGTGAATTGCTCCCACAACAAGTCTCCCTGTTTTACTTTTGTTTTCCCAATACTCCATGGCAAAACATGGAATAGACTTCCTTACTGATCTTCCTTCCTCCTCCGCTTGTTCAGTAATTTGGGTGGAAGTAAACCATTTTCTCAAAAATTGTGCACTTTGTTGCTTTGCCAGGATTAGCCCAAACATATTTTTCCTTTGTGCAGCCTTCCCGAACAATGGGGGTGATTTATCAAACTAGTGTAAAGTAGAACTGACTTAGTTGTCCATAACAACCAATCCGATTCCTCCTTTCATTTTCTAAAGACGCTGTTTATAAGGAAAGGTGGAATCTAATTGGTTGCTATAGGCAACCAAGCCAGTTCTACTTTACACCAGTTTGATAAATCACCCCCAATGTTTCTTGTCAAGGAGTACAGTTCAGTTCTAAATTTTAGAAATCACTGTGTAGATAATTGGAGGGGGACTTGGATTTCTCATCTGCCTATCAACAGCAGTCCAGTGGACAGGTGGAGAGGACTAATCAGATATTGAAGAATTACCTGCACCTCTTTGTATCCGCCATGCAAGATGACTTCTGTCATGCAAGATGACTTGGTGTCTCTACTTCCATGGAAAGAGTTTTGCGACAACAACCACTCCAATCGGTCTGCCTACAAGTCGTCTTTCTTTTTTCTTCTGTCTATGGTCAACATCCCCACCTTCCTGTACCTACTGATGTGTCTGCTGAGGTGGCAGCCTCAAATGCCATGGCCTGAAATTTTTTTGCAGATCTGGAGAGAAACCAAGGCCTCTCTGACTCAGGCTTACTACATCCATAAAGAAATGTGAAGACAGGAATCGAAAAAATTCTTTCAATTTTCCTATGCTTTTAACCACTTCCAGACTGGCCATTTGCCCCCTTCCTGACCAGGCCTAACTTTGGAATGCTTTTACTTATCCAAGGCATTCAGAGATTTTTTTCTCGTGACACATTGTACATCATGTTAATGGTAAATTTGAGCCAATATATTTTACCTTTATTTCTAAAAAAAATCAAAAGTTAACGAAAAATTTACAAAAATCACTGGTTTCTAGACTTGAATGTCTCTGCTTTTATGGCAGATAGTGATACCTCATAATATACTCAGTAATTAACATTCACCATATGTCTACTTTATGTTGGCATCATTTTGGTAATGTATTTTTTTTTTTTAGGATGTTTCCAAAATCAATTTTTTTAAGGACCAGTTCAGTTCTAAAGTCATTTTGAGCAGCTCAAATAAAAGAAACCACCCATAAATACCCAATTTTAGAAACTTCACCCCTCAAACTATTCAAAACTGGTTTTAGAAATGTTGTTAACCCTTTAAGTATTTCACAGGAATTAAAGCAAAATAGAGGTAAAATTTTAAAATTTCACTTTTCTTTGCAGTTTTTCCATTTTAATAATTTTTTTCCTGTAACACATCAAAGGTTAACAACAAAATAAACCTAAATATTTATTACTGTGATTCTGCAGTTAGCAGGGCGCAGAAGTCGAGGGGCGCCATATGATTTTTTAAAGGCAGATTTTGCTTGAATGGTCTTAGGGCACAATGTTGCATTTGAAGAGACCATGAGGTATCCCCACAGTGAAAACCTCCCAAAAGTGACCACATTTTGTAAACTACACCACCCAAGGAAGTAGTGTAGCAAGCACTTTGAGCCAACAGAAGTCGGTGCTTTAGGCCCAAACTTTCTTTTTCACAAAAGATAATAGGAGAATATCCCCCACAATTTGCTACCCATTTTCTCCTGAATACAGTAACACCCCAAATGTGGTTGTAAACTGCTATTTGGGGATACACTAGAGCTCAGAAGGGAAGGAGCTGCATGTGGATTTTCTAACATAAAATTTTCTGTCATGGTTTTAAGAGCGATAACTTTTTTATTTTTTTGTTGACTGAGCTGCGTGAGGGCCTATTTTTTGTGGGACAAGCTATAGTTTTAATTACCACCATTTTGGGGTACATTTGGCTTCCTGGTAGCTTTTTATCAAATTTTTCTTGGAGGTGAACTCACAAAAAAAAATTCAATTTTTTTTTTGCACCATTCACTTGATAGGGTAGATCATGTAATACTTTTGTAGATCCAGTAATTACGGACGCAACAATACCAAATATGTCTTTTTTTTTTTTAACGTTTTATAGAATACAGAAAAAAAATCATGTTTTTGTGTTGCCATTTTCTTACAGCCATATTTTTTAAATTTTTCTGGCTATGGTCTTGTGTGAGGGATTGTTTTTTGCAGGATGAGGTGATCTTTTTATTGCTACCTTTTTTGGCTACATAAGACTTTTTGTTTGATTAATATTAATATTATGTTTTTTGGGAGGTGAGGTGACAAAAAAAAAGCTGTTTTGGTGTAATTTTTATTAGTTTTTTTACGCCGATCACTTGATGGGGTAGATCTTGTGATATTTTTGTAAAGCCAGTTGTTACAGATGTGGCAATACTAAATATGTCTCTTTCTGTCACGTTTTATACAATAAGAGCCATATTTTTTTAATTTTTATGGCTATAGTCTTGTGTGGGGGCTCATTTTTTGCGGGATAACTTGACATTTTTATTGCTACCATTTTGGGGTACATACTACTTTTTGATCGATTGACATTTTGTTTTTTGGGAGGTGAGGTAAATAAAAAAGCTGTTTTAGCTAATGTTTATTTATTTTTTTACGGCGCTCACCTGATGTGGTCGATTATTTTTTTCTATGTTTAACATTTTTTAAATGACTTTTGGGGAATTTTTTTTTACATGTGAAAATTTTTGAACACTTTATTTTTTTTATTTTTTTATTTTACACTTTGTGTTCCCCATAAGAGCATACAAGACCTCTTTATTTTTTTTCCACTACTGATTTTTCCTGTAACTGGGGCTGACATAGTAACCCCACAGGGGAAATACACCCCCCAGAGAGGCTGTACAGCATAATACTATACAGTACCGCTTCAGTGCAGGCTAATCGTGGTCTATGGAAAACCCGGCAGCATCTGCACTCCCCCGGCCCTGGTCACATAACCGCCGGGGCGAGACAGTAGGCAGCACATAGCTTCCTGATCTGTATACACAGCATTCGTTCTGTGCTGTGTAAATTACCTAGAAGGCAGGGACACACAGGAACCGTCGCTGCCTTCTCTCTGTGGTCGTAGGGAAACAAAAGAAAAAAAAAGTTGAGGGATGATCACTGGATATATACCCAGGGGGGTGCCCAGAATATATCTAGCGTCAACTTGACGGGCGCCAAGGGGGGTGGGGGGTGGAATTTAGGAAAAAATACTTAACAGGGTGTTTGTATGAGGAAGGCTGCTGAGTGGTCCAGGTGTAGCAATTTCAGGGGACCCAAGGGACTAGTGCCTTCCAAAAGACTTGAATTGACCATGTTGGTCCGCTTTTTAGCGCCACTCCAAATAAAACTTAGAAAGAGCTAAGAGGTGCCAATAGGTTTATGCTCTATAGAAACTGTGTATTTGTGCAGTTATAACCGTATGCAAAAGCATATGAATAAATAGATGTATGAATAAAAAAGTATATGGATAAACAAAGTTAAAATATGTAAAAAATAGAATGGATAAAATGAAACTAATACATACCAAATAAAATATTATATCAAGGTTAGAAAGTTTTGAAGTAGAACTCACTTCAGTAGGGGGATGTCTGTTGGATAAAGCTCAAGACACCTTCAGACAGAGCACCCCAGCTGGGTTCGCTTGTAGAATGGTAATAATGACGGCAGCCAGGTGTCCAGCATCTGGTCAATATTCTTTAATCAGGTAAACACACAGCACTCAACAGTTCCCTCTTCCTCAGAATTAATACAGTAGTACCATTAAACAAATGGAATGCTAGTATTTATACCATCAAATGGGGTTGTACACATGTGGAAAAAGGTGGGAAAATTGTGGTAATCCAAATAGGAGAAAGTCACATCAGGGCAGTGTCACTTCCTGAAGCTAAGTAGGAGGAAGTGACATCAGGGCAGTTTCCCTTCCTGAATCCAAATAAGAGGAAGTGACATCAGGGCAGTGTCACTTCCTGAATCCAAATGGGAGGAAGTGACATCATGGCAGTGCCACTTCCTGAATCCAAATGGAAGGAAGTGACATCAGGGCAGTGTCACTTCCTGTGTTTTGTATTCCACATGGGAACGCAAATTGATTGTTTGCATATGCTTGATTTAAATATATAATTTAAATACAATAATGCTGAAATTGCAATAATGATACAATAATGCTGATATATGTGGCCCACAGGGGAGAAGTAGGGGGCTTAACAGACAGTGTTTTTTTTTGTGTTTTTTTTGTTTTTTTTTGTGTGTTATCTTCTAACGAGAACTGGAAGTAGCAATCTGGTCCGTCACTTCCGGTCTTGCGCTCCTCCATGGAATGCATGCTCTCAATCAGGCCGGAAATGGCCTGGATCTCAGATGTAGTTGTGCTTCCAGAGTAGAAAACATTCTAGCGATGGGAATGGAAGCGGCTCGGATCTGGGCTGTGCACCCAAGCAAAGTAGCAGCATAGTGCAGCACTAATAAACATATATAATATATAAAAATATATAAATCTATATATAAAGTATATCCAAAACTGTCAGTTGATGTCCAAATTCAGTTTTATACTTACTCTGATTAAAACCAGCCTCTAGGGCTGACAAACTAGTCAGGTGTGCACGACTGAATGGAGGTCGCCACACCTCCAGTATATGCTGCACAGAAAAAAAGGGGGTCAGTCAGCACGTCCCTGTATGCAGGTGCACATAGCCCTGGCAAAATATACATACAAACACAGAAATGCAACAGCACTCTGCAACCAGCACTCTGCCCTGCCTCTATGCTAGAGTTTAACAGAGGCGTCAGTGTACATTCTGATCAAAAAGTAATAAGCCACTCGCCGTGCCAAGGCCGCCTCTATGAGTGGTTCTAACGCTAAATCCTACCTGGTATGGGCCATGACAGCCACATAAAATCCAGACAGTGTGGGTATAGGATGCATGCTGGATCCACCCTGTTAATTAACCCATTTTTGGTGCCATAACAGCCTCCATTAAATCCAGGGATACAGGTACCAACATGCATGCTGAGCCCACTATGTACTCCTCCTGGAGCCAAATGGCTACTAGAAGCCCATAACAGGTAGAATTTAGCGTTAGGACCACTCATAGAGGCGGCCTTGGCGCGGCGAGTGGCTTATTACTTTTTGATCAAAATGTACAATAACGTCCTCTGATAGCTTCTAGCATAGAGGCAGGGCAGACTGCTGGTTGCAGAGTGCTGTTGCATTTTTGTGTTTGTATGTATATGTATATTTTGCCATGGCTACGTGCACCTGCATACAGGAACGTGCTGACTGACCCCTTTCCTTTTTTCTGTGTATCAATAAGTTAATAGATCAATAATGTGACAAAAGCACCTTTGTCACTGGGAGTTGGAGAGGCCTGCTTGCCAGCCTCTTGCCCTGTGACTATGGCCCCCCGTGACAGTTAGTAAGCACAATGGACATTGCCTGTGACGCAATTAGCATTCACAATGGACATTGCCTGTGACCTAATTAACAATCACAATGGACATTGCCTGGGACGCAATCAGCAAGCACAATGGACAATGCATGTGGGGTTGTGATATATCTGGCTGTAGGATGATTGGTCACTGTATTTTGTGTGCCTGTCCTCTATCAGGTCCCCGGGGGAGTAGCTCTTGCTGGAGGACTTGCATAAAAGGCCAAGCTTTGGCCATCCAATAAAGAAGTTCTGCTTTACCCCTTCATGAAGTCTTGGCTCATGGTTTGGGGATGGGATAACTACACTCTTGGGGATTGCTATATCACAATACTCCCCTTAATATAAGCTCTTGTAAGAGCTTGTTCCTGGTTCCTGCTTTCTGGAGTTAGGAGAGGTGGTTATGGTGTCCGGTGGAGTGCTTGGAGCCCTCAGGAAGCGCTAGGAGCAAGCGTCAGCGGAAGGTGCCCAATCGGAGTGCCAGGCGTTCCGTTACAAATAAGTTCATAAATATTTTTCTACATTCATCAAAACCATATATTCACGAAATGCTTATGGGCCTGGTGGGTCAATAGTTAGTATATTCTAATGATTTGTTAAGGCCAAATGGTGTCAAGGAGTTTAAACGAAATATCCAGTACATTTCTTTTCGGCACAATAGTTGGTAGGATGGAGGTACCCATTCTAATGGGGTTACCCTTAAGAGGGCGAAGTTATCTTCACGTGAAAGGGCAAAGTGTCGTGAGACGCTATGTGATTCAATACTTTTCAACTGATATTTGAGCGGTGCTCATTCATTCTTTCCCTTAGGGTTTGGTTGGTGCGTCCCACATAAAGAAGTTGGCAGGGGCACTGTAATAGATATATAACGTTGGTAGTCCCACAATTCATTTTATGATGGATGTTAATTACTTCATTATTGTGTGGGATTAGAATCTCTTT
Source organism: Bufotes viridis (assembly GCA_033119425.1). NCBI lineage: Eukaryota > Metazoa > Chordata > Amphibia > Anura > Bufonidae > Bufotes > Bufotes viridis. The sequence continues at coordinate 100,308,698 of CM065597.1, read as the reverse complement.
GGTATTATGTGCAATTATAGTGCAACATTTGCATCTACCAACTCCGCATTTCGACACTCCTCCATTTTCTTTTTTCTTTTGTTTTTGCTGGGCTTGGTGGTGGTATTGAGCTTCGGACTGGAAGGAGGAATAAAATTCTTGAGTGTCTTTGCTCTGCGGAAAATTACCATAGGGATGAGGGACAATTTTGCCTAAAGTAAAAGTAAAGTTTAAGTAGCTGCTGCACTATTAGTCAATGGGCGGTTGGTAAGTGGTTAAAGAAGTTCCTGTATATATCTCGAACAAGGATAAGGGGGCAAAAGGGGGAGGGTAATGTTGCGCTGGCATCCCGTGCCCTCCGCTGCCTTGCTACTCCTGGCAGGCATGGGCACGTTACTTACCCAGCCAACCTGTGGCCTGGGCCGTTTCTATGTCTCTTTTTTGCTGGCAGCAGTCTGTGATCAGTGTTTTCTGTAAGTACTGCAGGCTGAGGCCTGAATCTTGTTACTACGGCCTTCCCCCTTATTCCTTAGGGCATGATTGGTCCAAATTCTTTCAGCCAATGGCTTGCAGCCCCTGGGTACTTGGTGTTTCCTAGTCTCTAATTACCAGCAAAGATGTTATTTTCTGTCTGACTTTTTATCTATTATTAATGTGAAAAAATCCACCCTTTAAAACATAACTTTTAATATTCTGAACTAAAATGATTCCCACTTTACAAATAATGATACATTTATCAATAATGGGACGTTGGCTATATTGGTTTTAATGGACATGTAGTGATATACTCTGATGAGGGTAAAGGTTGCCTGGTAGCGTGGAGCAGATCACTTGTTCCAGTTTTCACTTGTCCAATTTTCCTCCTTGAAGTTAAGATGTTTTGGAAGATGTACCAGTAAATCTTCTCAGATGAAAAATAGGAGAGGATATACAGTTGTGTTCAAAATAATAGCAGTGTGTTAAAAAAAAAGTGAATAAAGCTCAAAATCCTTCTAATAGCTTTTATTTGCATACATACAAATGCATTGGGAACACCACACATTCTATTCCAAATCAAAAGATGAAGAAAATATATTAAATTTGTGGTGTTCCTCTAAAGAAATTTATGAAAAGTTAATATTAGACTGTTCAAAAAATAACAGTGTTTGTATTCTTTTTTACAAACTCAAACATTCACTATATAAACTGAAAAATGTTTGAAGATTTTGCTTTCCTTCGAATCACTTAACTAATATTTAGTTGTATAACCACTGTTTCTGAGAACTGCTGTACATCTGTGTTGTATGGAGTCAACCAACTTCTGGCACCTGTGAACAGGCATTCCAGCCCAGGATGATTGGACTACATTCCACAGTACTTCTCTATTTCTTGGTTTTGCATCAGAAACTGCATTTTTGATATCAGCCCACCCCACACGTTTTCTATTGGATTAAGATCCGGGGATTGGGCTGGCCCCTCCATAACGTCAATTTTGTTGGTCTGCAACCAAGATGTTGTACGTTTAATGGTGTGTTTGGGGTCGTTGTCTTGTTGGAACACCCATTTCAAGGGCATTTCCTCTTCAGCATAAGGCAGCATGACCTCTTCAAGTATTCTGATGTATTCAAACTGATCCATGATCCCTGGTATGCCATAAATAGGGCCAACACCGTACTATGAGAAACATCCCCATATCATGATGCTTGCGCCACCATGCTTCACTGTCTTCACAGTGTACTGTGGCTTGAATTCAGTGTTTGGGGGTCGTCTGACAAACTGTCTCCGGCAACTAGAGCCAAAAAGAACAATCTTACTTTCATCAGTCCACAAAATGTTGCGACATTTCTCTTTAGGCCAGTCAATGTGCTCAAATTGTAACCTTTTCAGCACGTCTTTTTTTCAACAGTGGGACTTTGCGGGGGCTTCTTGCAGATAGCTTGGCTTCACATAGACGTCTTCCAATTGTAACAGTACTCACAAGTAACTTTAGACCCTCTTTGATCTTCCTGGAGCTAATTGTTGGCTGAGTCCTTGCTATTTTGGCTATTCTTCTAACCATTCGAATGATAGTTTTTCGCTTTCTTCCACGTCTTTCAGGTTTTGGTTGCCATTTTAAAGCATTTGCGATCATTTTAGCTGAGCAGCCTATCATTTTCTGCACTTCTTTATATATTTTCCCCTCTCCAATCAACTTTTTAATCAAGGTACAATGTTCTTCTGAGCAATGTCTGGAATGGGCCATTTTCCTCAGAATTTCAGAGAGAAATGCACTGTAACCAGCATGTACAATATTTGCTGCCTTCTTTCCTTAACCTACTCCGGCCCGCCTAATGCAGGGATGCGTCCCGCGGGCGGCCGGGATGTTCCTCCTTGACACATCCGTGCGTCATCTCGCGAGACGCGAGAATTCCTGTAAACGCTTTCCCGCTTTTGCAGGATCACGACGACAGGAACTTTAACTACAGCCTGCCAGCGCTGATCATGCGCTGGCAGGCTATAGATGTTAAAAAAGGGCATCTGAATTGCATATCAGATGCTGTTTTGTAAACAGTGTCTGATATGCCTGCTGCCTGCTCCTCTGGTGGTCCCTTTTGCCTGCTCCTCTGGTGGTCCCGCGGATTCGCAAAACATGGACACCGGCAATGTGCTTTCCGCATTTTGCGGATCCGCACGGAATACCTTGGGGTGTTTTCTTTCTAAAATGGGGTCACTTGTGATGTATTTATACTGCCCTGGCATTTTAGGGGCCCCTAATGCGTGAGAAGTAGTTTGGAATCCAAATGCGTAAAAATGCCCTGTGAAATCCTAAAGGTACTTATTGGAATTTGGGCCCCTTTGCACATCTTGGCTGCAAAAAAGTGTCACTCATGTGGTATTGCCGTAATCAGGAGAAGTAGGGCAATGTGTTTTGAGGTATATTTTTACATATACCCATGCTGGTTGTGAGAAATATCTCTGTAAATGACAACTTTTTAATTTTTTTTATACAAAGTTGACAATTTACAGAGATATTTCTCTCACCCAGCATGGGTATATGTAAAAATACACCCCAAAACATTTTGCCCTACTTCTCCTGAGTACGGCGATACCTCATGTGTACACTTTTTTGCAGCCTTTTAGCACAATAGGCATAGTGCGACAAGGATCTAATCTACTCTGACACCTAGCTGTCAGCCGTGACCTCGGACTTGACTCTCAGATGCCTCAAATCCCTTGGTTACCATGGTTGATGGAGGAAAATTTAGAAAAAGGGTTTATCTGCGAGTCTTCATTCCCAGCTGGAGCAAGATTTTTCCTTGAGAAAAGAAAAACTGGGTCATTCTGAACCTGTATAGACTACCATGGTTTGAACAAAATAACTATGAAAAAACTAATATTCACTATCATTGATCCTTGAACATTTTGGCAGACTGCATGGCGCCAGGATTTTCTGCCTTCAATACCTTGAAGGCAGAACATTCTACAAATGTGTATGAAGCTTAGGATATCCTCAATATGAAGAAGATCAGAGGCAAAACTTTCTTCTTGGTTGACTGGAAAAGTTTTGGCACTGAGAAGAGGTCCTGGGTGCTTCAGGAGAACATTGATCCTCCAGTTGTTCTTAAGAAGTTACTGCAAAGATCCGGCCTAAAGAAGAGGGGCTTTAAGGGGGACAATGGTGGTGGAGATCACTACTGGGCTGGCATCCTATGCCTGTTGCTGCTCCGCTTGTCCCGCTACTCTGCTGGCCTCCGCTCCTGCTTGTGTTCTGCTTGCAGCACTCCCAGCCACCATCTTAGTGCATCTTCAGCAGGCTGAGGCCTGCTCTTCCTCTATGTTGGTCTTAGGCTCTGATATAAGGCATGTGCATGCTTGCTCTCAACCTCTTACAGGGTCAGGTGCCTGAGCTTTAGGTTTCTAGTCTCTAGTTACACTGTGAAGATGCGTTATCCTGTCTGACTACCCATGTACTAAACTTCTGCCTGACAACGAACTATGATTCTCCACTAGCCGCCCTAACCTTAGTCTGTTTCTTAACCCATCGCCACCTGCCCTGACTTTGGACTTGACCCTTTTATCAAACTGGTGTAAAGTAGAGCTGGTTTAGTTGCCCATAGCAACCAATCAGATTCTACCTTTCATTTTCCAAAGGAGCTGTCAAAAATGAAAGGTAGTATCTGATTGGTTGCTATGGGTAACTATGCCAGTTCTACTTTACACCAGTTTGATAAATGACCCCATAAGTTCTTCTAAAAAAAATAGAATTCTCAGATCAGACCAAAAAAGAGAAGATGTAAGAGGGGGTACTAATATGGAGGCAGTGGGCACGGCTGCTGCAGTGCTCACCTGCACAGTGACACTTACTCCTTGAAGTCTGAGGCTTGTATAGCCTCTCTTTGCTTTCATAGTCACCTTAAGGTATTTAGGGTACCTTCTCCTGTGGGAAGGTGCTTGAGCAATAGGTTCTAGTTCTCTAGTGTCCTGCAAAGGTGTGCTGTTATATTGTTTGCCTGCCCATGTACCAAACCCCACCTGTTTTTGGATTTGAATCTTTGTTGCCTGACTTAACATTTGCCTGTTTCTCGTATTGTGCTGCCTGCTTTGACCTCAGACTGTTTACCAGATTGCACAAACTCAGCCTGCCCCTACCTCGGTCTATCCCTGACTATAGTTTTGTCTGACCCCTAGTGTTTCACAGCAGCCCCCCAACGATTACCAGTCTACTAAACAGAGTCGGCTCCTGGAGGCAGCACCCTGCAGTGGAGTCCAGATCCCTGTCCAGTGGTTAAAGGATGAAGCCAAGGGGCTGCCAGGATTATGTCCTTATGGTTTAGCCCTAAACCAAATCTGTTGAGTAGGCACAGGAATCAACATCTAATTTGTATTTACTTACAGCTATGCTTTAGTTAGAAACTGGGGTCTTGAGTAGGAGAATCTTCCATTAGGACATTCACATGCAATGCTACTCTGTTACAGTAAATTAACAAGATAATTTAAAAGTTAATGGAACACTGGTACCTACAAGTAATGATGTACTGCCGTTTTGTAATCCTTAATTATTAAAAAAATGTAAAGGTTCTCTTAATTTTCCAGCACATCAGTTAATTTTTATGCCAATAGACTATTGTTTTACTGGTCATTTTCATCATATTATCACATCACACTTCCATCCATGGCCTGTACAGTACATGGAGTTTAGGATAATCTGAACTGAATAGCCATTTGAATTTGTAAGTTCAGTCTCACTGAATTGCTGACAGCTTTTGAACATTCTGCTGTGATGTTCCTTAGCAATAGGCTACAAGTTGTCTGGCGGCTTTCACCATATTTTTTTTTAAGTCAGATTGTACTCTATTGTCATGGTGAGAAAGAAATCCAATTGACAACATATTAAATTGGAACTAAGAAATCTCAACTAGAATTGACCTATACGTTTACATTTTGTTTAATTGCTTCTTGTACTCCATTTATTTAGGTATTCACTTTTTTTGTCTGTACTTTTTTTTAGTCCTGTTGGGAATATCTCAGTTGTGAAGAAAACAGTGGACAAGTTGTTGAAAGGATATGACATCCGCCTGCGGCCAGACTTTGGAGGTGAGTAAAAACCATTGCTTAAAAATAATTATTAAAAAATAACTAATAAGACTGAAAGGAACACAAAGATACTCTTAAGGCCTCCTGCACACGGCCGTTGTGGTTCCGTTCCGTGCATTGTGGACCGTTCCATTGTGAAAAAAAATAAGTATGCGTTTTTTCCCACGCTCTGCAGAATACAAAAGCGTTGTGTGCTACGCTTTTGTATGTTTTTTTCCCCCAACATATGCATAAAAAAATGGCAACAACATGATGTGAACCCACCCTTCAAGGTGAATGCATTAACAATGGCACTTCTTACACCAGTCTTACAAAACAAACCCTGCTTAAGTAGTAATAATTTTGGCGCATCTTCAGGAGTTCTGTGCACCAGAAAATGAAATCTACTATAACAAGGGAGCTGGCATAGACTTCATATGCCTAAATATTCAGATGGGACAATCCATTTAAAGTTTTAGTCCAGAAAAAATATTTTAATGGATATTCACACCAAAAATATTTAATCACCATTTCCAGCAGCCGCTATCTAGCAGCCCACAGGGGATAGGTAATATTTTTTTTATACTGGAATACCCTACTACGTTGCATAATGTGACTATGTTGCAACTGCAATAAAAGTTAAAGTGTAACTGCCATTTAATTATTTTTTTGCTAATGTGTAGGGACAGTGACAGGGAGCATTTTTCTAATATACTTTATTTAGGGAAAATATTTATGCTAGAAAACTTGGGCTGAAATTTCCCTTAGCAGCGATCTTTCAAATGAGCTTTGCTAAGGCCTCTTTTACACTTGCGTTGTTAGGATCCGGCGTGCACTTCCGTCGCCGGAAATGCCCGCCGGATCCGTCACAACGCAAGTGACCTGAAAGCATTTGAAGACTGATCAGTCTTCAAAATGCTTTCAGTGTTACTATGGCAGTCAGGACGCTATTAAAGTCCTGGTTGCCATAGTAGTAGTGGGGAGTGGGGGAGCAGTATACTTACAGTCTGTGCGGCAACCGGGGCGCTCCAGAATGACGTCAGAGCGCCCCATGCGCATGGATCACGTGATCCATGCGTTTGGGGCGCCCTGACGTCACTCTGGAGCGCCCCGGGGGCCGCACGGACTGTAAGTATACTGTTCCCCCGCTCCCCACTACACTTTACCATGGCAGCCGGGACTTTAGCGTCCTGGCTGTCATGGTAACCATTGAGAAAAAGCTAAACATCCGGCGATGCGCTGAAACGACGTTTAGCTTAAGGCCAGATCCGGGTTAATGCCTTTCAATGGGCATTAATTCCGGATCCGGCCTTGCGACAAGTGTTCAGGATTTTCGGCCGGAGCAAAAAGCGCAGCATGCTGCGGTAATTTCTCCGGCCAAAAAACATTTCTGAACTGAAGACATCCTGAACGGATTTCTCTCCATTCAAAATGCATGGGGATAAAACTGATCAGGATTTTTCCGGCATAGAGCCCCGACGACGGAATTCTATGCCGGAAAACAAAAATGCAAGTGTGAATGAGCCCTAAGAGACATCCCTCTTCTATCCGCATAGAAGAGATGGGCTGTCCTGGGAGCTGCGGGCCTCTTCCTGACTTGCTTCCTCACAGCCTGTTGGGGACAGAAGCCTGATAGATTTAAATTAAATATACATTTATCCCCTCAATAAACATAGACTTCTACACATAGCTGTCCTTATATTTTATACTGTATAGCAGCTTTACCCTGTCTCCCTGCACTTGCTTACTGCTCCCGGTGGCTGAAGGAGGATTGTTATACCTCCGAAACGCGTTGGACCAGTTTTTACCAAAATAAACTATATTGATCAGAAGCCTCCAGTTTGGGTTGCCATCAATTATTACCACCAGATACGCGATCCTGGCCAGGGGGGCAGTTAGCCACAGGTGTCTTGAGCTTTATCTTGTGTCTACCCCCCTGTAAAGTGAGTACATATACCTCAAACTAACAACAGAGCAAATCTGAAATATCTCTCCAGCACATCTGGTGTAGACATCACACTCTGTGTAGATATCATCCTCCAGTAACAGGGATTACTCCCCTTATCAACTCTTACGTCTCTATCTATATCCTTCTGGGAGTGGCGCCTCCATTAGTGTTTTTTTGGACTGAGGTACGGTGAGTCCACTTCTCTTGGAACCACCCGAGCCAGTCCACCCACCTTTCATACTGTCTCTAAGGGATTGAACTCTCCTTCATTTCCCTCAACACTTGTGCTGCCTTCCCTTATTATCACCCATTGAATGGCACTGACTTCCGGTCACCACTTAATCCTTTCCAACTAAGACTATCTTCGCCCACTAGGCGCCTATAGTCCGGGGTATTTCTGCCGAGACAGAATCACTCAACTTCTATTTTTCTTTTCTTCTCTCTAGTGTAACATGGACAGTGTAGGGAAAGAATAGAATGAAATAAGTGAGGGACTTTGATCAGGGAAAGCTTTGGGGAGTGAGGGTCTGGGCAACTTGCTTAATACAGCTGCTGGTGCTTCAGCAGTTCTGCATTAAAAAATCAACCACCTGCAGGAAAAAAAGCTACTTAGTTTTTTTGTTTGTTTGTTTTTTCAACCTCAAGTATCTACATATGCTTATTGGCAGCAGAGTACCACAATGGCATTCTGCTGTTGAGCAATTTCATATTTTTTCAATAAAGTTTCATTATAAGAATCACTACCTGCAAAGACGTATATAAAACCACTAACTTTATTAGGAATATTGTCCCGTGGGACTAAAAGGCAATTAAACCTCGAACAGGTAATACGGATCAGTTTAGACCCGGAACCAGTACAACCAAATAACCTGGTTTCCAGTCCCTGATCCGTCTGAAGTGCAGTAACCTGAACTAGTCACTGGGCATGGGGGGTTAATGTATAGATCCCTCAACAAGCCCTACTAGACCAGAGCAATACCTAGTTGTTGTGGTACACGCTGTGTAAGTGTAGAATCACAGCCTCCCACACAAGCAGCACGCACACCGCCACTGATCACCTCACTCAGCGAGGAAGCACCGTCGCTGACAAGAGGCGTCAGAGCGGTAAAGACATGCGGCCACCTGTATCAATTGACGCGCTCAACGCGTTTCCACAGGACTAGGATAATGTCCTGTATCCTCAGGAGCACCATATACTGAATAGGTAAGTTGACAGAAGGAGCCAGACACCTTTTGCGTGTCACGGCACCGGCACTGTGACGGCCGTACGCGGCCGCCAGACTGCCGGGTTTAAAAGCCCTAAGCCACACCCACTGCATATCAGCTGACCGGGCGGGAGGCGGGGCAGCCATCGAAGCAGGGAGAACCACCCACCGTGTCCCGCATCCCGTCCTCTCAATACATAACTAGATATCCACAGTAAAGGTGAGTATATACTGTATATGGGCATGAAAAATCGCGGCAAAATCAAAACCAATATCAGGCCGTAGGCACTGGGAAACACCAAGGAAAGTATCACAGGGAAATGTATCCAACCAGTTACTACTGTAGCAGAATGTATAGATAAAGACCATAGCATAAGGATACAGAATAAGGAGCATCACGATTGTGTAACCTCCTGCATCTTGACCGGTATCTATATAAAGCAGGCATATGAGATAGACTCATTCAGACCCTGCGGCTGGACCGTTTGTAGATCGAACATCCATCTCGCCTCTTTCTGCAATAGGAGGCGATCAATGTCACCACCTCGTGGAGATGGCTTCACCGTGTCAATGCCTTGCACAGTGAAGCACCTTCGTTCTCCATTATGGTGGTCATGCATATGTCTCGCCACCGGAGTGTCATTAGAGTCACGTATGTCCAGAAGATGCTCTCCTATGCGTCTCCTTAATTCCCTTTTCGTCTTACCGACATACTGAGTACCACATTGACAGGTGATCAAGTAGATCACCCCTACTGTGGTGCAACGGATAAGCGAGCGGATCCGATATTGTTTCCCAGTGGAATGACTGATAAAGAAGGAGCCCCTTCTCACCAATCCACACATCAGACAGGATCCGCAAGGGAACGTGCCTTGCAAAGAGGTGTTCAACCAGGTGGTACTGATGGGTCGTGTGAACATGCTGTGAACCAGTTTATCCCGTAGGTTGGAACCACGTTTGAACGTGACCGGTGGACAATCTGGTGCCAACCGTCCAATATCCGGATCCGACTTAAGGATAGGCCAGTGGCGCTTCACACGATATCAGTTCTGAGGCATGGCTGGGTAACCCCAAGGAGGTTTTCACTGAGAACGAACTACCTAATCAACCAGTACATCTGAGCATTAATGCAGCTTTTAAAAATTTGAATCGAGTGTATAAGGATAGGGTACGTTGCTGGTGGGAGGTCAGAACCCTGGAAGCCTATTTGGAACACAATATCGTTCCGAGGGGCCTTAGAAATCCGATCCTACCGGTTGTACGCCTCCGTTCCCCGGAGTTTGTCAAGAAATGGGAACAGGAGTCAATTGATGGCTCTCTACGTCTCATGAGACTGCTACTTGAGGAGGAGAAAAATCTTATGGTAAAAAGTGAAAGCGAGCTCAAGGAGTGGATCACGAAAGCGAAGGACTTCTGTGATCATACTGAGTTTGTTAAGAAGGAGAGCCTATTACAGAAGGACATTGAGCGCTTCACATCCCATATTAAACAAAGAAAACACTTCCAGTTTAATAGAGACCTCCACGATTTCAAGGAGGGGAATCTGTTTGGGTTTGGGACAAACCGCCCTACTGCCCCAGAAACAGAGACAGAAATCTCCTCCTCTGAAAGTGATACTGACAGTCACATCAGAGCAAACTCAGGGAGGGACAGAGGTGCCTTCGGTGGGACTTTTTCAAGGGGAAGAGGTGGTACATCTAGAGGCAGAGGTAACCGAGGTGGGAAGAGAGGAGGAGGCAGTGGTTTTTTAGATCAAGCCCCCACCATATCGGATTATCTGCTGCGAAACAAAAAACCCCAATAAGACCCCTCAATACTGATCTACGCGTGATTAACCTCTCTGATCGCCCATTAACGGCCATAGAGATGCGTGTCCTCAACAGAGGATTGTCGTTCGTACCATCACAGAAATTCAACCTGTTTGGGTGGGTCAGGGATTTAGAACTTTTTGTGCGTAAATTAAAATGGAGGAAATACTTTATGCTCCATGATAGACGCACCTGCCAGGAGCTGGGCATCGATCCTGAACAATTGGCGGATGTTCAGCTCCTGGCGGGGTTGTCAGAAGAGGGAGGTGAAAGTGTGGGAGAAGGTCCCTTTACCACCCTAAAAAACCCCTCTAAAGCGCTTCCCCCTGTGGGTGACAACACACCAATAGACACCTTCCGTACCCTTGTCATTAATGATCTACAGAAATTGGTACAACTTCCCATTGGTAGTGATAATATGACAAGAGATGAACGTGTGGCACTGACCGGTTTGGTGAATGACTCTAACATCGTAATAAAACCGGCAGATAAAGGTGGGAACATTGTCATCATGGATGTGGAAAAATATCAGCAGATGTGCTTAAACCTCTTTAATGACCACCTTACGTACAGACGCTTGCCCTCTGACCCTACCCCAGCGTTCAGGATTGAACTCGAAAGTATTCTGGATGGAGCTCTAACTGACAGGTTGATTAGCAAATCTGAACGACATTTTCTGTTGCCTAAATATCCAATTGTGGCCACATTCTATGGCCTTCCTAAGGTCCATAAAAGGGTCCAGTGCTGAAGGGGCGCCCGATAGTCTCTGGTGTGGGGAGCCTAACCGCAAATATCAGTCAGTATGTGGATCAGATCCTACGCCCGTTTGTGACATCCCTACCATCTTATGCCCGTGATACCATGGATGTCCTCCAGAGGCTGGACGGCATTAGATGCGAATCTGGAGTGTGGCTAGCGAGTCTTGATGTTGAGGCCCTCTACAGCTCTATTCCCCATGACTTGGGGTGTAGGGCTGTGGAGGGGTTTCTCCAGCAGAGGGGAGCCCATTGTCACCGCCATAATGGCCTCATCATGCGATTATTGGATTTTATACTGACACGGAATGTGTTTCTCTTTGATGGTCGCCTTTTCCACCAGCTCAGGGAGTTGCGATGGGGAGCCCATGTGCCCCCACGTTCGCTAATCTCTACCTGGGCTGGTGGGAGAGGGAGATCGTGTTTGATGAGAGCCTTGAACACTACACGTCGTCGGTGTTACTCTGGATAAGGTACATCGACGACGTGTTGATCCTTGGAGGGATCACGCGAGGCTTTTGAGGCCTTTGTTGTTGAACTAAATGTGAATGATTTAGGCCTCTCGTTTACTCATGAGATACACGCAGACACAATAAACTTCCTGGACGTCACGATCACGCTGGATAAAGAGGGTAATATCAAAACGAGCCTCTATAGAAAGGAGACCGCGACAAATAGTCTCCTTGAATGGGGAAGCGGTCATCCGCTAGCCCTGCGCCGAGGTATCCCCAAGGGACAATACTTGCGGGCAAGGAGAAATTGCTCCAACCTCGGGGATTTCAAAGCAGTGGCAGCAGATCTTAGGAACCGCTTTATTGATCGGGGATACCCGAATGCAGTGCTACGTGACGCATATCATCATGCGTTATCTGCCAAACGAGAGGAACTTCTGGTTCCCAAGGCCAGGAAGGACTGTAACTCCTTTCCTAGGATTGTTGCAACTTTTGACAGGGCACATATCCAAATAAAGGAGGTACTGAAGCGCCACTGGCCTATCCTTAAGTCGGATCCGGATATTGGACGGTTGGCACCAGATTGTCCACCGGTCACGCTCAAACGTGGTTCCAACCTACGGGATAAACTGGTTCACAGCATGTTCACACGACCCATCAGTACCACCTGGTTGAACACCTCTTTGCAAGGCACGTTCCCTTGCGGATCCTGTCTGATGTGTGGATTGGTGAGAAGGGGCTCCTTCTTTATCAGTCATTCCACTGGGAAACAATATCGGATCCGCTCGCTTATCCGTTGCACCACAGTAGGGGTGATCTACTTGATCACCTGTCAATGTGGTACTCAGTATGTCGGTAAGACGAAAAGGGAATTAAGGAGACGCATAGGAGAGCATCTTCTGGACATACGTGACTCTAATGACACTCCGGTGGCGAGACATATGCATGACCACCATAATGGAGAACGAAGGTGCTTCACTGTGCAAGGCATTGACACGGTGAAGCCATCTCCACGGGGTGGTGACATTGATCGCCTCCTATTGCAGAAAGAGGCGAGATGGATGTTCGATCTACAAACGGTCCAGCCGCAGGGTCTGAATGAGTCTATCTCATATGCCTGCTTTATATAGATACCGGTCAAGATGCAGGAGGTTACACAATCGTGATGCTCCTTATTCTGTATCCTTATGCTATGGTCTTTATCTATACATTCTGCTACAGTAGTAACTGGTTGGATACATTTCCCTGTGATACTTTCCTTGGTGTTTCCTAGTGCCTACGGCCTGATATTGGTTTTGATTTTGCCGCGATTTTTCATGCCCGTATACAGTATATACTCACCTTTACTGTGGATATCTAGTTATGTATTGAGAGGACGGGATGCGGGACACGGTGGGTGGTTCTCCCTGCTTCGATGGCTGCCCCGCCTCCCGCCCGGTCAGCTGATATGCAGTGGGTGTGGCTTAGGGCTTTTAAACCCGGCAGTCTGGCGGCCGCGTACGGCCGTCACAGTGCCGGTGCCGTGACACGTAAAAGGTGTCTGGCTCCTTCTGTCAACTTACCTATTCAATATATGGTGCTCCTGAGGATACAGGACATTATCCTAGTCCTGTGGAAACGCGTTGAGCGCGTCAATTGATACAGGTGGCCGCATGTCTTTACCGCTCTGACGCCTCTTGTCAGCGACGGTGCTTCCTCGCTGAGTGAGGTGATCAGTGGCGGAGTGCGTGCTGCTTGTGTGGGAGGCTGTGATTCTACACTTACACAGCGTGTACCACAACAACTAGGTATTGCTCTGGTCTAGTAGGGCTTGTTGAGGGATCTATACATTAACCCCCCATGCCCAGTGACTAGTTCAGGTTACTGCACTTCAGACGGATCAGGGACTGGAAACCAGGTTATTTGGTTGTACTGGTTCCGGGTCTAAACTGATCCGTATTACCTGTTCGAGGTTTAATTGCCTTTTAGTCCCACGGGACAATATTCCTAATAAAGTTAGTGGTTTTATATACGTCTTTGCAGGTAGTGATTCATATTATTGAGGTCAGACGTACTAATTTCATATCTACTTTTGGAGTGATTTTAAAGTTTCATTATAACAAAAGTATTTTACGACAATAACATCATTTTTATACCAGTGAAATTAAAGGAAATCTGTCACCAGGATAATCGCTATTAAAGTAAAGCCATAGCCTAATAGCACTTAGTACCTTATTTCCACATGTGCCTTTGTTTCAGCAATAGATGTTTTCTATCTTCTGAAAATCCAGTTTATTTGGCATGCAAATGAGCCAGTAAGGTGCCCTGAGGGGCATCATTCTTACAGGAAGGAGCCCAGGCACGCCCCCTGCCACAAAGTGTCTACCCACCCCTCCTACATCACATTCAAGCCATAACTCTGCCCCCCTTTTCCCTGCTCCCAGCATGAGGGTGTGCCTTGGCTCCTTCCTGCAAGAGTGATGCCCCTCAGGGCACGTTACTGGCTCATTTGCATACCAAATAAACTGGATTTTCAGAAGATAGATTTGTTGTTTTTAAATGCAAATAACACTCTAGGCAGAAATCTTACTGGCCTTTCCTGCATCATTATTTTGGTGGTTTTGGAGGGGAATAATCATATTTCATACAAGTTTACAACGTGTGTCTTGATAGCGACGAAAGGACTTCTTTGAACCTGCATTTTTAAATGCAAATAACGCATTAAGCAGAAGTCCTACCGGCGCCAATACTGCAATATTACTTAAGTAAATTGTCAATAGCAGTAAGTGTTTTTGTAGAAGGAGAAGGACATTTAAGGCTACTTTCACACTGGTGCGGATCCGTCATGTATTTGCACAGATGGATCCACACTGATAATACAACCGCATGCATCCGTTCAGAACCTATCCGTTTGTATTATCATGAACATAGGCAAAACGGATCCGTCTTGAACACCATTGAAAGTCAATGGGGGACGGATCAGTATTCTATTGTGACATATTGTGTCATTGAAAACGGCTCCAATGGCTCAGTTTGGCTCAGTTTCATCAGACGGACACCAAAACGCTGCAATCGGTTTATTGCTCGGTCATGCAACTTGGCACCTAAATGAATTTTACCTTCTACTCTTCTCATAAATACAGCTTTCTTTTGGTGGTATTTGATTGCTGCTGAGATTTTTCGTTTTTTTGATATTGATCAGAAAAGACCGCAATTTTCTCAAAAAAAGTGTATTTTTACCTTTTTCTGGTAAAATAGTTCAAATATAATTACATTTCTATACAAGTTTGTGTCAGAATTTATTGTGCTACATGTCTTTGATAAAAAAAATCTAATAAGTGTATATTTATTAGTTTGCACAAAAGTTATAGCGTTTACAAACTATTGTACAAAAAAGTGAATTTCCGCATTTTGAAGCAGCTCTGACTTTCTGAGCACCTGTCATATTTCTTGAGGTGCTAGAATGCCAGGATAGTATAAATGCCCCCCAAATGACCCCATTTCGGAAAGAAGACACCAATGGGGCATGGTGAGTTCATGTATGATTAAAAAAAATTTCACAAGTTAGCGGAATATGACACTTTCTAAGGAAAATGACACTTTCTAAGGAAAAAAAAAATTATAAAGTTTCCATTTCTGCTAACTTCTAGAAAAAATAAAAAAAATCTCCCACGGACTCACTATTCCCCTCAGTGAATACCTTAGAGTGTCTTCTTTCCGAAATGGGGTCATTTATGGGGTGTGTTTACTGTTCTGGCATTTTGGGCGGGGCTAAATTGTGAACAACCCTGTAAAGCCTAAAGGTACTCGTTGGACTTTCGGCCCCTTTACGCACCTAGGCTGCAAAAGAGTGTCACACGTGGTATCGCCCTACTCAGGAGAAGTAGGGCTCTTGCAGCGGATCTCCTCTGTGTTATCCGCAGCGAGAATGAGAGCCAAGCTGCGCGGTGGACATCAGAGGCACGAAGCTGTAACATGATAGATACTGCTCCGTGCCTCTCTGTGACCCTTTCACTACAAAATCACTGTGAGATAAAGTTGTCACTTCCTGTGTGTGAGAAATATCTCTGTAAATGACAACTTTTTCCATTTTTTAATACAAAGTTGTCAATTTACAGAGATATTTCTCTCACCCAGCATGGGTATATGTAAAAATACCCCCCAAAACACATTGTCCTACTGCTCCTGAGTACAGCAATACCACATGAGTGACACTTTTTTGCATCCAAGATGAACAAAGGGGCCCAAATTCCAATGAGTACCTTTAGGATTTCACCAGGCATTTTTACGCATTTGGATTCCAAACTACTTCTCACGCTATAGGGCCCCTAAAATGCCAGGGCAGTATAAATACCCCACAAGTGACCCCATTTTAGAAAGAAGACACCCCAAGGTATTCCATGAGTACAGTGTTCATTTTAGGACATGGTCAGATATCATAGTCAAGTATCAAAATAATGCCAATGTGACACCTGACACCTGACCCTGACACCTGACCCTGATACCTGACCCTGACACCTGACCCTGACACCTGAGTTTGAATAATGCTCTTCATAGGTCAGGGTCAAAGTGAGAATGAGTTATAGATGTACTATGTATTTGTATGCAAAATTGCATAGATGAATAAAATGCCATGTTAACACCAACCAAACTTATAGCTCAGTGATAGTGCACTTGTCCTGAGTCCAGTGGGCCTGGGTTCAAGACCCTTTTCAGCCTTTAAAAAATTTAACATTTTATTAAGCCCTAGATATGAGGCAAATTCAAATCATGTGTGACGCTGATGTCTGACTACTGACCCAAGTCAGGCGTCAGCCTCGCTCCTAATTTTAGGTTCATTCTACTTTTCATATACTGAATGGCATAGATGAATGACCTCAAAACGTGCCCTGGACATTGCAGCAGAGAACATGCGCATGTAATGTATTGGGTCTTTAGACCGACAGGACCGCAATACATTTTTTTTCGTTAGACCCACGCTGAGGATAAGGCCCAAAAATATTTTAAATTCTGAAACTGTGACTGGTTTCCACTGGAAAGGCTGGTCATAGAAGCTTTCCGGATTGGCGGTTATATACTGTGTAGCGTAGCGGTTGGTTTTTGCAAATTGCCACAACTAAGTCATAGAGATCCGCGGTGAAGAACAGCTGAAAAAACTCAAGGGCCGATCCTAAATGAGCTGTCTCCATGCAAACTCCAGACTGGGCGGTGAAAGGGGGCAATACGGGTGCGGCGGAAGCAGGGGATTGCCAATTAGGGTTTGCCAGCACCTCCTGGATACTAAGGGCTCTACGGGCCTGTGAACGTGGTGGCTGCGACGGGGGAGTTAATGCACTTGCCATCGTACCAGCTTGAACTGCCCTTCTGGTTTTCGCCACTTCACCAGGGAATACGGCAGTGCTGGTAGAAGGTCCAGGATGTGCTGCTCTGCTGGTGTATGCCGCACCATAAAAAAGATCAGCGCTAGCACCACTCTGCTGCAAATAAAGCTCATCATGCGGGGTATGCGAAACAATGACATGGGGTCAGATACGCCTGACCATAGCAGGGACCTCAACCTCGTCATCTTCACTAGCGGTTAGAGTGCCACTGCTGTCTACAGGTTCATATTCTGAACCACTGGATTCAGCGGGTGAGGCGTCCCCATTGCTTTCATCCATCACGGCCAGAATCCTGTAGGCCTCTTCAGCGGAATACCCCTTTTTTGGACTCACTAAATTTAGGGGGTATTCCTCTGAGACTACCTAGGAAAAAGAGCACACCTGCCTAGTAAAAAGGAGTGCTTGTGAAGCAAAGCTGCGATCGCTAATAAAGATCCAAAAAGCTCAAAAGTGATCTTTATAGTGGCGTAGTGATTTTACTGTGTTTTTGCAGTGATCAGAAAAAAAAATTCTGTTACTGCGGTGGGGTGGACTGAACACAAGTGTGCGCACAAGATCAGGCCTGATTGGGCGAACACTGAGTTTTTTGTAGAGCCTAAGGTGACCCTAATGTATTGATATAGATCTGATTGCGATAAGTCTTGATCACTTACAGATACTATATAGTACTAGTGCTGATTAGCGACAGCGATGACGCTAATCAGTGACTAATCAGTGACTGCGGTGCGGTGCGGTGGGCTGGGCGCTAACTACCTAACAAGTAGCTAACTACCTGGCGGTGATTAGGGACCCTTACACTATGTCACTGGGCCACTCTGTGGTTTCCTCATGCGGCTGCTACCTCACCAATGTTTGGTCTCCTCATGCTGCTGCCACCTTAACACTATGTCACTGGGACACTCTGTGGTCTCCTCATGCTGCTTCCACCTCAACATTGTCACTGGGCCACTGTGTGGTCTCCTCATGCTATTGCCACCTTACCACTCTGTAGTCTCCTTATGCTGCTGCCACCTCAACGCTTTGTCACTGGGCCCCTCTGTGGTCTTATCAAGCTGCTGCCACCTCAACAATATGTCACTGGTCCATTCTGTGGCCTCCTTATGCTGCTGCCACCTCAACATTATATGGTCTCCTCATGCTGCTGCCACCTCAACACTCTATGGTCTCCTCATACTGCTGCAACCTCAACACTATGTCACTAGGCCACTCCATGGTCTCCTCATGCTGCTGCCACCTCAACACTATGTCACTAGGCCACTCTGTAGTCTCCTAATGCTGCTGCCACCTAACCACCTTGTGGTATTCTCATTCTGCTGCCACCTCAACACTATGTCAGTGGGCCACTCTGTGGTCTCCTCATGCTGCTGCCTCCTCACCACTATGTCAATGGGCCACTTTGTGGTCTCCTCATGCTGCTGCCACCTCCCCTCTCTGTAGTCTCCTCATGCTGCTGCAACCTCAGCACTATGTCACTGGGTCACTCTGTGGTCTTCTCATGCTGCTGCCACCTCACCACTCTGTGGTCTCCTCATGCTGCTGCCACCTCAACACTATGTCACTGGGACACTCTGTGGTCTCCTCGTGCTGCTGCCACATCACTGCTCTGTGGTTTCCTCATGCTACTGCTACCTTAACACTATGTCACTGCTGCTGCCACCTCACCACTCTGTGGTCTCATCATGCTGCTGCCACCTCAACACTATGTCACTGGGCCACTCTGTAGTCTCCTTGTGCTGCTGCCACATCACCACTCTGGGGTCTCCTCATGCTGCGGCCACATCACCGCTCTGTAGTCTTCTCATGCCGCTGCTACCTTAACACTGTGTCACTGTGCCACTCTGTGGTCTCACCATGATTCTGCCACATCACCACTTTGTGGTCTCCTCATGCTACTGACACCTCCCACACATGATGATGCCTGGTTGACATCATCATTTATTTGACCCTTCTTCTGATCTGTCACAAGGAAGGAAAAATGAGACACACAACGGATCCTGTGTAAGTAACAGCTGTAAGGCCTGTATGACATGATGCCTATTTTGCAACAAAATTGGCTTATGATTTGGTAGTCAATAGCAGGAGTGGGTACAAAACACAGAAGACATGCAAATATTCCATTCACGTGTTATCTCTGTTTTGGATCCACTCCTGTTTTTTATAGCTTTAGCAATACTGATGGATTACTGACCAAATGCTGACCGAAGGCGGATGCTCAACACACGGGATCCGTTTTTTGGGGGTTATTGTTCTGACGAATCAGAGGAAGGTCAAAATAATCTGTGACATCAACATAAACTTACTGTTGTCACCCTATCCACTGTCAGGGGGGCTCTACTTGTTTATGTGTTTAATAGAACAGGTTCTGTAGACATATATGTAGAATCAGCTGACGATGGTGTAAAAGAAGTGCCCTCTTTCACACTATAGTAGGATCTTGGGCCACTGCACGGTTCTTTCTACCTGAGTCTAACATTGACCTGTAAGGCTGAGTTAATACTTGAGTTATTTGGTCAGTTTTGGGCCCATAATTGCCCAAATAAGTGAAGTGTACAGTGATTCTAAGAGTGACGCCTGTCATCTGTGTGTCATACTGACTCACAGTATTGTTTCACTACCACAGCAGACTCCCTATGCGTGTTACTGCAAGGGACAGTGTTCTACACCACTATACAGGCTTTCTGCAGCTAGGAAAAAGCTGTTTTTTAACAGGATTTGCGACGAATAAATTCAGATCGAATCAAATATTTTCGGAAAATTGGGCGTGTTGCACACAGAGTATGAGTGCTTGGCCTGTGTTCGGGTGACTCGGAGCTCCCCTTTATTCAAACAAATAACTGTCCCTTCTCTCCCTTTCCCCCACATCCAAAACCAGACCACCGCCATAAACTTCTTAGTCCTTGGCCCCCGACCCAGAGGTGACAACGATCGCTGGCATCCAGGACACTTTATATAAACATGCCTGTATGGTGGACAGCTTCAAAGGGGTTTATTACATTATGATAGGGGCACGCTAAGTTGCATTCTGGAGGGTGGGGCAAGCTGCTCTCTACACCTTCCTGTCACCAGGAAAATCCAAAAATCTTACTCCGGTCATAGTTCAAAAATACAGCTCAATAGAGATTATTGATGTACGCCATTGTAACGGTCAGTAGGTGATGGTGCCACACATACCAAAAACCACCGACTTATGTTAAATCCTGGCTCAGAAAATCAGTTCTTCTGATTAGGGTCACGTGGACACCCCGTGTTTGGTACCTCTGTAACCCCAATACTGAGAGCTGAAAAATGAGCCCACAATTATCGGGCAGGCATTGTCCTGTGTAGAGTAATGGGCAAAAATCCATTTTACACCAGGTTTCAGCGTGACTGACTGGTCATAAAAGTCACAGCCAACCCATATGTCACACCCTAAAGGCGGGTTTACAAACTGCCTGGACCAATTCTGATAAATTGGACAGAGCAGATTGCACCGTGTTCCCCATTTTGAGGCCAATCTGATTGAATGAGGCTCCGTGTCTTTCTGTCTTGCCTTAGGACCTGATATCTGCAATTCTCTGTGTGCTGCAATTCTCTGTGTGAGTAAAGTGGGCGTCAGTTTTCTTTCATCCTTTTTATTTTAAAAACTGTTCTGTATATATTTGTATGCTTCTGTTTTTTTTAACATTTTTACATTTTTATTAAAACCAATTATTAGACTTAGCACGGGCAATATTTTTTAAGGCCATTAGAGTTCCTAATTTTTAGCTACCTGTTTGCTTTAAAATGTGAATCTTTCTCAGAAGGTGATTGTTCATGCCTGATTGTATAAGTGTATGACAATAGCCTCGGTGTCTGGAGTGTGGATCACGGGGTATCTATCCCTCTGTGTGCGTGCTGGGGCTCTGTGCGTTGTCTCAGTACAGGTTATATTATAGACCAAGGTGTGTGGGGTAAAAGGAGTTCTTCCAAGCCTAGGCCCCTACAAAGTTCAATAGTTGTTAAAAGGAACCAATAACAATTTGATCTCCCCTTCAATCTGGTAGATTGTAGGAAGTAGGGGGATCAAATTCCATAGTGTGTGTAGTGTCAGTACTTGTTCCGATTGATTGCTGGTACCTGATCTTGGTCTGATCAGGTACTGCGGCCTGGGTATCGGGGCAAGATCGTGACAGATTGGTGTCGGCAAACCGACCGAATTGAATTTTTGACTCTCTGGCGTGGACTCCAACAAAGGTCATCATGGGAGGCCTGGTCATGATGTCAGAGAAAATAAAGTCTCCACAGAGGGAACAGCCATGTGACCACTTTCCCAATGTGCAGAATGAGACAGAAAAAGTAGCACAAGTACCTTAGTATGTTGCAGGGCCTGGCAGACGAAGCACAGAAAAAAAATGAAAAAAAAAATATCTGGATGACCCCTTTAATAGTGGTATATTGCTTTAAATGTATGGGCACATGGCATGACCCCGATGCTGCCATGTACTGCTTGTCCAAAAATGAAATTGTTTATCTGTTTTTTTGTTTTTTTTTGTTAATGGCCACATGGTAACTTACAAAACTGCTCAGCCAATAACTATGAACAATTTGGTTCCAATCAGTCTGATCTTGCTGAGCCATGCATGACTGCATGTTACTCAGCCACAGTGAGGCTGCTTACCAATCACAGCACAGCTATGTCATGAGGATTTACTCAAAGGCTTTTTACATAACACAGAAAAAACTCCATTTGTTTATATATTTCCCAAATTCCTACTGATTAATCTCAGATACAACTTCACAGTTGGAGTCTAAATCCTCACCATTCATCACTAGACAATGTTATAGGTAGGTGATATGTCCAGATAATCATAAATGCATGTATCGAATTCTCATATGTATTGAGATATTTTACTACCTGAGAGTTAGTTCAAGGCTTCTCATCCAGCCAACTGGTAACGTGCACTGTAGTGATGAGAGGCAAAGACCCTGAATCAGCTGTCTACAGATGGGTCTCTCTTCCTTTTGGAAGACTTTGGCTTAGCTAAAACTTCTAGTCATGTTTTAGGGCTGTTTAATAGGTTTCACATTGACTTATAGGTTAGCTGTTACGTTTGCAGTTCGTGCTCACAGCCCTCCTGCTGTCCCTTGTGGGCGCAAATGCCACACCACTTATATGCCATCCCATATCCTCTCCATGTTGCTTTCTCCATCATCTTGCCTATTGTGCCCTTAAGGAAGGCGCTCCTATCCGGCCTTTTAAAGGGCAAGAAGGCACGCTCAATAAACCTTCCCCAGACAATGGCTGAGGGTCCCTGGGTAATTAAGGCATTCTCTTCATGCAACAGGTGTCTGAGCGTTAAGGTTTCCAGTGACCAGCAAAGGTGTTTGGAAGACTTAGTGCTTCCGCGTATCTCTTGCGATTTACCTGCAGGATCCAGCCTGTGTTATGAGTTATGTCCACCATGGATAAAATGACAGTTTTTTTTTAGTTTTTTTTTTTTTACATTAAAACACAATTAAAACAAAATGGTAGGTGGGTATGATACATTTCAGAGGTGGTTTACCTTTTTCAGATACCAAAGGTCATTTTATCTATGGCGGACACTGGACACCACGCTTTTTCCTCAACATCTACACTAGTACTTGAGAATAACAAACAAAATTCAGAAGTAAACACAGATCTTTTTCAAGAGCTGTCAACAAAGGAGTCATCCAAAAATGTATTTTTATTTTTAGAAATTGTGGTTGATATTTAAAATGAAATTACGCTTTAAAATCTTCAGTTTATTTTTGATGTAAGTGATTGCTATGATTCTGTGTTGAAGAATAATTAAAATCTCGCTGAAAAAATCTATTGATGTTTCTAAAAGGGCTCATACACATGGCCATATGGTTTTTGCAGTCTGAAAATTGTGAATATGCAAAACACAGATATCAAGCATCTGCATACCGCATTTTGCGCAATGGAACGGCCTGTTATCTATAGAACAATCCTATCCTGTTTTTTTTAAATTTTGGTTGATATTTAAAATGAAATTGCACTTCAAAATCTCCAGGTTATTTTTTACATCAACTGATGTTAATTATGATGTTGAAAATAACCTGCAAAAGAAAGCTGTTCAGATTATATCAATAAAATACTTTTCCCATTTTTGTTGGTTTGGAATTTTTCATGGACAGCCCCAGAAAAAGTTGTGTGTTCACTCTTCCATTTGCTAGTTCTAACTGTATACCAAAATGAAATGATCATCTTTATGTAAACATAAACAGTGGAATGTTATAAAATCTTATAGAGATTCAAAAAAATTAGACAAAAATTATCAAAACCCATTAGGAAAACAATTTAAGTAAAAATATGTTTTGCTCTGTAGGAAGTGTTATAAATATATAGCATTTATCAATAAACTGCATTATTTATACAGTATGTATTTAACTTTTTGGGGGGGAAGGTGAAGTAGATGTACCTGGGTATCAGAATATGTTTAAGAAGTGAAAAGGTAGAACGAAAAGTATTACGTTTCGTATTAGAAAAATAAGTCAAAGCATAGTAAATATGTAGGTGATTGCTATGATTCTGTACAGAAGAATAATTTAAATCTCACTGAAAAACTCTATTGATGTAGTCATTTTTGCAGTCTACAAATTGTGGATCTGCAAAACACAGATACTGGGATTGTGCATTTCACATTTTGAGCAATGGAATGTCCTGCCATCTATAGAACCGTCTTTTACTTGTCCGTAAAATGGACAAGTATAGAACATGTTCTTTTGAGGCTCCATTAAAGTGAATCGGTCTGCATCATCTGACCTGCAAAAAATGCAGATCGGATGCGGACAAAAAAAAAAAGTTGTGTGCATGAGCCCTAAGGATGTAAAAATCGAATCAGTAAAACACCTCTTCCTATCATTTGCAGTTCTGTCAGTTAAAGATTTTTAAATGATGCTTCCGAGGGTAACAGTAAGTTCACTTGTGGAAAGTTCTGAGACTGTTCCATACATGTTTGCTACTTTTTCAATGGCACTTGTGCAGAAATGTTTGCACGAGTGCCTTTACTCCAACGGCATTGCCCTGAAAAGGGGCATGATAAATCAGTTTTCTGGCATATAAGAAGACTAAAATCTACGCCAGTGTGTCTTCTCACGAACAGTAACCACCTCCATGTTCAACTTGTTTTTTGTAGATTATAATCTTTGAAAGGAGGGTGGGAAGAAGAGACAACTGACTGAAAAAAATAAAAAGAATGAAATGGTACTCCAGATGTGCGTTTCTTTGCTCTACCACCATCTCACATCACCTTATTTAATCTGCATCTTAACTGATATCAGACATGTTAACCCAACCTACATGCTTTATGAGACTTGTTATCTAAACTAAATGTTTTAAGCAAACACCTTCAATTGCTTTTTAATAGCTTTTGTTTCAAGATAACACGATGAGTTAAGAAATTTGAGTTAAGAGTTTCTGTGTTAACCCTGCTACCTCTGTAAGTACAATTGAAAAAATTGTCACAACAGATCTTCCGCCAAAAGAATAGTTCTTATAATAAGGGGGTAATTCCATTTATTCTGGTTGTGGCAGATCTAATCTGAGCTACAGGTGGTTGTACTTCTCCTTAACTCCACATAGAATTCTGTTGTTTTCTATGTGAGTGGGAAAGTCATCTAATAAGCAAGCATTACACCATAAACCTGTCTACTAGTGTTGAGCGAATAAAAGTCAGACAAATTTTCCAGGAAAATTTCGATTTGCCTCTGTGACAGACCTCCGGTACTCAGGAAGAGTATGTTCGCCACTGTATTCTTCCTCACTCACCAGATACTGCAAACCCCTGATCTTTAGCTCCCAGTCTCCCCAGTCACTAGTTGAGACTCAGTGTAGGGGAAAACAACTTCTGCTTAATTGAACAACTTAAAGTGATCAGATGAAACTGTAATTCCATCACCTCCCCCTTCCCCTCCTCGGACATTCTGTCTGCACCACACCAGAGGGGTCCACCTGCTAATAGCTCGAGACGGCTGTAGCAGGAGCCTGGCCAGAGTGGCATTATTCTGAGCTCCTTCAGATTACAATATGAGATAATGGGATTGGGGGGGGGGGCAGTATCAGGAGACTGTCCCCCCTCCTGATACTTCCAGCTGCAGTTGGGTATCTGGGCAGGCTGCCCAGCATCCCTGAAGGGCCGGTAGAGAGACCTTGGTCCTATCTCCATCTGACAGTTGGGGTTCCCCCCAGGATCAGTCTATGAGGTCTCTGTGTAATTGAGAAGAGGGACCAGCTGTCTCCTCTTCCAGTCTTTAAGGCTGCTGCTGGGGAGAGAGACTGGTTGTCTCCTCTCCCTGTAGGGTAAGCTGCCGCTGGGGAGTCAGACCGACTGTCTCGACTTCCGGTAATGCTGCCTAGTGCTGGGTAGTGGGACCGACTGTCTCTACTCTCAGTGATGCTTGTTGCTGTGGGGACGAGGGACCTACAATGACTGCCACTGGGCAGTCTGACTGCCACTAGGGAGAGAGACTGGTTACCTCTTTTTCCTGGAATGCCTCTGCTCCCTGGGTCTCCATCTGCCGCTAGGGAGAGAGGTCAGCTACCTTCTCTCCCAGGAACTCCATCTGCCATTGGGGAGAGTGGTCGGCTACCTCTTCTCCCTGGAATTCACCAGGCTGCTGGGCAGGGAGGCCATCTGCCTCCTCTTCCTGGAACCCCAGGGCTGTACCAGGTGCTGGGCAGAGGCTTGTGGAACTCTGCCCTGTTGTCAATGCCTCACCTGGGGACTCAGCAAGCTTTACAACCTCTACAGAAAAGTCAATTAAATCCACAGTCTCTGAGAATATGGCTTCCACTGGGTCTGAGACACTCTGCTTGATATGTCCTAGCAGCTCCTTGTATGCCTTTCCCAGTAGCCATTCTTGTTTTACCATGTACTCCAAATCAGCTCTCAGCTCTGAAACTCTCTCCAAACCAAGCTAGTCTTCCCAGTATGCAAAAAGGTCCTCCAGGGCAGAGTCCCCCTCATCCTCAAACATATCCACCAGGGTGTCCCAACACAGTCCAGGATCATCAAAGTTGTAGCCCTCTGGATATTCAGCTGTAAATCCCGGCTGTGTTTGTTCTGCATACCAACACAGGGCACAATACCATTCATCCAGCTTTACCTCTCGCTGAACCAACTTGTGCAAATCAGCCATCCAATGCTCCTGAGGCTGCTCTCCCAAGATACCCAGTCACAGGCCCATCTGATCCTAGACCCTTTGTTCTGGAAATGGATGAAACTGGCCCCGGTGTGCCTTGGCAATATTCCATAGAGCTGTCCGTGCTGTCTGCCTGAGGGCGAAGTAGTCTTCCGTAGACAGACCCTTTTCTCCCTGTTGACAGATGATCCACAACAATTAGGAGTGCTCCACTGCCAGAGTCATGGTTGCTTGACTCAGTTCTCTTCAGCCGGCTGAGAAATATATCCTGGTGGTGGTTTGAATGTCTCCTCAGGCAAGGAAGACTATCCCACTGCTTGCCACCAATGTGACAGACCTCCAGTACTCAGGAAGAGTATGTCCGCCGCTGTATTCTTCCTCACTCAGGAGATACTGCAAACCCCTGATCTTTATCTCCCAGTCTCCCCAGTCAGTAGTCGAGACTCAGTGTAGGGGAAAACAACTTCTGCTTTATTGAACAACTGCACAAACTTATATCCAGAAAGTGATCAGATGAAACTGTAATTCCATCACCTCCCCCTTCCCCTCCTCAGACATTCTGTCTGCACCACACCACAGGGGTCCACCTGCTAATAGCTTCAGATGGCTGTAGCAAGAGCCTGGCCAGAGTGTCATTGTTCTAAGCTCCTTCAGATTACAATATGAGATAATGGGATGGGGGGGGGGGGGGCAGTGGGTTGCTGACAGTCATTTTAAACAAGTTACACAGTATAACATATTACACATATCCAATACCAATACCCATCAAACGAAACAAGTTACACAGTATAATATAATTACACATATCCAACACCAATACACGTTTAGCTCAAACTGATGACCATGTCGTCACATAGCTCCCCCAAGTTAAAGGATGGCAGACCCGTTGAGACCCTCTACGGGTGTACTTGGAGATGTCCATGATGCTACAGTCACCCTCTTCAGTTCCGTTTGCTGAGATAATCCATGGTCATTAGGCTTGGGTTTCCAGAGCCTGTATTGAATTGGGAACTTGGATGGCTGTAGGGCCAGTCTCCACCGCGACAGCCATCCATGGGCTCCGGACACCCGGGTCAACCAAACAAGGAGGATCTCCAAATTCCTAGGTCCGTAGTTGCTAGGAAGGAGGCTGGCGGTAAGCCCCCTCCAGGAGCCAAATTTTCTTGCTCTTCGTGTTAACGAATCAATCTTCCCTTAAATGGTGATAAAAACAAAAAAAAAATCATATTCACCTCATCCATTTGTGCGCAAATAGGCTCTCGCAGCCATCTTGGTTGAAGATACCCCGTGAAATCTCATGCGGGGTGACGTATGACATTAAAGTGCATTTCTATGGGATCACTGCTGCTTTGCTATCCTGGCCTGAGATACATGTCATACAACCATCAGAGTAGTGAAACTATGGGACTCGCTGCCAGAGGAAGTTGTTAGGGTGAATTCACTAAAAGAGTTCAAGAGGAGCCTGAATGCATTTCTGGAGTATAATAATATTTCAGGTTATAGTTATTCGATTTCTGGAGAAGGGTCATTGCTCCAGGGAGTTATTATGACTGCCTGATTGGATTCAGGAAGGGTTTTTTCCCCTTAAAATGAGGTGAATTGGCTTCTACAGTACATCATGTTTTTTTTATGTTTTTGCTTCTCTGGATAAACTATGCAGAATAACAGGCTGAATTGGATAGATATACTGTATGTCTTTTTCCAGCCTTACCAACTAATGTTACCATGGGTTAAATAAATAACCTTCTTGAAAACCTTTGGCCGTGCTGCAAATTCTTTCGATTGTATTACAGAAATATAAAACATGCCTATTTTGCCTATCCCAAAATATTTTTTCTTTTTCTTTTTTTGTACAGGTCCACCAGTCACTGTGGGGATGAGTATACATATATCCAGCATTGACCAAATATCTGAGGTCAATATGGTGAGTAAAATAAAGTCATTAAACAAATGTTCTTTATTCATATATATAATATTTATGTTACCGATGTTTACTGCTGTCTCGCGCAGGTGTTGCTCTACTCTCCATGTATGTATTAGGACTGGAGTTCAGTGAACTTCCTTTCAGCACTGCGAGAGTTAATAACTTCTCCCTGTCTAGCTGCTAAGGTGCTGATCAGGCTACGTCTTTTGCCTCGTCGCTTGGTGCTTCACACTTGTTTCTCTGAACCTTTTCAATGTTTGTCTAAAAGCAAAGGGCTATATAATATATGGTGGGAGGTTAAAACTTTAGAAGCCTATCTCAAAAATAAAATCGTACCAAGGGGGCTCAGAAATCCCATTCTGCCATCGGAAAGAGTGAGATCTGATGATCTGATGCAGAAATGGGAGAAGGAATCCACTGAGTCGTCCCTAAGGCTTATGCAGATCCTCTTAGATGAGGAAAGAGCCTCATTAGAGAAAAATTCCACCTTACTGAAAGAAGGTATTGAATCAGCTAAAAAGTTTTCCGGCACACCTGAGTTTGAGAAAAAGGAAAGATCCCTGCAGCAAGCAGTTGAAAAATTCACGGGTTTTCTTAGAGAGAGAAAACACTTTCAATTTGTGAGAGACATTAGAGACTTCAGGGAGGGCAAAATTTACGATTTTATTAAGGCCCGACCTAAAGTCAATCCTGGGACCGGTACTGACGTGTCCTCATCTGAGGGTGATACAGACACGGACACTGGCAGTAGCAGTGGCCCCGCTAATAGGGGTAGAAACCGGGGCAGGGGCCGTGGTCAAGGGTCACAGCAAGGCCGGGGTAGAGCTACAAGACCAGCTAGAAGTGATTTTTTAGGGTCAGCACTAGTGTTGAGCAAACAGTTCGAGCATAGTTCGGGTTCGTACTGAATTTTGGGGTGTTCAGGACACGGACCCGAACCTGAACATTTTCAAAAAAGTTCGGGTTCGGGTCCGTTGTTCGGCGATTACTTCCCGCTTTCTAAAGGGCTGCACAGCAGCCAATCAGCTAGCGTTTTACTTCTTGCCCTAAGAGCCCATCACAGCCATGCCTACTAATGACATGGCTGTGATTGGCCAAGTGCAGCATGTGACCCAGCCTCTATTTAAGCTGGAGTCACTTAGCGCCGCACGTCACTCTGCTCTGATTAGTGTAGGGAGAGGACGCAGCTTCTGTGAGGGTGAGATTAGGCAGGGAAAAGTCAGCAACAGCACCTAATGAACTGATCGATCTACAGCTGTGAATGATTGAACTTCTGCTAGTTACTTGCTCACTGGTTTTTAGGCTGCACAGAGCGTTTTTCTGTCACTTATTTTCTGGGGTGATCGGCGACCATTTTGTGACTTGTGGTGCACCAGAACAAGCTGCCACCAAGTCCATCAATCCATCAATACTAGTTTTTTTTTGCTATATCCTACATCAGGGGCTTGGCTGTGCTAATTGTCACCCCTAGAAACTCAGGATAGCAATTTCTATATTTTATTAAGGGGTTAAATACAATTGCCCAAATACCAATCCCCTAAATCTGGTGTTCCAGCTTTGGCTAGCCAAATATAATACTGTCTGCTGTCTGGCAAAGGATAGATTATTTTCTGTGGTGAAATTCAATTGCCAAAATAGCAATACCATAAATCAGTGGTTTCAGCTCTGGCTGGCCAAGTTCCATAGTGTCCTGCAAATTATATATTTTGTTCTGGGGTGAAATTCAATTGCCAAAATAGCAATACCATAAATCAGTGGTTTCAGCTCTGGCTGGCCAAGTTCCATAGTGTCCTGCAAATTATATATTTTGTTCTGGGGTGAAATTCAATTGCCAAAATAGCAATACCATAAATCAGTGGTTTCAGCTGTGACTGGCCAAGTTTCATAGTGTCCTGCAAAGGATATATTTTGTTCTGGGGTGAAATTCAATTGCCAAAATAGCAATACTCTGAATCTGGTGTTCCAGCTGTTGAAGGCCTAGTTTAAATCTGTCCGTAACAGGGTATATTTTGTTGTGGGGTGAAATTCAATTGCTAAAATAGCAATACCATAAATCAGTGGTTTTAGCTGTGGCTGGCCAAGTTTCATAGTGTCCAGCAAATTCTATATTTTGTTCTGGGGTGAAATTCAATTGCCAAAATAGCAATACCCTAAATCAGTGGTTTCAGCTGTGGCTGGCCAAGTTTCATAGTGTCCTGCAAAGGATATATTTTGTTCTGGGGTGAAATTCAATTGCCAAAATAGCAATACCATAAATCAGTGGTTTCAGCTCTGGCTGGCCAAGTTTCATAGTGTCCTGCAAAGGATATATTTTGTTCTGGGGTGAAATTCAATTGCCAAAATAGCAATACCCTGAATCTGGTGTTCCAGCTGTTGCAGGCCTAGTTCAAATCTGTCCGTAACAGGGTATATTTTGTTCTGGGGTGAAATTCAATTGCCAAAATAGCAATACCCTGAATCTGTTGTTCCAGCTGTTGCAGGCCTAGTTTAAATCTGTCCGTAACAGGGTATATTTTGTTCTGGGGTGAAATTCAATTGCAAAAATAGCAATACCCTGAATCTGGTGTTCGAGCTGTTGCAGGCCAAGTGTAAATCTGTCCATAAAAGGATACCTTTCATCCAGGGCCTAAATACTAGCCCTAAAAGAGATATTCCCCTAAATCAGTGGTTACTGATGTGCCTGGATTAGTGTAATACGCTACATAAATAAATAGGCAGATAGTGTTAGGTGCCTGTAAAAAAAAAAGGCCTGAATTTGAAATCAATACATTGGGCCAAATATTTTTTTTCTTATTGTGGTGCTTGGTGAATGGTAACAATGAGGAAAACATCTAGTAAGGGACTCGGACGCGGTCGTGGTGGTGTTAGTGTACCCTCTGGTGCTGGGAGAGGACGTGGCCATTCTGCCACAGCCACACATCCTAGTGAACCAACTACTTCAGGTTCCAGTACCCGCCAGAATTTACAGCGATATTTGGTGGGGCCCAATGCCGTTCTAAGGATGGTAAGGCCTGAGCAGGTACAGGCGCTAGTCAATTGGGTGGATCCAGCATGTTCACAACATTATCTCCCACCCAGTCTTCTGCAGAAAGCGCACAGGTGGCACCTGAAAACCAAGCCCATGAGTCTGTCACATCACCCCCATGCATATCAGGGAAACTGTCTGAGCCTCAAGTTATGCAGCAGTCTCTTATGATGTTTGAAGACTCTGCTGGCAGGGTTTCCCAAGGGAATCCACCTAGCCCTTCCCCAGTGGTGGGTGATATGACGCCTTATTTCTTGCTGTGGGACCTCTCTCCTCTGTCTGGGTGCTGGGGCCTAAATAACTGAAAGTGGCCTTCTCCAGTGGTGGGTGATATGACGCATGATTCCTTGCTGTGGGACCTGTATCCTCGGTCTGGGTGCTGGGCCGAAATAACTGAAAGTGGCCTTCTCCAGTGGTGGGTGATATGACGCATGATTCCTTGCAGTGGGACCTGTATCCTCGGTCTGGGCCGAAATAACTGAAAGTGGCCTTCTCCAGTGGTGGGTGATATGACGCATATTTCCTTGCTGTGGGACCTGTATCCTTGGTCTGGGTGCTGGGCTGAAATAACTGAAAGTGGCCTTCTCCAGTGGTGGGTGATATGACGCATGATTCCTTGCTGTGGGACGTCTCTCCTCGGTTTGGGTGCTGGGCCGAAATAACTGAAAGTGGCCTTCTCCAGTGGTGGGTGATATGAAGCATGATTCCTTGCTGTGGGACCTCTCTCCAATTGATATTGGTTAATTTTTATTTATTTTATTTTATTTCAATTAATTTCCCTATCCACATTTGTTTGCAGGGGATTTACCTACATTTTGCTGCCTTTTGCAGCCCTCTAGCCCTTTCCTGGACTATTTTACAGCCTTTTTAGTGCCTAAAAGTTCGGTTCCCCATTGACTTCAATGGGGTTCAGGTTTCGGATAAAGTTCGGGTCGAGGTGTTCGCTCATCTCTAGTCAGCACACTTTCTCCCGGATTACCAACTCAGGAGCAAAAAGGATACCCAGGGGCCCCAGTAAGTGACACATTACAGGTCATTAACAACTCAGACCGTGATCTCACGGACACAGAAATGCAGCTGTTAGGGAGAGGGATGTCTTTTGTTCCCAAGTGTAAATATAATCCTTTCACTTGGGTCAAGGATATAAATTTATTTATCAGAAAGCTCAAGTGGCGCAAGCTGTTCATTTTAAGGGATAGGCATCAAAGTATTGAATTGGGGGTAGATGAGGAGGACCTCCCGGGGGTGCGTCTCCTGGCGGGCCTTCTTAAAGAAGGGACACGGGAGGAGGGCAAGGGACCCTTTACAGACCTGAGGGTTCCCTCTAGAAAAAATCCCCTGGTTAGTGACTATTCCCCCCTTGATGCCTTTATCTCAATAGTAACAGAAAAATTGAGGTCACTTCGGGTTAGTGAGATTGGCATATCCAACCTGACTCTAAATGAACAACTTGCTCTGGAAAACTTACAAAAAGACAGGAATATTGTGATCAAGCCCTCGGACAAGGGGGGTAATATTGTCGTCATGGACAACATAAAATATGTCCAAATGTGTAGCAGGATATTGGACGACACAGCATGTTATAGGAGACTCACTGAGGATCCAACTGCCAAGTTCAAGGCTGAATTGGCAGTGATTTTGGATCAAGGAAAAAGGAATGGTCTTATCGGCAAGGCTGA
Organism: Bufotes viridis; assembly: GCA_033119425.1. Lineage (NCBI taxonomy): Eukaryota > Metazoa > Chordata > Amphibia > Anura > Bufonidae > Bufotes > Bufotes viridis. The sequence continues at coordinate 100,275,887 of CM065597.1, read as the reverse complement.
GTATGATTTCATGCTCCCTCAGTACCCGGTCACGCCATCGTTTTATTCCCTCCCAAAAGTGCACAAAGGGCTATTACCGCTCAAAGGGAGACCGATTGTGTCCGGGATAGGAAGCATTACAGAAAAGATCAGCATTTATGTGGATCGCATCTTGAGACCCTTTGTGGTGAGCCTGCCGTCCTATGTCCAGGACACGATGGACGTATTACGGAGACTTAATAGCTTACACTGTGAAGCTGGGACGCTACTGGCTAGCCTGGATGTGGAAGCCCTATATAGTTCCATCCCACATCAAAAGGGCTGCGAGGCAGCCACAGCGTTCCTGGCAGAAAGAGGAGTGCAATACCAGCTGCACAATGAGTTTGTGATCTGACTGCTGACATTCATCCTCACCCATAACGTATTTGCGTTTGACAGACGTTTATTCCACTAGCTCAGGGGTGTGGCCATGGGGAGCCCATGTGCCCCCACATTTGCCAATTTGTACCTGGGCTGGTGGGAGAAGGAGGTGGTCTTCAGTGAGGTTATGGAACGATGGGCCTCATCCATTCTATTATGGATGAGGTTCATCGATGACATTTTCATCCTATGGAAGGGATCCAGATCTGAATTTGACGAATTCGTGGGTGCCCTTAATATCAACGATTGGGGCCTATTTTTCACACACGAGATCAATGACACTAACTTGACCTTTCTGAATCCACTATAATGGACTGGTCATTATAGTGGATTCAGAAAGGTCAAGTTAGTGTCATTGATCTCGTGAGTGAAAAATAGGCCCCAATCGTTGATATTAAGGGAACTCACGAATTCATCAAATTCAGATCTGGATCCCTACTAATATTCAATATCTGAATCAGGTGGTTAAAGATGGGCAAATCCTCTCTCTTATGGAGCTAAAACAAAATTGAAATGTAGGTGAGGTGGCTTGGTATGCAAATTTTTAATTGAGGTCGGCACTTCTTCGTATTGCCGATAGTCATTCACTTGATGTAGACACTCCTGAATTTTTGCACAATTTGATTTGTAAGAAAGGTGGTATAAAAGTAAATTATCACATTGTTACAGACACTTGATGAAAAGTTTTTTTTTTGGAATGTCTTTCTCCAGGACAGAGATCTGTTTTACTATCAGAGGTGGGCCCCCCGGATTAGGAGAATATAGGGGAGAATTTAAGTCAGGTTTCGCACAATTTTAATCATACTGTTGTACAGTTTAGTATTATACACAAAATATATGTGACACCTTTACGGCTCCATAGGAGGGGATTTAGAGCCTCCTCTGATTGCCTCCGCTGTGAGGACCCCAGGGCAGATCACTTACATCTGTTCTGGGATTGCCCGATAGTGAGCAAATATTGGAGAACGGTTCAAACAACTTTGGTTCAGAGACTTAATATAGACATTCCTCTATCTCCCAAGGTATGGGTTTTGGGGGATTTATCGGAGGTTAATTGCCAGCTCCTGAAGTGCTGACTGTTGATTAAAGTGATGTTTCTGGCCAGGCTTCTTGTAGCCAGAGAATGGTTTTCCCCCTCTGCTCCAGACTGCAATAATTGGTTATGTTTAGTTAATAACGTGAAAATCTATGAGAGGATCATGTACAGACAAAGAGGGTCCTACGCAAAGTGGGGTAGTATTTGGAAGGATTGGGATGGTTAAGTAAATATCTTTTTTTTTTTTCTCTCTCTTCTCCTGCCGGGGTGGGGGGGGGGGGGGGTTATGGGGGTGTGGGAGGGATGGGGATGATTTTGTAATTCTGTTTTATGGATTGTATTTTTTGAGATGACTAAAATAAAAATCTATATATAAAAAAAAAAAAAAAAGTTTGACCTTTCTGGACCAGTCCATTATAGTGGATTCGGATGGAAAAATAGCTTCCAACATGTTCCGCAAACCGACTGCCACTAATTCCTTGCTCAGTTGGGACAGTAGTCATCCAGTCTCACTGAAGCGTGGTATACCCAAAGGCCAATACCTCAGGGCAAGGCGCAATTGCTCTGAGTGGGCTGACTTCAGGCAGGCATACAATGATCTCCATAGGTGGTTCAGACAAAGAGGGTACCCGGAAGCACCTCTCAGGGAGGCATACCAACATGCAGCCTCATGTAATAGAGAGGACCTTCTAGTTCCAAAAACAAGGATACCCCAGGATGAACCTTTTAGAATCACAGGCACTTTTGATGCCGCCCATAAAGAGGTACGGGATGTACTGCAGGAGGGATGGGGTATTCTCAAAACGGATCCAGTGGTGGGTCACCTGGTTGGTGACAGACCACTCATTACTTACTGCAGAGGTGGGAACCTTGGTGACAGGCTGGTACACAGCACATTCTCCACCCCGATCAGCAGCACCTGGCTTCCCAATAGACCACCGGGGAACTATAGATGCAGTGGCTGCGTGGCCTGTAAGGTGATCAAAAAGAGCAAGGAAGTAACAAGCTCTGTCACAGGATGCAGTTACATTATAAGATCCTTTATTAATTGTAGGACTGTCGGGGTGGTATATGTGGCGACATATGCCTGCCTGAAGCAATATGTTGGCAAAACCAAGAGGGAATTTAGGAGGAGAGTGGGGGAACATCTCTGTGATATCCGCAATGAAGACCTAACCCCGCTGGCGCCTCATACCACCCTGGCACTGGTGATTCCTGCTTTAGTTTCCAAGGCATTGAACACGTCAGACCTTCACCAAGGGGTGGTGATTAGAGATGAGCAAACTTAAAAAAAAAATTCGGCGTTCGGCATTCGGGTTGTGGTAATCGCCGCATCCCGTTATGGATTCAACTACCGCGGACTATCGCGGCATATGGAATCCATAAGGGGCGGCTTCCACGAACTGTTGAACAGCCGAAGGACCTGGGGTGACGTCACCATCATGTGATCAGTGCAGGGGGCGTGGCTCAGCACTGGATTTGATCCCGTGGTGTCTCTCCTCCTTTTATGAGGCACCATGCGCACGCCCTCTGCCATCCCCAGCCTATGGCTGGTCTGCAATTTTATTTAAAGGTGCCTCCTTCAACTGGGAGGGGCCTGAGCAATTAGGTTTCTAGCTAGTCTAGTTTCCTGTTTGAGCTAAGGTGTTCTGCTCTTTCTCTTTCTTGTCATTCTGTGTAGCGGACTTTGGATTCCGTTTTACAGACTTTGCCCGATTGCCCCCTGCCCTGACCCTGCTCTACGTTTATGGACTTTGCCTGATTGTGCATGCTGACTGACTATTACATCTGGCTGCACTAATTGGCGTGTTTAATGCTACTGCTATTGTGGTGTCCACATTGCTTTTTACATATGTAATTCTATAACGTCTTTATTCTCTAATTGGGGTTAAAAAGCAGTCTAGTACTCCTGCTATAGAGGTGTCCACATTGTTTTATAGATCAGAAATTCTATATTGCCTTGATTCTGTAATTGGGGTGAAAAAGTGCTGTATTTCTTTTAGTTATTTTGTTTTACACCTTGTGTTATAGATAAGTAATTCCATTAGTCTATTTTGGGGTGAAATAGCGGTCTGATAGTATTGATTTTGGGGTGTTCACCTTGTTCTATACATAAGTAGAGTTGAGCGGACACCTGGAAGTTTGGGCTCGACGGGTTCGGCCGAACTTCACGAAAAAGTTCGGGTTCGGGATCCGAACTTAACCTGAATTTGACCCCGAACCCGAACCCCATTGAAGTCAAAAAAAGGCTAGAGGGCTTCAAAAGGCAGCAAAATGTGGGGACGTTCCCTGCAAACAAATGTGGATAGGGAAATTACTTAAGATAAAATAAATAAAAATTAAAAATAAAAATCTTCATCTAGGAGGAGGAAATGGATGTAGAGTAGGAGATTGAGGAGGCGTCAGGTGGGAATGCCATCAGCAGCCCGTCGACCAGCGTGCGTTTGTAGTCACGAATCCTTCGATCATTAACAGATCTTTTTACTAAATTTGGTTCCCTGTCAGCAATGCACAGCAGGGGTTTATTCATGGCAAAATTGGGTTCATGTCACCCACCAATGGAACAGGCGATTTTTAGAAATGTAGGCCCCTGGCACCCAGGCAGAGAAGGGGTTAATTCATGGCAAAACAGGGTTAATCTCACCCACCAATGGAACAGGCGATTTTTAGAAATGTAGGTCCCTGTCTGCTATGCAGAGCAGGGGTTTATTCACAGCAAAACAGGGTTCATGTCACCCACCAATGGAACAGGCAATTTTTAGAAATGTAGGCCGCTGGTACCCAGGCAATGAAAGGGGCAAAACGGGGTTCATGTCACCCACCAATGGAACAGACTATTTTTTAAAATGTAGGCCCCGGCACCAAGGCAGAAATGGTAATATTGCACCCAACAATTTAAAAGAAGATTTTTCTAATTTTCGGTCCTTGTCACCTATACAGAGAAAGGGTTTGTACCCAGCAAAAATGGTAATATTTCACCCAACAATTTAAAAGAAGATTTTCCGCATTTTTGGTCACTGCCACCTATGCAGAGCAGGGGTTTGTACCCTGCCAAAATGGTAATATTTCACCCAACAATTTAAAAGAAGATTTTTCGCATTTTCGGTCACTGCCACCTATGCAGAGCAGGGGTTTGTACCTGGCAAAAGTGGTAATATTTTACCCAACAATTTAAAAGAAGATTTTCCACATTTTCATTTACTGCCACCTATGCAGAGAAAGAGTTTGTTACCGGCAAAATGGTAATTTTTCACCCAACAATTTAATAGAAGATTTTCCACATTTTCGTTCAATGCCACCTATGCAGAGCAGGGGTTTGTACCCAGCAAAAATGGTAATTTTTCACCCAACAATTTAAAAGAAGATTTTCTGCATTTTTGAGTCACTGCCACCTATGTAGAGCAGGGGTTTGTACCGGGCAAAAATGGTAATTTTGTACCCAGCAATTTAAAAGAAGATTTTTCAAAATTTTGGTTCCAGTCACCTATGCAGTGCAGGGTTACCTGACTATAAAAAAATGGAATATGTCAACCCCTGAACTCCCAGACAGATTAACTATATTATTGTCCCTGGCACATATACAGCGCAGGCCGCAAAGGTAATTCCTGACCTTAAAAAATATGATTTTTCCACCACCCATGAATTACATGGATGTCAGATTGCTTGGCTGATTTGCAAGGGGGTGAGGTGAAAGACTGATGGGCATGGGCTGCAGGTGCCAACTCTGATCTTTCAGCAGTGGGAGACAATGCTAAGGTACTGGAGGCACTGTCAGCCACCCAATCTACTAGTGCCTGTACTTGTTCTGGCCCCACCATTCGTAGAGTGGCATTCGGGCCTACCAAATAATGCTGCAGGTTCTGTTGCCTACTTACACCTGAGGAAGGTGTTTTATTCGGACCTGTAGTTGGTGCTGAATGGCCACGTCCTCTCCCAGCAACACCAGCTCCACCAACACCACCACGACCATGCTCACATCCCTTATTTGATGTTCCCCTCATTATTTGCATTCAACCACCAAACTAACAGATGGTTTATCTCCGATGTCAATTTAACTGCCAATAGTCAACAATTAAGTTCACTAATAGAGTTGAGCGCGAATATTCGAATAGCGAAGTTTGTTAGAGAATATCGGCACTTCGCTAATTCGTGAATATTTCGAATATAGCGCTATAAATTCACTATTTCGAATATTCGTTTTTTGTTTGTTTTTTAGTTATATTTTTTTCTTTTCCACTTACCAAAAGTAGTTCTTACCTGTCCTGAGGATTCCTGGCTTCCTGGCTGCTCCAGTCAGTGCCCGTTGCCGCTTCTGCCGACTTCCGTGCTCATGGAGCATCCCCATCACCATGGGAACGCCTTCATACTAAAATGTACTATCAGATTTGAGAATTACATTTAAAACGCAATGCGATTAATTCAAGTTATATTAATCGCATTGCGATTACAACTGAGCAGTGCTAGGCTATCTTACATATTCGGCTAGAATTAACGAATATGGAATATAGCAGCAGTGCTAAGTAGAAATCGCAATGCGATTACTCCAAGTTATATTAATCGCATTGTGATTTCAACTTAGCACTGCTATATTCCATATTCGTTAACTTCATTATTTCTAGCAAGCTGACCCATTATAAACCCAGCTCTAAGTTGAAATCGCAATGCGATTAATATAACTTGAAGTAATCGCATTGCGATTTCTACTTAGCACTGCTGCTATATTCCATATTCGTTAATTCTAGCCTAATATGTAAGATAGCAGTGCACTGCTAAGTTGTAATCGCAATGCGATTAATGTAACTTGAATTAATCGCATTGTGATTTCAACAGACATGGTTTACTATGGTTGCTAAAACGAAGATGGAGAATACTTCATTATCTTCGTTTTGAGGAATATGACGAATACATTTGTCATATTCGCTAATTCTACCAAGCCAACCATAGTAAACCAGGTCTAAGTAGAAATCGCAATGCGATTAATTCAAGTTATATTAATCGCATTGCGATTTCAACGTAATTCTCAAATCCGACAGTACATTTTAGTATTGAGACGTTCCCATGGTGATGGGGACGCTCCATGAGTATGGTTGGCTTGGTAGAATTAGCGAATATGACAAATGTATTCGTCATATTCCTCAAAACGAAGATAACGAAGTATTCTTCATCTTCGTTTTAGCTACCTAATCGTCAACTTCGCTAATTCTAGCAATCAAATAGGAAGGTTGACTATAGAGACAGCTTTGTTTAATTCGCTATGCGATTATATTATTTTTTTTTTTTAATAAATAGAATAATTTTAATAATTATCAAGTATTATAATTATTCTATTTATTTAAAAAAAAAAGCTAAGTAATATAATCGCATAGCGAATTAAACACAGCTGTCTCTATAGTCATCCTTCCTATTTGATTGCTAGAATTAGCGAAGTTGACAAATAGGTAGCTAAAACGAAGATTGAGAATACTTCGTTATCTTCGTTTTGAGGAATATGACGAATACATTCGTCATATTTGTCATCTTCGCTATAATTCTAGATATCAAACCAATAGGAAAGTAGCCTTAAGTTAAAATCGCAATACGCGATTATTTAAATCGCATATTAATCGCGATAACTAGAATAATGCCGAATATTCTATTTCGACGAATATGAAACGAATATTCTATCGAATATTCGCGAATTTCGTCGAAATCGAATATGGCACCTGCCGCTCATCACTATTCACTAACAGTAAGGCAGTGCCCGTGTCATAAACAGAATAAATTTCTTTAGGTCACACAACAGTGTAATGGAGCAATTCAATACAATTACTTCACTATCACCAAAAATTTGATTTTTCAAACCAACAATGAAAAAGCAGAAGTTAACAGTTTAATTTGACTGTCAGAAATGCAGCGTACACCACTAATGTGCTATCTACCAACAAAACCTGTGTGTTTCCAACCAACTATGTAAATGCGGAGTTCAAAACAAAGATTACTTAAAATAACTGAAATACAGGGTAGGCCTCAGATCTGCTATGTAGCACAAAACCAGTGTTTATTGCAACAAACTACAGAAATGCAGTATCTCACTGCTAAATTTTAAAATAGGTTTTTGTGTGTTGTATGCCAAATTGCTCTATGGAACAACAACGGGTTTATTTCCCCCAAATACAGGAATGCAGTATGTCAATGCAAAATTTTAGAATAGGGTTTTCAGCATTCTATGCAAAAGTGCTCTGTAGAACAACAATACGGGTTTATTTCCCCCAAATACACAAATGCTCTATGTCACTGCACAATTTTAAATTGGTTTTTTAGCGTTCTATGCAAAATGGCTCTGTGGAACAACAATCCGGTTTTATTTCCCCCAAATAAACAAATCCTGTATGTCACTGCTAAATTTTAAAATAGGTTTTTGTGTGTTGTATGCCAGACTGCTCTGTGGAACAACAATATGGGTTTATTTCCCCCAAATACACAAATACCGTATGTCACTGCTAAATTTTAAAATAGGTTTTTCAACGTTGTATGCAAACGTGCACTGTGGCACAACAGTACGGGTTTATTAACCCAACTACAGAAATGCAGTTTTTCACTGCAAAATTTTAAAATAGGGTTTTCAGTGGTGTATGCAAACGTGCTCTGTGGTACGACAGTACAGGTTTATTCCACCAACTACCGAAATACACTATGTCACTGCTAAATTTTAAAATAGGTTTTTCAGCGGTGTATGCAAACGTGATCTGTGGCACAACAGTACGGGTTTATTAACCCTGCTACAGAAATGCAGTTTTTCACCGCAAATTTTAAAATAAGTTTTTCAGCGGGGTATGCAAACGTGCTCTGTGGTATGACAGTACGGGTATATTACAGCAACTACAGAAATGCACTGTCACAGCAAAATTTTAAAATAGGTTTTTCAGCAGTGTATGCAAACGTGCTTTGTGGTACGACAGTATGGGTTTATTCCCCCAACTACAGAAATGCACTATGTCACCCAAAAATTATAAAATAGGTAATGTAGGGGGACTTGACCTGCCAGAAAAAAAGATTTTTTCCTCCACTGAGCTATCAAAAAATAATTAGACTGATGTCCCTGGCAGGCTGGCACACATGCAGGTCACATGCAGATCCAAGGACACTTCAGTTGCTAAAATGGCCGCCAACCCCCACCTCAGTATTAGATTGATTAAAAATTATTTTGCAGTATCACTGGGCTCAGGGCTGGGTACAAATATGTAGCATAGCACCCTCAATAATTGTTGTAGTTTGAAGAGAGAACACCACCAAGCATCCATAAGGCGGCAGGCCTCTATCACATGGTCAGTATTTTGCATTAGGATTTGAACATGATTTGGAAGCCAAAAGCAGAAGTGGGTACAAAACACAGAAGACATGAAAATATTCCCATCACGTGTCATCTCTGTTTTAGACCCACTCCTGTTTTTTTCTTTGGTCTTACCAATACTGATGAAATACTGATGCAAATAACTGACCAAATACTGATAGTGTGATAGAGGTAATTAAAATCCTGCATGCAGGACTTCTTTTCCATCTGAATAAAACCAATTTTAGAGGCAAATAGCCAAAACTCATCACACTATCATCAGGATTTGCTCATTATTTGGAAGCCACAGGCAGTAGTGGCACAGAAGACATGCAAATATTCCCATCACGTGTCTTCTCTGTTTTGGCCCCACCCCTGTTTACTAATACTAATTAATTACTGACAAAATGCTGACCGTGTGAAGGTGGGTGCTCAAGATAGGATCCGTTTTTTGGGGGGTGTTCCTGTGATGGATCAGATGGGAAAAATAAACAGTGACATCAACACAAACTTACTGCTGACACCCTCTCCACTCTGTGATAGGCCCACTACTTGTATTAGCGTGTAACAGAACTTAGCAATCTATGTGGAATCAGCTGATGGTATAAAAGGAGAGCACTCTTTCTCTGTATGGTAGAATCTTTGGACACTGCACGATTAGGTACATTATACTTGATGCTAACATTGACCTGTAAGGCTAAGTTCACACTTCAGTTATTTGGTCAGTTTTTGACCCATGACTGACCAAATAATTGAAGTGTGAACTGAGTCTAAAAGGGACCTCTGCCACCTGCCTGTCATACTGACACACGGTAACTGTTTCACTACCACAGTGGACTAGCTATGCATGGTTCTGCAATGCACAGTGATGTACACTGAGATACTGTATATGCTCCCTGCAAGATTTATAATGCGCTAATGTGACAAATTTATTCGGATCTAATCAAATTTTTTGGGGAAAATTCAGCGAAGCTTTGAAAACTTCGCTCATCTCTAGTCCTATCCAACACACCATCATTGTCATAGTCCTCACTCTACCTGTCACTTTTAGACTGTGATACTGTGTGTCATCGCGGGCCTTCTCCAGAGTCGCTGCTCTGTATTTGCCCCGAGTGCCACTGTCGCTTCCCCTACCTCCACCAGTACTGTGGGTACAAGTGCCACTAATATTACCAACACATCTATGCATGGGATCCCCTACCTCCTCCTGAATTTTTTCCTCATGGCTGTCCAAACATTAACTGTTCTCATGCAACTCATTAACATCAGAGATACTTAAGTATCTTTCAAAGCTTGTGGGGTTTTGTTGCCTATTCGGAAATTATTAGGAAAATTAGGAAATTATACCACTGGCAGCACTTTTCTGGGGCTACAAGGAGGAGGAATGCTGACTCAAACGCACGATGTTAGACTCAGAGGTGACATCTACATCATCCTGCTGTGATTGAGGGAATGAGTGAACACATACAAAAGGCATACCTCACTATATACAAAAATATGAATTCTTTATTTCAGCAAATGATGTGAACAGAGAAATTTAAAAACGTAAAAACAAAAAAGAATCTTACAGTAAACATGATCCTCTGAGGAAGATGCATGTACTCACTCATTGAGTACTGTACGTTCCCTCCATTTGGGTATGCTCTAAACTCTTTATTTACCTATGTATTGTATCGGTTTATATGTAATGATGTGTTGAGTGAATTTGCTGTACTTTTTGCATATGAGATTGGGGGTCTTGATTGACAGGGCCAGGCAGCGTTCACATCCTCCTGCCGGCCCTGTGTGCTGGGAAAATCTTGCACCATTCATAAGGTAAAGCATCCTTCCCTCACCTTGCTGGCGTAGTTTAAGACCATTTTCCACGCCATAAAGTGCAGTGGAAAATGGTAAATAAGCCGGCCTACCCTCTTTCCAGCGCACGCCATACCCCCTTTTTCCACCACCTCACAATCTGCATCACCACCTCACAATCTGCCTCCAAAATATGCCAAAAAGTGGAATATATTTCTTCATAAATTACCCCCAAAGTCCCCAAATATATACATAGGTCTGAAGTACTCTGTAGTCTGTAGACTCCGGAATACAAACCCTTGCATAAATACATACATCAAAATAAATACAAATTAGACCCTAAAATAAATGCACTGGAGACCGCTAAAAAAACTTTAGACAGCTAAAATAAATAGACCCTTTAAAATAACTACACACCTCGGATATCCAAAATAAAAGGCCCAGGCCCAGACCAAACTCCCCAAATGAATTCAGATCCCCTAAAGACAGACCACAAATCAGGTGGGGAAATACCTACAGACCAGTGTTACAAGCAACGGAGATTTCACTCACTGAAAATCTATATTAAATAGAAACCTTATTTGGAAAATCGCAAGTTTATTTAACCTTAGTGACAAACCCTACTGACAAAGCGATTCTTTTCCTTTTTTTTTATTTTTCTATGTAGCCAAATGGAGATTTGTTTTTTTTTGTGGGACAAGTTGTAGTTTTAATCATGGCGACTAAGCAAAAAGTAGTAATCGTGGCGCTTTTTTTTATAGTGTTGATATTTGCGTAGTACGGGATGTTAGAGATACAATTTTTTCCATTGAATAGTGTTTTTTCAATGGAAAAAAGGCGTTTTTTTTGGTTGGAATTGTTTTACTTAATACATTTTTTTTTTAAACTTTTTTTAACCATCTAATAGTCCCACACTGCACTGACATCAGCACCCTGCGATCTCATTTGAGGGGTGCCAATGGGAGACCGAGGGAGTCTTCTCCTTTGTAACCACTTACATGCAGCAGGCGCCATTGCCTGTGGCATGTAAGGGGTTAAATGGCCCAGATCAACATGCCTGCTGGTCCGGGCCTTTAGAGCAGGAGTGTGGCTATCATGTGCGAGTCGAGCCCTTTGCTTTCCACTGCATCGGAGACCCGTGCAGCAATTAAAATGGGCTGCTGTAAAAATGCGGCAGCCCAGCTAAAGGCCCCTTATTGACAGCCATAAAAAGGCGTATGGGTGGTCACTAAGGGGTTAACTTGATACCAAGAGATATACCTCTATATGATATTTGAGACAAGGGGGTCACATAACTGTTAGACATAACAACTACTGTACTTTGGACAGCAATGGATGTGCTTTAGATTTATTGATAGTAATATAGACACAATAGAGTATTACAGGAACTACACCAAGTGTATCCAACTGTGAGGGCATACATAAACTGCAAACATTACAAATAAGAAAAGAAGTGAGTAATGACCATTGGGTTAAAACAGTGTCACTTGGGGAGATCCCTGGGATACCCCACAGCGGAGAGGATAAGTAATCAATCAGATATGTGGTGCTAGGGGATCCACCACTAATAATCCCGACACGTTTCCCCGTGATTACTGGTTCCTTAGAGGACAATTGCAATGGACTAAGTTACATATATTATAAAGACAGCACTCATACAAAAATTCAGATGGATGGAGAGAAAGATCACTGTTTGTTAGTTGCAGCTGTAAAGGAGATGCTACTAATATCAGTGTCCATATATTAGATATGAGTCCAAACAAATGTGTTACACCGACTTATCTTTAGTGGCTGACGGAATAATAGCCATATCCTCCAAAAAGAATTGAGCTTCAAAGTACGGTCTCTTTAACGATCCACTGGGGGGTCTGGATATAAACAGATACAAAATTAAGGGTTCCAGACAGATAATGCAGAGGCTCTTAAACATGACAAAACACAATTATCATTCAAAAGAGTGTTTCTTCGGGGAGGAACAAAAATACCAACCTTCAAAAAAGCTAAATTTTGCCAACTAAGAGAGGCCAAAGGCCTAACTAACTGGGACAAAGTCCTCAAAAATAAAAATACAACCACAAAATGGGATATTTTCAAAAGCATCCTAAAATCTAATTATGAGAAGTACATACCTTATGGGAATAAAAGGAAAAGAAGAAACCAATGTGGATAAATAGAACTGTAAAGAAAGCAATAAAAGACAAAAAGAAAGCATTTAAATCACTAAAACAGGAGAGTAGCGAGGAAGCACTGAAAAACTTTAAGGAAAAAAATAGAATATGTAAAAAACAAATAAAAGCGACCAAACTAGAGAACGAGAGTTAAATTGCCAAAGAGAGCAAAACTAACCCTAAAATGTTCTTCCATAATATAAATGGTAAAAAGTATAAATCGGAAGGGGTCGGCCCTTTACAGAGTGATGAGGGGGAAGTTGCAGAGAGCCATGAGGAGAAAGCAAAGCTATTAAATATTTTTTTTCTCCACTGTATTCTCCGAAGAAAATTAACTGTCAGATGAAATGCAGAATGTAAAAGTAAATTCCCCATTAAAAGTGCCCTGTCTGCCCCAGAAAGAAGTACAGCGGCGTCTTAAAAAGATTAAAATAGATGAATTGCCAGGACCAGATGGCATACACCCCCGTATCCTAAGAGAATTAAGTAATGTCATAGCCAGACCATTATTTCTGATATTTAAGGACTCTATACTGACAGGGAGTGTTCCACAGGATTGGCGCATAGCAAATATGGTGCCAATATTCAAAAAGGGTCTGAAAACAGAACACGGAAACTATAGTTTAACATCAGTTGTGGGTAAACTGTTTGAAGGTTTTCTAAGAGATGCTATCTTGGAGCACGTCAATGAAAGTAGTAAGGCTGAAAAAGTTCAGCCTGCATTTGTGGGAGGGGCTTGGGCCGCTACTTATACCTCCCCCCCTCAAGCAATCAGCCTCGGCATGAACGGCGGCCGTGCATTAGATCCATGCGTATCCTTTCCCTGACGTTGTCCTGCACGTGCCTCCCGTCTCCTCCCCGCCAATCACCACAACACACCATGGCTCTCACAGGTGGTGAGCGCGCCTGCACCAGCCGTCCCTGCGCTACTCACAGCTTCCTGAAGCGATCTCCGGGAATCAGGTTAGCTGGGGGGGAGCCGCTGCCGCCTCAATGCCCGGCACCCGGTGACTGCCGGCTCGTTCCGTCACTCGGCACTCCCCCCTGGGCTGGGTCTCTGTCTGCGGCATTGTGCCTTCCGCAGTTGTCAGCTCTCCGCTGTGCGGCACTCATTGGGGAGCTATTTGCAGTTGCTGCACTATAGATGTTGTTCACTAGTGCGCAGGTGACCAGGTACATTTATTTATAGCTGTTAACTTCTTCCCAGGTGCTATCAAGACTGTTATGAATGTTCATATGATTTTAGGCAGCAAACTGAGGGAGCGGCGTCCCTCAGCTCACTTCTGGGTCAGGGCTCGCATGATCCTCCTTCCTGCAGCACGTTACACGAGCTCCGTCCTCTCACTGACTGTCCCCTGCCCTTCCTTAGCGCCGGCAGGACCGGTTAAGAAATCCCCCCCGCCCTTTGCGCCACAGGCACCCCCGTCTCAGCGCTCCACTACCAGCGCCCCCTTTTCGCAGCGATGGGGTGCGTCCCAGCTTGGAATGCACACCAGGCATAAAATGTAATATCTTTGTGCCACACTCCCTGCTGTGGGTGTCCATGGCCCTACCTCAGTGCGGTTACGGAGCCGCTATCGGCAGGGGGTATGGAGGCTTCCACCTCCATGGTTACGGCACGGCGGTGCGGCTACCACCACACACACGTGCAGACTAGTACGGTCCTAGTTGCCCAGCCTCCTCCCCACATCATCAGTCCTTCATGCAGAGGGCTCCTCTGTACCTCCGCAGCACTGCTACTGCGTGGTTGGCTTTTTCACTTGCGCTCCACGGTGGTTCGCGCTGGCACCCCTTTTCTCCACTCACCTTCTACTGCATGCCTCATTGTAACTCTTTTCCTGTCCCGCTCCTACTCCCTCTCCCTTCTTTCCCTAGGTATGGCCTGCAACCCTTTTACCGCCGATTTGTATAGTTCTGGCATCTTCTGCAGATTAAATGGTGCATATTCCCTTCGCTTACTTAATTCTGTACTTTCTACCCCTGTCTCTCTCCCCTCACTGTTTCATGCCTGTTCTTCCTTTTCTTATGTCTTTTAACCATTGTTCCCCCGGTCTCGCTCCTCCCCGCCTGCTCCCCCTTGTCCATAGCAAAATACATTTCAGAATTGCTATACAATACAAAGGTTGGGCTCTTATTTCCCATAGGGCCCACGTTGTTCATAGTGTTATTATTTAACCCGCCTTACCGAGTATCATGCCTCCATGGTTCTGGTTTGTCGGGTTTTTGCCACCTCATGCTTGCAGCCTCCCGCCATCTCACTGCACGTCAAGCTTCCGCTGCGGCGCTTCCCATAAACCTGTGGCCGTTGTACTTTGTCATAGTTTGCCTGAGTTGCTCAGTTCTGGCTTTATTCAGCATAATATTAGTCCCTGAATCGCTCAGGTCATGCATCATTCATTATTTAGTTGCCTGAATCGCTCAGGTCTGGTATCGTCCATTTATAGGGGCCTGAATCGCTCTTGTATAGTTGCCTGAATCGCTCAGGTCTTGTATCATTCATTTATAGGTGCCTGATTCGCTCAGGTCCTGTACTATACACTTATCGTGGCCTGGTTCGCTCAGGTCAAGCTTCATGCATTATAATGTTGATTCCCGTATCGCCTAGGTCATGTATCATGCATGTATAGTTGCCTTGAATCCCTCAGGTCATGTATCTTACATATATAGTTGCCTGAATCGCTCAGGCCCGGTATCATACACATATGATTGCCTGAATCGCTCAGGTCATGTTTCATACATGTATAGTTGCCTGATTCACTCATGTCTTGTATCACACATGTATAGTTGCCCAAATCGCTCGGGTCATGTGTCATACATGTATAGTTGCCCGAATCGCTCGGGTCATGTATCATACATGTATAGTTGCCTGAATCGCTAAGGTCCTGTATCATACATGTATAGTTGCCTGAATCGCTCAGGCCCTGTATTACACACGTATAGTTGCCTGAATCGCTCAGACCCTGTATCATACATGTATAGTTGCCTGAAATCGCTCAGGTCCAGTATCATACATGTATAGTTGCCTGAATCGCTCAGGTCCTGTATCATTCATGTTTAGTTGCCTGAATCGCTCGGGTCACGTTTCATTCAGCATAGTTGCCTGAATGATTCAGGTATTGTGTCATACAAGTATAGTTGCCTGAATCCCGGGTCATGTGTCTACTTATTCAGTTGCCTGAATCGCTCAGGTCATGTATTATTCATATATTGTTGCCTGAATCGCTCCGGTCATGTATCATACATGTATATTTGCCTGAATCGCTCGCTACATGTTAAGTGCCTGAATTCTCGGGTCATGTATCACACATATTCAGTTGCCTGAATCGCTCAGGCCATGTATCATACATGTTCAGTTGCCTGAATCCTCGGGTCATGTATCATACATATTCAGTTGTCTGAATCGCTCAGGCCATGTATCATACATGTTAAGTTGCCTGAATCCTCGGGTCATGTTTCATACATATGCAGTCGCCTGAATCGCTCGGGCCATGTATCATACATGTTTAGTTGCCTGAATCCCTCGGGTCATGATACATACATACTTAGTTGCCTGAACCACTCAGGTCATGTTTCATACATGTATATTTGCCTGAATCGCTCGGGTCACGTTTCATTCTGCATAGTTGCCTGAAGCGCTTAGGCCATGTATCTACATGTTTAGTTGTCTGAATCCCTCGGGTCATGTATCATACATACTCAGTTGCCTGAATCGCTCAGGTCACGTTTCATACATGTATATTTTCCTGAAGCGCTCGGGTCACGTTCCATTCTGCATAGTTGCCTGAAGCGCTTAGGCCATGTATCATACATGTTTAGTTGCCTGAATCCTCGGGTCATGTATCATACATATTCAGTTGCCTGAATCGCTCAGGCCATGTGTCATACATGTTTAGTTGCCTGAATCTTCGGGCCATGTATCATACATATTCAGTTGCCTGAATCGCTCAGGCCATGTGTTATACATGTTTAGTTGCCTGAATCCTCGGGTCATGTATCATACATACTTAGTTGCCTGAATCGCTCAGGTCATGTTTTCATACATGTATATTTGCCTGAATCGCTCGGGTCACGTTCCATTTTTCATAGTTGCCAGAATCGCTCAGGCTATGTATCAGACATGTTTAGTTGCCTGAATCCTCGGGTCATGTATCATACATATTCAGTTGCCTGAATCGCTCAGGTCTTGTATCTTACATGTTTGGTTGCCTGATTCCTCGGGTCATGTATCATACATATCCAGTTGCCTGAATCGCTCAGGCCATGAATCATACATTTTTAGTTGCCTGAATCCCTCGGGTCATGTATCATACATACTCAGTTGCCTGAATCGCTTAGGTCATGTTTTCATACATGTATAATTGCCTGAATCGCTCGGGTCACGTTTCATTCTGTATAGTTGCCTGAATCGCTTAGGCCATGTATTATACATGTTTAGTTGCCTGAATCCCCGGATCATGTATCATACATACTCAGTTGCCTGAATCGCTCAGGTCATGTTTCATACATGTATATTTGCCTGAATCGCTCTAGTCACGTTTCATTCTGCATAGGTGCCTGATTCCCTCAGGTCATGTATCATACATGTTGAGTTGCCTGAATCTTCGGGTCATGTATCATGCATATTCAGTTGCCTGAATCGCTCAGGTCATGTATCATACATGTTTAGTTGCCTGCTCCCTCGGGTCATGTATCATACTTATTCAGTTGCCTGCATCGCTCAGGTCATGTATCATACATGTTAGTTGCCTGAATCCTCGGGTCATGTATCATACATTTTCCGTTGCCTGTATTGCTCAGGTCATGTTTCATTCTGGTATAGCTGCCTGAATCGTCCAGGTCATGTTTCATTCATATACGGTTGCTTAAATCGCACAGGTCAGGTGTCATTCATATTCTTGCCTGAAGCGCTCAGGTCATGTATCATACATGCATTTCTGTCTGAACCACTTAGGTCATATTTTCTTCCATTTAGGTGCCTGAACCACTCAGGTTCATGTATCATTCGTATATAATTGCCTGAGTCCCTCAGGCCATGTATCATACATAAATATAGTTGCCTGAATCACGCAGGTCATGTAATATTTATGTATAGTTGCCTGTTTCGCCCAGGTCCTGTATCATTCACTTACAGTTGCCGAAGATCACTCAGGTCATGTTTCCCGCAGTATAACGTGGGTTCCCGAATCGCTCAGCGTTTGCTTTTCCCCTGTTCCAACCAAGCCATTTTCCTTTCAGCCCATTTGGGGTAATTCTGGAATCACGCAGACGTTCTTTTGTCTCCACTGGTGCGCTCTCGCATTTTAAACGTAATTGAATCCCATGGCTTCGGCTGGTTTATCTCTTTTCCGTTTCCAGTCCGGGTCCAATATCAGTGGGAGTTTTCACCCTGGTCCAGGTTCACACAACCTTTTGGATCCCGTCCAGGTGGTCAGCACGGTCTTACGGCTGTATTACCCAGGTCCGGCTCGCCAAAAGGTTTGGGTTCTTTTGTCAGGCTCCTAGTCCCGGGTTTAGGGTTAAGTTCTAGTAGCCGTCAGTTCGATGCACATACAAGTTCAATCGCTTGTCTAGGTTCATATGGAGCACCCATCCACGTCATTCCCGTTCATTCTGCAGTTCCGGGTTTTAAAAAAGAAAAGCTAGTCGGCAGTATTTTTGGGCCCTTCTTCAAGGCTGGACGGCCCCTTCGCTATGTTTTCGGTCCAGATCGCACAAACAGGTCCCGGTACAGGGGCCAGCTTGGCCAGCCACACGCATTGAGCCGGTCCTTTACACCCTTCATCCTGCTCCTCGGTAGCTGTAATCCCACTACACCCTCCTACAGGTGGACTTTACTTTTGCCCCCTTCCTGGCCTACCCTGTCCTGGCTCCGGGCACAATTCAGCCAGTAATAGGTATAGTCAGGCCATCCGCACCTTAGGATGGTTATCGTCATCTCCTCCACCCAGATGGTAGCACCAACCACAAGTAGTAAGGCTGAAAAAGTTCAGCCTGCATTTGTGGGAGGGGCTTGGGCCACTACTTATACCTCCCCCCCTCAAGCAATCAGCCTCGGCATGAACGGCGGCCGTGCCCCACCCTCCCTCCCTTTCTTTTTATCCTTTCAATTAGGGTAGGCCCCCTTCCTGGCCTACCCCGTCCTGGCTCCGGGCAAAATTCAGCCAGTAATAGGTATAGTCAGGCCATCCGCACCTTAGGATGGTTATCGTCATCTCCTCCACCCAGATGGTAGCACCGACCACAAATAAGCAAATAACGCCATATCAGCGTGACTTCATGAGGGATCAGTCATGTCAAACTAATTTAATCAGTTTCTATGAGGAGGTAAGTTCTAGACTTGACAGCAGCTAATTAATGGATGTCGTATATCGGGGCTTCTCCAAACCATTTGACACTGTACCACATAAAAGGTGAGTATATAAAATGAGAATGCTCGGACTTGGAGATGTCTGTATGTGGGTAAGTAGCTGGCTCAGTTATAGAAAACAGAGGGTGGTTATTAACAGTACACACTCAGATTGGGTCACTGTCACTAGTGGGATACCACAGTGGTCAGTATTGGGCCCTATCCTCTTCAATATATTTATTAATGATCTTGTAGAAGGCTTGCACAGTAAAATATAAATTTATGTAGATTACACTAAACTGTGTAAAGTAATTAACACGGAAGAGGACAGTGTACTGCTACAGATGGATCTGGATAGATTGAAGGCTTGGGCAGAGAAGTGGCAGATAAGGTTTACCCCGGCAAATGTAAGGTTATGCACATGGGAAGGAATAATGCAAGTCACCTGTACATACTAAATGTTAAAACACTGGGTAACACTGACATGAAAAAGGACCTAGGAATTTTAGTGAACAGCAAACTAAGCTGTAAAAACCAGTGTCACGCAGCTGCTGCCAAGGCCAATAAGATCATGGGTTGCATCAAAAGGGGCATAGATGCCTGTGATGAGAACATAGTCCTACCACTTTACAAATCGCTGGTCAGACCACACTTGAAGTATTGTACTGTGTACAGTTCTGGTCTCCTGTGAACAAGACAGACATAGCAGAGATAGAGAGGGTTCAGAGGAGGGCAACTAAAGTAATAACTGGAATGAGGAATCTGAAAGATTATCAGAATTAGGGAGGGTTATTCACTTTAGAAAAAAGACGACTGAGGGGAGATTTAATTACTATGTATAAATATATCAGGGGTCAGTACAGAGATCTCTCCCAACATCTATAGTATCCCCAGGACTGTGACTGTGACAAGGGGACATCCTCTGCGTCTGGAGGAAAGAAGGTTTGTACATAAACATAGAAGAGGATTCTTTACAGTAAGAGCAGTGAGACTATGGAACTCTCTGCCTGAGGAGGAGGTGATGGTGAGCAGGGCTGTGGAGTCGGTAGATAAATTTTCCGACTCCGACTCCGACTCCTCAGATTTTGAAACCTCCGACTCCGACTCCGACTCCTCGACTCCGACTCCTCTGTATTTAATATGCAAATACGAAGCTGTTCCACCAAGTTCTTCTAATCTCCTCTAGCACAGAGAGGTAGTTGAGCAGAAGCTGCTGCCTTCTCCTTTGTGTGCTGATCTTTCTTCTGAAGATAGAGCAGTGGGAGGATCCAGGAAGGGGCAGGGGAAGGGGCATTTATTTTAAAACATGATTTTCCTAGTAGAATCCCATAGTCATGTTTAAAGTTTAAGCTAACAATCTGAGTTTACATGTTTTATAGCCTTAGCTAAATGATAGCAGTTTTTCAAATGGTTTACAGCTTCAGTCTTGAACTATTGACTATCCATTCCCTTCACTTATACAAGTGTCTCCAGTCCTTAATCAGTTATCAGTGAGAGGCTAGGATAACCATGGGTTCCCTGTAACAGCAGACCACAAGACAATGGAAAGTATTGCCGCTCCTTAAAGGGACACTGACAGGCTGATTTTCCAGCTAAAGATATATATATATACTGGTATTCATCAGAGAATTAGGAATAAAACTATACTAATGTTACCCCCAGTTAAGCTGTACTTGTGTTTAAAAAACATTTTAATCTGTATGCAAATTCAATATCTTTGTGCCCAATGGGGCAGCGTCTCCTGCGGCTTTGTGCCCAGCCGCGCCTGAAGTACAGCTTCCCAGGGCTGTTCCCCTCGTTATTATTCACTGCACTGGCCTTTTTTTCAGGCTTGCCGAACGCTGAATTCCTGCGCAGGCGCACGTGTAGAGTGCTGGCAGCAGCCTCGTCTGGCTATGCTGAGGCTGTGCCAGCTTTCTCTCTTCCTCCTCGCTACCTAGTCCTGTCTAGTGCTGTCAGTACTCTACATGTGCGCCTGCCCCTTGGGCACAAAGGTAGAGAATTTGCATATTGATTAAAACGTTTTTAAACACAAGTAAACCTCAACTGGGGGTAACAGTCGTCTAGTTGTATTCCTAATCCTCTGATGAATACCAGCAGATATATCAGCCTGTCAGTGTCCTTTTAACTGCATAGTAAAGCATATGAAAAGCATGCTTCTTCACGGTCACTTAACGTCTTTGTTTAGCGGTAACGTGACGCACTGCATGCATTGGCCTTTATTCTTACAGTAGAGAAGTAATTAATTATAACTTTATCTGAATTGGGACCTTTAAACTTGCTTTTTTTTAATTCCATTTTTTTTTTATTCCAATTAAAATCTAGTAGGAGTCGGAGTCGGAGTCGGTCCATTTTTTGCCGACTCCGACTCCAGGTACCCAAAATTGCCTCCGACTCCGACTCCTCGACTCCGACTCCACAGCCCTGATGGTGAGTTCACTAAAAGAGTTCAAGAGTGGCCTGGATGTATTTCTAGAGTGTAATAATATTACAGGCTATAGCTACTAGAGAACGGTCATTGATCCAGGGAGTTCTTTGGATTGTCTGATTGGAGTCTGGAAAGAATTTTTTCCCCTTAAGTGGGGAAAATTGGTTTCTACCTCACAGGGTTTTTTTTCCTTCCTCTGGATCAACTTTCAGGATAACAGGTGAACTGGATGAACAAATGGCTTTTTTCGGCCTTATATCCTATGTTACTATGTTACATATGCACTCACATGATTATGATGAAGCAGCGGTATACTGATTTCACTGAAAATCCCGATGCGGACATGCCCGCATAATGAACATATACCAGCCCAGATTATACCTTTCCCTCAGGCCAATATATAATTATATACTGGCAAAAGGGAAAGGACCCAGCATTGTGTGGAGTGGTGTCAAGAAAGTTATCTAAGAGGTAACAGTGAGGTTTATGAATAATATTACGTGAATAATTGTTGCAATATAGAGGCATACAGACCAGAAAGAGGGTCAATCTGACCTATGTGTAAATACATAGCGATATAATAACTGAGGGGCTGTAAATTAAATTAAATACAGTAGATTAAATAGACTAGAGACCAGCATAGATACCGCTGCAGAACCAAGGGACACTATAGTGATAAACTGAGAGGCAGGGCCAGAACAAGTTATTTTAGTGCCCTAGGCACGTTGAAATATAACAATAACAATTGAAAAGACAGGTGCACTCTGCGGTCTTACTAAACCCTCATACTGATGTTAAAATTGAGAGATTAGCCAACATATCCTACTATGGAGGACATGTCTTAGCCCAAGCACCACGCCAAGGTTTCTCAAGTACCACAGGACCACTCACCCACCTGTGCCATATGGGCAATACCAGGGGCCAGTGGGCGCATTACAGGAGTGTAACGGCCGACTCGCAGCATAGCCCCCAGTCACCTCCAGCATGCTGCAATGCTTGTAATGAGAGGAGGGAGGAGGCTGTGAGCCCCACCCAAGACTGGCTGATATGGCCCAGGCCTCACAGGTGCACCAAAATGTAGCCTGTGGATGAAAATGAGGCATAGTTACATAGGAGTTTATACACCTTCACGCATCTCTATATACAAAACGACTGAAAAAATGGCATGGTGTTAAACAGGCAGGAAATGCTCAAACCCAAATGTAGTTGTGGCATGTTGGGCACGTTGGGCAAATGGCACCCCCCACCTGTTATTCACACTTTAATTCAAAATGGACAATAATAAAGCACCCCTCCCCCTAACTCAGCTGAGGCAGAATAACATAATACAAATCTCAGCTGCCACAGAACCCAATATTGCAGATCTTAGCTGCTGCAGAGCCTCACGATACACACCGCAGCTTCTGTAGAATCTCATAATACACAACTCAGCTGCTTCCCCTTAGAGTATATCCACACGGGATGGAATATATCCGTCATGGATTTTACCACAACAGTTGCAGCAAAACATGCATATTTTATATCTGTATTCTGTTGCAGATTTACCATGGATTTTACCCTCTACTTTGCAAAGGGTGATATCTGCATTGAAAATCTGTACAAAGAATTTACATGGTGCCAATTTAAAATACACCGGGGGTGTATTAACAGGTGGATAGGTTTCCATGTGTCTACCATATTACATTGTGGTACATGCAGGGCCGGCGTTAAGGGGGGACAAACTGGGCAATTGCCCGGGGCCCCCATCACCAAAGTCAGTGACGGATTACAATAGGGATGTTTGGGTCGGGAGCATCAGGCATCGGGGTGCCCAACGCCGACCTAAACGTCCACATACTGCGGCAAGGCATGGGAGCACATAGTTCCCTGCCTCGCCCCCGATCACCGTCATAGGCTTCAGGCCTAGTAGACCTGAGGTCTATGCGGTAGTAAAATCCCGGCGTAGGCATGCGCGATGGTGTCATTGTGCGGGCCTGTGCCGGGACGTCGCACAGTGAAGTGAAGTGTGCACGTCTGGATATAGGTGAGTATTTAGCTTTTATTTTTATTTTATGTGCCAGCTTTGGGGGGCATGGGAGGACACACAGGTGGACATGTGAAGAAACAGTACAACGGGGGGGGGGGGTTGCAGTATGGGGGCAAATTACTATGTGGGGGAAAAATATTATGGTGGGATTACTGTGTGAGGGCAAGTTATTATGGGAGGGATCACAATGTGGGAGAAAATTATTATGGGAGGGATTACTATGTGGGGGCAAATTACTATATGGGCCAATGTGGGGGAAACTACTGTGTGGGGGCAAACTACTGTGGGGGCCCGGGGTCAGTGAGGTGGAAATTACTGTATGGGGGCAGTGTGGTGGAAACTACTGGATCGGGGCAGTGTGGTGGAAACTACTGTGTGGGGAAAACTACTGTGTGGGGGGCAGTGTGGGGGAAATTACTGTGTCGGGGCAGTCTGGGGGAAATTACTGTGTGGGGGAAACTACTGTGGGGGGGCAGTGTGGGGGAAATTACTGTGTGGGGGCAGTGTGGGGGGGAAATAACTGTGTGCATTCACCCTTGATGTGCCGCGGTCAGCTCTGACCACGGCACGTGCGAACTGCCATCACAAAAAGTGTAATACCAAGCGATCAAAAAGGTATACGCACCCTAAAATCATACCAATGAAACTGTCATCTCATCCTGCAAAAAATGAGACTCTACCTAAGACAATCGCCCAAAAAAATAAATAAAACTATGGCTCTCAGAATATGGAGACACTAAAACATGATTTTTTTCATTAATGCTTTATTATGTAAAACTGAAACAAACAACCCAAAAAAGTAGTCATATTTGGTATTGTCGCATCTGGAACAACCTGCTCTATAAAAATACCACATGATCTACCCTGTCAGATTAACATTGTAAATAATAAATAAAAACCGTGCCAGAACAGCTATTTTTTTTGTTACCTTGCCTCACAAAAAGTGTAATATAGAGCAACGAAAAATCATATGTACCTTAAAATAGTAGCAATAAAACGAACTGCCACCTTATCCCATAGTTTCCAAAATGGGGTCATTTTTTGGGAGTTTCTACTGTAGGGTGCATCAGGGGGGCTTCAAATGGGACATGTCTAAAAACCAACCCAGCAAAATCTGCCTTCCAAAAACATATGGTGTTCCTTTCCTTCTGCGCCCTGTCGTGTGCCCGTACAGCAGTTTACGACCACATATGGGGTGTTTCTGTAAACTGCAGAATCAGGGTAATAAATGTTGAGTTTTGTTTGGCTGTTAACCCTTGCTTTGTCACTGGAAAAAAAATATTAAAATGGAAAATCTGCCAAAAAAGTGAAATTCTGAAATTTCCTCTCCATTTTCTATTAAATCTTGTGGAACACCTAAAAGGTTAACAAAGCTTGTAAAATCGGTTTTGAATACCTTGAGGGGTGTTCAAATGGGGCAATATATGGGTGGTTTCTATTATGTAAGCCCCACAAAGTGACTTCAGACCTGAACTGATCCTTAAAAAGTGGGTTTTGGAAATTTTCAGAAAAATGTCAAGATTTGCTTCTAAACTTCTAAGCCTTCTAACGTCCCCAAAAAATAAAATGGCATTCACAAAATGATTAAAAAATGAAGTAGACGTATGGGGAATGTAAAGTAATAACTATTTTTGGAGTTATTACTATCTATTATAAAAGTAGAGAAATGAAAATTTGCTAATTTGCTAATTTTTCCCAATTTTCGGTAAATTTTTTGTTTTTATTTTTTATAAATCAAAATGAAATTTTTGTCATGAAGTACAATATGTGACGAGAAAACAGTCTCAGAATGGCCTGGATAAGTAAAAGCATTTTAAAGTTATTACCAAATAAATTGACACATGTCAAATTTGAAAAAAAAATGGCCTGGGCAGAATGGTGAAAAATGGCCCGGTCCTTAAGGGGTTAAAGGAGAGTTACACTATATTTATTTGTCTTTCCAACCTGCTTCTTGTTTTTTTCAGTTAAAAGGTTTACCTGGGAAATTGATATGGATAGGTCATCAGTATCAGATCGGTGGGGATCTGACTCCTGACACCCCTGCTGATCAGCTGTTTGAAGAGGCCACTGCGCTCACAAGAGCTCCGGTGAGCACTGCGGTCTCTTTATAATTTACCAAGCACAGCGCCGTACATTAGACAGCAGCGATGTTTGGTATTGCAGCTCATCTCCTTTCACTTGAATGGGACTGAACTGCAACTAGGCCATGTGACTAATATACAGTGACATCACTGGCCTCCCAACAGTTGATCAGCAGGTGTCCCGGGAGAAAGACGCCAGCCGATCTGATATTGATGACCTATCCTAAAGATAATCTTATACACCTTGCTGGTACTTTTTTACACTGCAGTTTCTGTTCACGAGAATCTGCTTAGAAAAAACATGTGTAATCCGTAATCAGTGCAGGTAGGCTATGTGTGAATGTGTTGTTTGTGCAATATTTCTTTTGGGGCCCCACTTAAAATTTTGCTCCAGGGCCACACTTTGTCTGAAACCGGCCCTGAGGACATACAGTAGTATAACGTTTCAAAGACAGCTTTGGCAGCAGCTATAGCATGTAATATAAGTTATATAGAAAGGCATTAAATCTTTAGGGGGATAACCTGCCACCTGAGGTGCCTGGCAGCAGCTCAGAAAACTCATACACACTTGTTAAAACCAACCATACAGTATATATATTTATATCGGGTGAATGACTGTTTGTTGGACAGCTGTTGAAGTTGAATGGTCATCCTTACAGTCCATTCACACATATCAATTTTGGCATATATTGCATGACAAAATCTGTATCATATGTAATGCATGTAAATGTGGTTTCCTCAACCCCATTTACATGTAGCAGAATAAATATGGGTGGATTTTTACCAAAGCCCCAGTATGCTACTTATTTCTGCAGATTCTACATTGCAATGCTGAAGATTAGCCCATTTGAATGAAAATTAGTCTATTCCTCGTATGGATCAGCGGCACGCCAAGCCACACTTTCACAGGAAATTTGTGGCAGAAGAGACACATTTCTTCTGGGTTAATACAGGCAGGCTTAATGTTCCGATGATGTACTCTCCCTAAAATACAGATATACAATATATATACACTCACCTAAAGAATTATTAGGAACATCTGTTCTATTTCTCATTAATGCAATTATCTAGTCAACGAATCACATGGCAGTTGCTTCAATGCATTTAGGGGTGTGGTCCTGGTCAATACAATCTCCTGAACTCCAAACTGAATGTCAGAATGGGAAAGAAAGGTGATTTAAGCAATTTTGAGCGTGGCATGGTTGTTGGTGCCAGACGGGCCGGTCTGAGTATTTCACAATCTGCTCAGTTACTGGGATTTTCACACACAACCATTTCTAGGGTTTACAAAGAATGGTGTGAAAAGGGAAAAATATCCAGTATACTTCATTTTCTTGAAAAATTTCAGGGATAACAACATTTACGGCCATGACTGTATATATATATATACATACACATACAGTGGATAAAAAGTCTAGTCCGGTTTCTGTGCTGTAAAAAAAATGAGACAAAGATAAATCATTTCACAACTTTTTACCCCTTTAATGTGACCTATAAACTGTAGCCCTCAATTGAATAACAAACTGAAATCTTTTAGGTGGAGAGAAGAAAACAAAAAAAAACTTAAATAATGTGGTTGCATAAATGTGCACACCCTCTTATAACTGGGGATGTAGCTGTGTTCAGAATTAAGCAATCACATTCAAAATCATGTTAAATAGTAGTCAGTATACACGTGCCATCATTTACAGTGCCTCTGATTAACCCCAAATAAAGTTCACCTGCTCTAATTGGTCTTTCCTGAAATTTTCTTAGTCGCATCCCACAGCAAAAGCCATGGTCCACAGAGAGCTTCCAAAGCATCAGATGGATCTCATTGTTAAAAGGTATCAGTCAGGAGAATGGTATAAAAGAATTTCCAAGTGGAGAAAATATGGCACAACAGTGATATTACCAAGAACTGGACGTCCTTCCAAAATTGAAGAAAACTGGTCTGGGAGGGTACGAAGAGGCCTACAGCAACATTAATGGAGCTGCAGGAATATCTGACAAGTACTGGCTGTGTGGTACATGTGAAAACAATCTCCCATATTCTTCATATGTCTGGGCTATGGGTAGAGTGGCAAGACGAAAGCCTTTTCTTACAAAGAAAAACATCCAAGCCAGGCTATATTTTGCAAAAACACATCTGAAGTCTCCCAAAAGCATGAAGGAAAAAGTGTTATAGTCTGATAAAACCAAGGTTGAACTTTTTGGCCATAATTCCAAAAGATATGTTTGGCACAAAAACAACACAGCACATCACCAAAAGAACCCCATCCCCACAGTAAAGCATGGTGGAGGAAGCATCATGCTTTGGGGCTGTTTTTCTTCAGCTGGAACTGGGGCCTTAGTTAAGATAGAGGGAATTATGAACAGTTCCAAATACCAGTCAATATTGGCACAAAACCTTCAGGCTTCTGCTTGAAAACTGAATATGAAGAGATACTTCATCTTTCAGCATGACACAGACCCAAAGCATACAT
Source organism: Bufotes viridis (assembly GCA_033119425.1). Classification (NCBI taxonomy): domain Eukaryota; kingdom Metazoa; phylum Chordata; class Amphibia; order Anura; family Bufonidae; genus Bufotes; species Bufotes viridis. The sequence goes on along the minus strand of CM065597.1, from coordinate 100,247,835 downwards.
CCAAATCAACAAAGGAATGGCTTCGCTGGAAGAAGATTGAAGTTTTGGAATGGCCCAGCCAGAGCCCAGACCTGAATCCGATTGAAAATCTGTGGGGTGATCTGAAGAGGGCTGTGCACAGGAGATGCCCTCGCAATCTAACATATTTGGAGTATTTTTGCAAAGAAGAGTGTGCAAATCTTGCCAAGTCAAAATGTGTCATGGTGATAGACTCATACCCCAAAAGACTGAGTGCTGTAATAAAATCAAAAGGTGCTTCAACAAAATATTAGTTTAGGGGTATGCACACTTACCCAACCATATTATTTTATTTTAATATTTTTTCTTCCCTTTACCTAAAAGATTTCAGTTTGTTTTTCAATTGAGTTGTACAGTTTATAGGTCACATTAAAGGTGGAAAAATTCTGAAATGATTTCTTTGTCTCATTTTTTTACAGCACAGAAACCTGACATTTTAACAGGGGTGTGTAGACTTTTTATATCCACTGTATATACTGGTAATTACCTTAATCAGAACCCATACACTTAAATATCAAATTAGACCACAATGTAGGTATATACCTGCATACACATTATATATCATCTTCTAAGGGCGGGTTTGCATCGGCGTTATTGAATTCCGTGAAACTTCCGTCATGTATAATTGAAACAAACTGAACCATTATTTGGCCCCTTAGTCATGTATTAGGATGGAGTAAAATGGAATGCCTCTTAAAGGCTTCCGTTTTGCATTCCATCCTAAAATTCCATTATAACGGAACCTCTAATGGAAATCAATAACGTCGATGTGAACCTGCGCTTTCTGTGCTTTTCTCTCTCTGTCTATTGCTGCTATCACACTCCTTTTTCTGTATACACTGGGAAAGCCCCCGACGCATACAATAAACATATTCTTAGACTTCTAAGACAACAAAGACCAAAAGAGTAACATTTTGGCCTCTGTTAGGCTGCCATATGTGCAGTCTATTGTACCATTGCAAACAGAGGCATCCTGCAACAAAAACATATACTATGAGATATTTTTGTGAAAAATCAGCAGTGTAAGGCTACTTTCACATCTACATTTTCCTTTCATTTCCCAATCGTCATAGAATCTCAAAAACTGAGGAAAACTCTTCAGTTTTGTCCACATTCATTTTCAATGGGGACAAAACGGAACGGAGTGCACCAGAATGCATGCCGTTCCATTTGGTTGCCGGACAAAAGAACGCTATAAGCAGCGTTTTTGTGTGCGTCATGGGATACTGATCAAGACGGATCCGGCATGAAACACAATGTAAGTCAATGGTGCCGAACACGAAAAAAAACAACGTCCATTGACTTTCAAAGGTTTTAGTACTGGATCGGTCTTAATCATTTTATAGATAGTACAACCAAATCCGTTCTGAACTGATGCAGACAGGTCTATTATTATAACGGAAGCATTTTTGCTGATCCCCTGCGGAATCGGCAAAAACGCAGATGTAAAAGTTGCCTAAGGGCTCATGCATATGACAGTATTTTTCGTTCACTATACTGGCCGTTATTTGTGTTTAGTATGCTGTAGATATACTGAACCATTCATTTTAATGGTTTAGCAAACAAAACGGAAGTGTCTCCGTGTGCATTCCGTTTCAGTATTTCCATACCATGAAAAGATAAAACATGTTCTATTATTGTCCAAATAACGGACAAGGATAGTACTGTTCTATCAGGGGCCAGCTGTTCCATTCTGCAAAAACGGAATGCACACAGACGCAGACCGCAAAATGCTGAAAAAGTCATACGGTCGTGTGCATGAGCCCTAACACAGTATTAGCAAAAGAAATAGATTTCACAAATCTCATGTACTCTTTCCGTATATTTTCCATGCTAAAATTGACCTGCAGTGCAGATTTTAACATCTGCAGCATGTCAATTGTGTGGAGATCGGGACAAATCTAGATCAAAATCCGAAAATAGCGCATCTGGGTTTTGGTGAAGAAATGCAGAGAAACTGATTATGCGCAAAAAATCTGTAGACCCGCAATCTGTAGGCTTGAGAAAGGCTTCATTGTGTTGGGCTGAAACGTTGCCTTGGGAATAAACGGGTCCACCACCCATAAAGTATTTTTAGAGTGCTGCCTCATTTTTGTAATTTGGATCTACTGCCTATTGTCCCGGAGGGATTGCACCCAACATTATCTAATCGACTGTGCTACTGTCTTTTTTGTCTATCTATCTATCTATCTACCTATCTATCTATCTCATATCTATCTATTTATCTATCTCTAAAATGTTTATTACAGGGGATTAGATAGACAGATAAATGATAGACAGATATGAGATAAAGAGACATACAGATAGATAGATAATAGCTATGAGAGCGAGATAGACAGATAGGTGATAGACATGATAGACAGACAGATTGATAGTAGGTACATAGCACATTCCAATAGAGATGTCGCGAACATAAAATTTTCCGTTCACGAACGGCGAACGCGAACTTCCTCAAATGTTCGCAAACGGGCGAACCGCCATAGACTTCAATGGATTTTAAAACCCACAGGGACTCTTTCTGGCCACAATAGTGATGGAAAAGTTGTTTCAAGGCGACTAACACCTGGACTGTGGCATGCCGGAGGGGGATCCATGGCAAAACTTCCATGGAAAATTACGTAGCTGACGCAGAGTCGGGTTTTAATCCATAAAGGGCATAAATCACCTAACATTCCTAAATTGTTTGAATAACGTGCTTTAAAACATCCAGTGTGTGTATACGATCAGGTATGATGTTGTATTGATCAGGCGGTGTAAGGGTTATGCCCGCTTCGCAGTGACCAAACTCTAACAGACCAAATTCCCCATTTAACACACCGCAAACAACCGCAAACAGTCCATTTGCACAACCGCAAACTCCCCATTTGCACAAGGTTGGATACCAAGCTAGCCATGTCCCTTTCCTTGTCCTCACTGACGTCATTGAAGGTCTCTTCCTCCACTCAGCCACGTACAACACCAAGGGTCCCCGAAAGGTGACAACTAGCCCCCGGGAACGCCGGCTGTGGTTGGTCTTCCACCTCCTCAAAGCCACCTTCCTCCTGTGACTCCTCTTCTTCAGACTCCTCACTCTGCATTGCCGCAGGTCCAGCATTCAATTACGACAAGGCTGCTTCTGGTGGTGATGGTGACCACAACTCTTCCTCTTCATGCTCATCTACGACCTGATCCAGCACTCTTCGCAGGGCATGCTCTAGAAAAGTCGCATATGGGATGAGGTCGATGATGTTGTCTTGGGTTTGACTGCCCAGGTTTGTCACCTCCGCAAAAGGACGCATGAGCCTGCAGCCACTGTGCATGAGCGTTCAGTAACGCGGCCAAAAAATACCCAGCTCCGCAGAGGCTGTTCTCTTTTTTTTTAATAAAAAAAATCTGTTCTTACCAGTTTAATCTCTGTTTTGTCCCCTATCAGGGGCCAGTGTATGGACTAGATTTTAGGAACCGGGAGATGGAAAAAGATGGTTGGTCGGTCTTCTTCCTTCCAATTTGGGGCACTGCGCATGCGCCGTGCAATGTACTGTGCCACCATATATGAGTGGTGGGCAGTGGGCACAGTACATTCAGTGGGACTGACACACACTGGCAGGTAAATGCAATTATATTAAAGGGTAAAAATTTAATGACTTTTTTATCTGCAAGGTACTGTGCCACCCTATATAAGTGGTGGGCAGTGGGCACAGTACAGTCTGTGGGCCTGACACACACTGGCAGGCAAATGCAATTATAATAAAGGGTAAGAATTAAATGACTTTTTTATCTGCAAGGTACTGTGCCACCCTATATGAGTGGTGTGCACACAGTACAGTCTGTGGGCCTGCGGCCTCTCACACACAGGCAGGCAACTGCAATATATATATAGAAAAAATAAATAAAAGCAGACTGATGTACCAGCCCTAAAAAGGCTTTTTGGGGTGCTGTAAGGACTCTGTCCTTACAGCAGATGAGTCTTTGAGGACTGGAGTGGACACAGAACACTAGTAGCTAACGCTTTACCTAGAATCCCTATATTAATTCAGCAGCAGCAGCACTCTCCCTTCTCTAACTAGCACTGCAGCTTCAGAATGAATCCAAGATGGATGCTGTCCTTGCTTTTTGATAGGAGGTAGGAGGGTCTGGGAGGGAGGGTATGCTGATTGCCTGGAATGTGTCTGCTGACTGTGAGGTACAGGGTCAAAGTTTGCTCAATGATGATGTATAGGGGGCAGACTGAACATCGCATATGTTCGCCCGCCACACGAATGCGAACAAGCGATGTTCGCCGGCGAATAGTTCGGGACATCTCTACATACCAATAAAAAATAAATAAATCGCCATTTGTTGATAGCTGAACTTGTCTCGTTCATTAAGCATGAACAGATGTAAATTGTCAGAAGAAAGAATCGCTTGTTCCACACTAGCCTCTAAAACTTAGGCTTTAACAGGTGCAGAATGCCCACACATACAGATGCAAGAAAAAGTATGTGAACCCTTTGGAATTATATAGATTTATGCACAAATTGGTCATAAAATGTGATCTCATCTACATCTAAGTTACAACAATAGACAATCACAGTCTGGTTAAACTAATAACACACAAAGAATAAAATGTTGCCATGTTTTTATTAAACACACCATGTGAACATTCACAGTGCAGGTGGAAAAAGTATTTGAACCCCTAGACTAATGACATCTCTAAGAACTAATTGGAGTGAGGTGTCAGCCGACTGGAGTCCAATCAATGAGATGAGATTGGAGGTGTTGGTTACAGCTGCCCTGCCCTATAAAAAACACACACCAGTTCTGGGTTTGCTTTTCCCAAGAAGCATTGTCTGATGTGAATGATGCCTCGCAAAAAAGAGCTCTCAGACCTACGATTAAATATTGTTGACTTGCATAAAGCTGGAAAGGGTTATAAAAGTATCTCCAAAAGCCTTGCTGTTCATCAGTCCACGGTAAGACAAATTGTCTTTAAATGAAGAAAGTTCAGCACTGCTGCTACTCTCCCTAGGAGTGGCCGTCCTGTAAAGATGACTGCAAAAGCACAGCGCAGACTGCTCAATGAGGTGAAGAAGTTCTAGAGTGTCAGCTAAAGACTTACAAAAGTCTCTGGCATATGCTAACATCCCTGTTAGCGAATCTACGATACGTAAAACACTAAACAAGAATGGATTTCATGGCAGGATACCACAGAGGAAGTCACTGCTGTCCAGAAAAAACATTGCTGCACGTTTACAGTTTGCACAAGAGCACCTGGATGTTCCACAGCAGTACTGGCAAAATATTCTGTGGACAGATGAAATCAAAGTTGAGTTGTTTGGAAGAAACACACAACACTATGTGTGGATAAAATGAGGCACAGCACACCAACATCAAAACCTCATACCAACTGTGAAGTATGGTGGTGGAGGCATCATGGTTTGGGGCTGCTTTTCAGTGTCAGGGCCTGGACGGATTGCTATCATCGAAGGAAAAATGAATTCCCCAGTTTATCAAGACATTTTGCAGGAGAACTTAAGGCTATCTGTCCACCAGCTGAAGCTCAACAGAAGATGGGTGTTGCAACGGGACAATGACCCAAAGCATAGAAGTAAATCAGCAACAGAATGGCTTAAACAGAAGAAAATACACCTTCTGGAGTGGCCCAGTCAGAGTCCTGACCTCAACCCGGTTGAGATGCTGTGGCATGACCTCAAGAAAGAGATTCACACCAGACATCCCAAGAATATTGCTGAACTGAAACAGTTCTGTAAAGAGGAATGGTCAAGAATAACTCCTGACCATTGTGCACGTCTGATCTGCAACTATGGGAAACGTTTGGAAAAGAAAAGTTATTGCTGCCAAAGGAGGTTAAACCAGTTATTATATCCAAGGGTTCACATACTTTTTCCACCTTCACTGTGAATATTTACATGGTGTGTTCAATAAAAACATTGTAAAATTTTATTCTTTGTGTGTTATTAGTTTAAGCAGACTGTGATTGTCTATTGTTGTGACTTAGATGAAGATCAGATCACATTTTATGACCAATTTGTGCAGAAATCCATATAATTCCAAAGGGTTCACATCCTTTTTCTTGCAACTGTATATATATACACAACTTGCACAAGTGTTAATTGTCAGAGTAAAGAGTGGCTTGTTTCACACAATCATCCTAAAATGATGCATAAATGAGGGCAGAATGCCCTGCTTTATTTATATACTCAAATTCACAAAAACACAAAAGTGTCAGAAGAAAAAGTGACTTGTTCTGAACATGAATCAGTGTAAGCGCCTGTTCTATGATAAATATGAGGGGATGACATTGTTTATGCCGCAATCATCCCTACTGACAAATGTTGTGGCCTCTTCAAATGGTTTTAGTAAATGACAGGTTTCCTGCTGTGGTGGTCTGATGCATTCACGACTTTACATCATTCATACAGATGCTCTAGCAGGTGTAGAATTCCAGCGAATTGGAACATTGCAGTAGGAACAACAGACCGTTTTGTCGCTGGAAGTCCAGGAGGGTGATCCTTGACACATAAGAATGGCTGAAATGTGTGGACAGTCTCCTGGACATTGCCAGCACCAGTGTACTTTTTTAAAAAGTGTAGCACGACTAGGTTTATCATGTGCACCATGCAGGGAGCATTTGCTATTTACCACAAATGCAGTGTGGCCACAATATTTCAGCCATTAGTTCTGACCACCTTTCCCAGTTGAAGGTCATGGGGAGAAAGCCAGCAGAATATTTGGTGCTTGATGCACCTTAGCAAGTGATTGGCTGTGTGGTTACTCTCATCCCAGGCCGATGAGTTCTAACATCGCATGGCAATGCTTCACTTTACATATGTGACTGGAGGGAGGGGGAGTGGGAGTGATGCCCTGCCCTGCTTATGTTGGGAACAGGAGGATGTCTATGGAAGAGGAAGTGGGGGAGGCAGATAAGCAACTGGTGTGCAAAATAAACTGTCACAACCTTGAGTTGTCAATAGGTCCTCCTGGCCTTATTGCTGCGGTGCTGCCTCTTCATGCAAAATATTGAACCAGTGGGCCGTTTAAGATGTGTACTGTCCCTTCCCATAACAGTTGCTCCAGGTGTCCACCTTGCCATGCATTGTGCTGCACAGCTAGAATTGCAAGGAGCAGCCTACGTCCGCCATGTGAGAGTACATGGCAGCGATGGCATTTTTGGAGAAATAATGCCAGCTAAGTATTTTCCAGTGAGGCTGAGTGCATGTTGTCAGCTCCCTAAAGGCAGCACACTCTGCCTGCTAAGGCTATTTTCACACTAGCATTAAAACTGTCCAGGAGGCTGTCCAGGCAGAGGAACAGCCTGCCGCAATTCATTGTATCCGGCATAGCCTGATCCAGTTTTTCCCCGTCTTGGCCCATTGACTATCCAGCAGGCTGTTCTGGTAGAGGACGTTCATCATATCCAGCATAGAGCACCACCAAACCCAATTGTCTATAATGGGACCCGCTGGGGATCTGGCCAGTTTTGGAGACGGAGAGCGCAGAGAGAGTGCAGGGAGAGTGCAGGGAGAGTGCAGGGAGAATGCATCATTCACAGTAAATCTGTTCTGTTAGGGATACAGTTACTATGCCTTAGTATTAAAGGCAGGTGTCATATATTGCCTTGTGCATCATTGTCAAGTGCACCGACATTCATCGTTAATCTGTTCTGTTAGGGATACAGTTACTGTAACCCCTTCCAGCTAAAGCCAGCTTTTACTGATCCAAGCGATTCTAAGATTGTTTTTCCATGACACATCTAACTTCATGTTAGTGGTGAATTTAAGTTGATATGTTTCAGCTTGTATATATAAAAAAACTAGCATTTTTCTAAATTTGGATTTCTCTGATTTTGAGACAAATACTGATTCCTTGCAAAATAGCTATTAATTAACATTTTTTTTTGCAGATTTTAAATTTTTATTAATTTTTCTTGCAACACAGTAAGGGTTAACAGCAAAACAAACCTTAATATTTATTACCTGGATTCTGCAGTTTACATAAACACCCCATATGTAGTTGTAAATCACATGGTTACACAGCAGTGCACAGAAGGAACGGAGCACAATATTGTTTTTGGAGGGCAGATTTTGCTGGAATGGTTTTTAGGGTACTTTCTCACTAGCGTTTCGGATTCCGTTTGTGAGATCCGTTTCAGGGCTCTCACAAACGGTCCAAAACGGATCAGTTAAGCCCCAATGCATTCTGAATGGATAAGGATCCGTTCAGAATGCATGAGTTCGGCTCCGTTCCGCCTCTATTCCGTTTTGGAGGCGGACACCAAAACGCAGCATGCAGCATTTTGGTGTCCGTCTGAAGAGGCGGAGCCTAACGGATCCGTTTCTTTTTACAATGTAAGTCAATGGGGACGGATCCGTTGTCAGTGACACAATATGGTGCATTTGAAAACAGATCCGTTCCCCATTGACTTTCAATGTAAGTCAAAACGGATCCGTTTTGGACTTTGTCATTTTTCTTTAAAACTAATGCAAACGGATCCGTTCTGAACGGATGCAAACGTTTGCATTAGAGGTGCGGATCCGTCTGTACAAATAAACAGACGGATCCGCACCAACGCTAGTGTGAAAGTACCCTTAGGTGTGATGTCACATTAGAAGAGACCCCGAGGTTCCCCTAGAAAGGAAACCCCAAAAAGTGACCCCATTTTGGAAACTACACCGCTCAAGGAATTGATTGAGGGTGAAGTGAATGCTTTGACCCAACAAGCGTTTCATAGAATTTAGAAAAACTTGGCTGTGAAAATGAAAAATTACATCTTATGTCTAATGAAATGTTGCTTTAGCCCCAAATTTTTAATTTTCATAAGGCATAACATGAGAAAATGCCCCCCAAAATTTGTTATGTATTTTTTCCTGAATATGGCAAGACTCCAAAAGTTGTCATAAAGTGCTGTTTGGGGGCATGGCAGCAGTCAGAAGGAAAGGAGTGGCATCTGGATTTTCTAACATGGAATTTTCTGAAATTGTTTTTAGCGGCCATAACTTTGTTATTTTTGCACCAATGTAGCTGTATGAAGGCTTGTTTTTTATGGGACAAACTGTAGTATTTATTGATATCATTTTGGGGTAGATATATTTTTATAATCATTTTTATACCATTTTCATTTAGTATATATGATATGAAAAAAAATTCTGTACAGTTATGGTGATACCAAACTTATATCGTTTTTTCATGTTGTACTTCTTTTTCTTTATCTCTTTTGTATTAGAAATAAATTATACTGTATTTTGCATTGCCATTAGGGATGAGCGTATTTCATATTTTAAAGTTTGTGTGAGGGTTCGTGTTGTGGTATTTACTGAATTACATTACGGATTCCTTTACCACGGACCATAACTCAATTCCATGACGGAATGCATAACGGAATGCCTTTAGAGGCCTTTAGTGCAGTGCACTTACATTCATAGTAAATTTGTTCTGTTAGGGATACTGTTACTGTGCCTCGGTATTAAAGGCAGGTGTGATATATTGCTGTGTGCATTACTGTGCAGTGCACTTAAATTCATAGTAAATTTGTTCTCTTAGGTATACAGATTAAAGGTATATTAAAGGCAGATGTAATATATTGCTGTATGCATCACTGTCAAGTGCACTGAGATTTATATTTAATCCATTCTATTAGTGATAAAGTTGTTATACACTATGGCCAACAGACAGTCGTTTGGGCCCTCCAAAGAAACGAATAGTGGCAAAAGTGATGATGTAGCCGTCACAAGTAACAGTATATGAAGGGGGGGTGGTAGCAACCGCAGCAACAGGCCAGAGCTGCCAATGTCATACAGCCGAGCCATCCTGCTCCTTGTGAGTGCAATTGGGAACATGGAAGGGTAACAGAATATCTATATGCTAGTGATTGGTGGGTTGAGCAGCCCTACCTCTCTCCCATCTCCCAGGGAAAGAGCCAAGATGAGCTGTTAAAGGGGTAACAGCACATGCTTGCAGTTAGTAATAATCATTATTAAACTATCGGCACTGATGTCCATTACTTTAAATGAGTAATTCAAGTTCAAATGCAGTTCCCCTGACCTGCATGGCGGCATTGTGCTGGGAAAATGAACACTAATGGAAGATTCTCAGCGCTGTCACATGAGTCGGAGGACCTGCATGTAAACAAGAATTATTCTTATTAGACAGTCGTAAATCTATGCCGATTATTACTAGCTGCCTGCATGAGCTTTAACCAGCACATATGCAGCTATTAATAAAAACTGGCCAAACCCTTGGAGGACCATTGCACTAACTTTCAGCAAAGTGCGAGTGCAAGCACAGAGGCCGCAGTAGGATGGTCATGATTGACAGATGATATCCCATTGCAATGAGATAACAGCTCAGAGTTAACTAAGATTTCAACTGTTTAACCCCTTACATGCCACTGTCAATAGTGGCTGCAGCTTTTAAGTGATCAAAACAAAGAGTTGGATCTCCATTTATCCTACCATCATTGACCAATATAAGTAAATGGCATTAGAAAAATGCTGGACAATGGTGGAATAGCTTTTTTTAGCATTAACCCCCAAAACAAATTATAAACCTTAAAGGTATTGGCCCATCTCATGAATTGGGGGCATGTTGCTAGGATATTTCCTCAATGTCTAATAGGTGTGGGTCCCATCTATGTGACCCACACCTATTTCTAGAATGTAGCCCGCAAAGTGGAGTGGAATGGAGTGCACATGCACGGTTGCTTCCTATTTTATTTTTATGTGATTGCTGAAAATAGCAAAGTGACACGCTTGGCTATTTTTAGAAGTCAAAATGGCTATTTTTGGCAGTCCCATAGAAATTAATGTGCATTCCCCTTTTTTTCAGTTTGTGGGCTCTGTTCTAGAGATCCGCACCTATGAGACATTGGGGCATATCTTAGCGATATACCACAAATGTAAGAAATGGATTAACCCCCCTTAAGACTAGGTACAGTACTGTGCACAGGTTTTAAGCAGGAGTTGGAAAAATGCTACAAAGTAAGAATGCTTTAAAATATACTGTATATGTTTTAATAGTTTTTTTTTTTTTCAATTAACAAAATGCTAACTGATTGAACAAGAGAACTATAAATCAAATGAACATTTTGTATGAACACCCTTTGCTTTCAAAAGAGCATTAACTCTTCTAGGTACACTTGCACACTCTTTTCTAAGGCAGTGTTTCCCAACCAGTGTGCCTCCAGCTATTGCAAAACTACAACTCCCAGCATGCCCGCACAGCAAAAGGCTGTCCGGGCATGCTGGAAGTTGTAGTTTTGCAACAGCTGGAGGCACACTGGTTGGGAAACACTGTTCAAGGAACTTGACAGGGAGGTTGTTACAACCATCTTGGAGAACTAACCACAGATCTTTTGTGCAAGGAGGCATGCTCAAATCCTTCTGTCTCCTCATGTAATAACAGACGGACTCAACGATGTTGAGATCGGGGCTCTGTGGAGATCATATCATCACTTCCAGGACTCATATAATCACTTCCAGGATTTTTTATGCTAAAGAAGATATTTATTAATGGCAATGGCTGTATGTTTTAGGTCGTTGACCTGCTACAGAATACATTGAAATTTAAACTATTAACATTTCTATTTTTAAAAGGTCCAGCACTCAGACCCTTACTGATTAGACCCTTATCACCTATCCTGTGGATACATAATATGTTGTCATTTTTTAAACACAGTGGCCTAAGGGCACAAAATAACCCTTTTGCAAAACACCAATTAAAAATGTACTATCTTAAACCTTAGACCGATAATCAACAGAAAAAAAATATATGGCATATGATAGGTCCTCCCCAGATTTTTGTGTGTATGTGTGTGTGTTTGGCAGTGACAGGTCATTAACAGTGTGACTCCAGTTCACATTACATTCAACATATTCATATGCCAGAAGTTCTTTAGAGTTCTCTGTATTCTAATGAACATCCTAATAAGTGAACCATAGAACAGCTGTATGAGTAGTCATGTGTATAGGGACATGTCACATGTACCCTCCTTTGTTTATATATAAGCTGCAAGGGTACATATACAGTTATGGTAATTGCCTGTATTGGTCCTAACCTCAAGCTCAAATAAAATTAAAAAGATTTTCTGGGTTTTAAATATTGATGACCTATCCTCAGGTCATCAATATCAGATTGGTGTGTTATCCGACACCCAACACCTCCCACCAGTCAAATGCTTCCTGGTGTTCCCCTGCAGGGTTCCATACACTGTGCTGTGACCTGTGCACATTGTGAGGATGTCGGCGCACTCTGTGACCTCACACTGTGCAATATCAAGTCACAGCACACCGCAGTAGGAAGCTGTAACTCAGAAGCGGCTGCAGTGTCCAGAGCAGGAGAGGTAAGTTGATCTATTTTTTGGTCTCTGATCTGAGATCTGATTGACAATGGGGTCTTATTAACATGGCATGAGGTCTGAATAGGGGTCTTTTTAACATGGGAGTCTTATCTGAGGTCTGAATAGGGGTCTTATTAACATGGGGGTTTGATATTAGGTCTGAATGGCAGTCTTAGAAACATTGGAGGTCTGATCTGAGGTCTGAGTGGAGGTCTTAGAAACATCGGGAGTCTTATCTGAGGTCTGAATAGGGGTCTTATTAACATCAGGGCATCTGATCTGAGTTCTGATTGGTGGTCTTATTCACATTGGGGGTCTGATTGGGGTTTTTATCTGATGACTGATTGGGGGTATTATTAACATTACGGGTCTGATCTGAGCTCTGATTAAGAGTCTTATTAACATTGGGGATCTGTTCTGAGGTCTGATTAGCATTTGGTGTCTGTTTGGGACTCTGAGCTAAGGTCTGATAGAAAAATGTTTCTATTAGGTGCGTCTTATAGGGTGGAAAATATATTGACTACTAGTGGGCTGTTAGTGAAAGTACAGTGTTACGTAGTGTGGTGGGAACAAAGTTATTATCATTAGTATCTCCTTGGGCAATTTGGTTTAAAGTATTTGAATTTACCTTACCACCTATCAAAAATTATACATATATTATACTAATAAGTGGTCATTCTGGGACAATCGTTAAAGTTGGAGACAAGGTGTGGTGAGGGTGGACTGTGGACCACCTGGTTTAGAGACCCAGTTTTACCTGCACCCCCTATAACATGCACCCCAAACTCTTTATTCTCACTGTATGTCTACTTCTGCTTAGCCCTCCTGACCATGTCTACTTGTATTTTTTTTTTTCAGTTGCTTAATTCCACTTGTTTGTGCATTCACACTTCTGCTATTCCATTTCAGTATATATATATATATATATATATATATATATATATATATATATATAAAGATAACATAAACCCTCAGAGCACTACTCCTGCTTCTGACTGCATTCTCTAACTTCATTCTCCCTTATTTCAGTGTTAGAGATAGCAGCATGAAGCCAGATCAAAGGGGCATCTCTGCACAGCAAGTAAAAAAATGTGGATTAAAAAGTGCAGAGGGGGGAAAACATCCAAGAAGGCAACTCACATAGACTGTAGATAGGGAAGAAACACACTGAGCCAGTGATTGGCTAAGCAGTCATATCCTATGTGTTGAGAGGGAACAGGAAGCAGAGACTGGAGGGGGACCGTAAAGTGTTGAAAAGGAGCAGTGGGAGATTGCATATGACTTGTTTAATTATTTTACTCAATGGAAATCCTTAAAAAATGTAAGTAAATAAACAACAGGACAATGTTTTTAATTACTTATATAGATTGAAGATTGATGCTCTATGAAGGATTTTCACTGAACCACAAAATTAAGATTACATAGATTAAGTTATCGAGGGAAAGATTATTTGCAAACTAACATTTTTAATCATCTCTATTATCTGCCTGTATACAGATTTAATTTACTAAAAAGCTACTCATACTACACACGTTATAAAAATGGTAAATTCCACAATAGAGATGAGGGTCCGATTCTAACAAAACAGTAAAAAGATTCTATTTGGGTACCAATAAATTTGGTTTGCCCCCAAAAGTTATATATGACATTCTAGTGTCTCCTAGAACTGTATGCGACTACTTTCAAGCTCTGTTTTTGCCAAGACAGCTTTAGTAACCTTAACGTGACATATATGGCTATGGGAAAATACCATTGCTAGTGGTAACAGCCTGCTTAAAAACACACTGCAGTGTAATATTTGTTATACTTTTTAAAATGTGAAAACATTCCATAAGTGATTCTTTATCACAGGCAGATGTGTGCCGGTGCTTATACACACATGTTAGTATCAATAGAGGCAATGTCTTGTTCTGAAGAAACAGATGCCTTCCCGTGTTTATATATGCACGGTAGTATTGGAAAAAGCAGTGGTTCTAAAGGAGGCATACAAAAATGTTCCTTTTTTCGAGAGCAAATACTATTGTGCAGTGCAGTACAGTCTGTATGTATGTAAACAGCTCAAGCATCGTAACAGACACACAATGCACTAACTGACCCTATCCTGTCACTAGTGCTAAAATCTGTCTATCAATTGATAACTACTTTCCTTATCCATAATAATGTCAATGTAAAACCCTAAACTCTAAATTGCTGTATTTGTAACAGAGACATCCTGTCACAGTAGTGGACAGGATGTCTCTGTTTGGGACCTTACATAGTGCCTATGACAAAATGTACATCACATTTTTAGTTTCATTTTTGCCATGGATCACAGCAAAAAACTGTTATGTACAGTGATCCCAAATATGTCTTTTTACTGAAGGAGCTGCACAAATGTGGTCATGTGAGGTCCTTAAGCCATTGAGTTGATATGGAAAGGCCTAGAGAGAAGAAAAGTAAGTGTAACTACTAATAATTAGGCTAAAATGGTGCACCATAGAGTAAGAATGTTCATATCGGGTAATCTCAGTGCTTACCCTAGTATTCACGGTTTAACCTGGATGACCTGGACTGCTGAAGGGGATCCACCAGGCCACTAGCTGTCCCAAGTCTCTGTTTAAATGACTGCTGGCTTATGGGGGTCAAAAGACACCAGTGTGGAACACCAAGAATTCAAGCAAAATCATAGTCAGGAAAAGGCCGAGGTCAGGGTAGACAGAATATATGAAATCCAGTAAACAGTCTGAGGTTAGGACAGTCAGTATGGAGATCAAACCGAAGCCAGGATATGCAAAGAATGGTCATTATCCAAGAAACAGGCAGGAGTCAGTACATGGGCAAACATAAACAACACACTTTTTCAGGAACTAGCAAACTTGAAACAATTGCTCGGACACCTGCTCACAGGGAAAGGTGCCTTAAGTACCCCTGGGTGACCAGCCATTGGCTAGGGAAGAATAGTGCTGGCCCTTAAAGAGCCAGGGAGAGAATGTATCTCCAACGAGCAGCAAGAAACAGTGTAGCAAGAAGCAGGCTGGCGCCTGCATGAAGGGCCAGGAAGCTACTTCAATGAATAGAGCCTCCGAGGAGGAAAGAAGAGAGGAACAGCGGGTCCGAGCTGCCGGAGAGAAGGTTAGCCAACAGGCAACCATACCCGCCATCGAGAGTGGAGTAAGAGAGGAGTAACCACCAGACAACAGATACTTGACTCAGAAATGTGCTTATTAACCCCTTCCCGACCAGGCCAGGTTTTTAAAGATGGCGCGCACTACTGAGCAGAGCGGACACCATAGCCGCTGGGTGCCAGGTGTTTCTTATAGCAGACACCCATGGCCAATGTCCACAAGCGGCGGTAATGCTGGCCGTGGACATTTTACACTTAAGATGCCATTGTCAATCCTGACCATGCATCCGAGCGTGCTGATGCTCCAGGCTCCCCAGCAAGGCGATCCGAGGAGCTGCAGCTTGTGTTCAGCAGCCCTTGTCTTTGTGAATGACAGGAGGCTGTTGCATAGTATTGCATAGAAACTGGTCATTTTCTCATAAACTCCAATGCTAATGCCTTGGGGTCTATCAAAATAGCAATCTAATGATTGCTTGTTATAGTTCCCTATATGAGCGATAAAAAAGTGTAAAAAAATAAAAAATAAAGTTAAAAAAATATATATAAAAATGCAAATCACCCCCTTTCCCCGAAATAAAAATAAGTGAACTAAAAAAATACACAAAAATACACACAATCATGGGTGTCGCCATGTGCAAAAACACCCATAGTATAAAAATATAAAAATATCTTCACCATATGGCAAACAGAAACGGAAAAAAGTGTCAAAATAGCCAATTTGCCGTTTTTGGTCGCTTTATTCTCTACCAAAAAAATTAAATAAAAAGTCATCAAAAAGCTGTACACACCTCAGAATGGTATTAATTTAAAGTACAGATCACCCCGCAAAAAATGAGCCGCCATACAGCTTACAAAAAAGTTATAGGGGTCAAAATATGGGGTCAAAACGCAAGAACTGCTCCGTTTTATTGCACATTGAACGTTGTAAATAAAAACCCGTAAAACTGGCGGAATTGCTTTTTTTTTTGCAATTTCACCCCATTTGGAATTTTTGCCCGCTTCTCACTATCCCACCATCATATGCAGTATTAAATGGTGGCGTTGGATTAAGTACAACTTGTCCCGCAAAAAACAAGCCCTCATACAGCTATGTAAATAGAAAAATCAAAAAGTTGTGGCTCTGGGAAGGCAGGGAGCGCAAAACAAAAATGCAAAAACTAAAAAAACACCGGGGTAGAAGGGGTTAAACCTTTCACATTCATAGCCAAAAATAAACTGACACAAAAATGAGAAACACATATGATAAATATCTATGCATTATAATTTATCTATGCAATGCCTGTATGTATAACTTTATTTGCAACAAACGAATTTGTGTAAGATATTTCATTATACATTATACATTTTAATGTTGAGATTTGCCTTTCATTTCAGTGGATCCGAATTTCTATTATATTATCATCCAGTGGCTTGCAATGGTTTCTTTGATCCATATTTTGCTTTCACAATTAATTAGCGAGGCAGAAGGATTAACTAACTTGCATAACTACCTGTTGGCCTGTACACTTGATTTAAGCTTTATCAAATGTCATTGGTCTACGTGGTGCCTAGAGATAAAAGGGACCATTCACTTCAAGGGGTCCGCAAAAAAAAAAAAAGGAAGTTACTCCGTGTACATTCCATTTCCCTATGTCCGCATGTCCCTTCCTGAAAAAAAATAGAACATGTCCTATTATTGTCCGCATTACAGATAAGGATAGTACTGTTCTATTAGGGGCCAGCTGTTCCGTTCCGCAAAATGTGGACTGCACGCAGACGTCATCCGTATTTTTTGTGGATCCGTTTTTGAGGACTGCAAAATACATAAATATTTTATCATTAATATTATAGTTGTCAACAATATGGACAGCCGTCACAGAACTTAAAAGATTTATCATTAGCATTTTGCAAAACAAAGATATCTAAAACAGATTTCTACAGCATGAGAAGGAAAACAGCATTGCTTAACCCCATAAGGACCCATGACGTACATGTACATCATATCTAGCCATGACATCAGGACCAGTGACGTACATGTACGTCATGCTGATCGGGCAGGTGCAGGAGCTGCGCCCACCCCATCAGCGGCAGGGGTCCGGCAGTCACTGATAGCCAAACCCTTGCTGTATGCGCCGGCATCAGTGAAAACACTGATGCCGGCACATTAAGGGTCCATTCACACGTCCGTGTGTGTTTTGCGGATCCACGGATCCGCCGGATCCGCAAAACACGGACATCGGCGATGTGCGTTCCGCAAATTGCGGACTGCACATTGCCGGCACTCTCATAGAAAATGCAATTGCGGACCCGGCCGGGACATCGTCTGTCCCCATTGAAATTAATGGGTCCGCAATTCCGTTCCGCAAATGCGGAACGGAATTGCGGACGTGTGAATGGAGCCTAACCCTCGAACTGCCGTTGTCAGCGCTGACCGCGGCACATGCGGGATCCTGCCGGGAGCGGGGTGGCCATCGGGTCCCTGCGCTGCTGTGATGGGGACCTGATGGCAGGAAAGGCAGCCCGATGGGGCGTTTCTGTAAACTACAGAATCAGGGTAATAAATATTGAGTTTTGTTTGGCTTTTAACCCTTGCTTTGCTACTGGAAAAAATGGATTTAAAATGGAAAATCTGCCAAAAAAGTGAAAATCTGAAATTTCATCTACATTTTCCTTTAATTCTTGTGGAACGTTTGTAAAATCTGTTTTGAATACCTTGAGGGGTGTAGTTCCTAAAATGGGGAAATTTATGGGTGGTTTCTATTATGTAAGCCTCACAAAGTGACTTCAGACCTGAACTGGTCCTTAAAAAGTGGGTTTTGGAAATTTTCTGAAACATTTCAAGATTTGCTTCTAAACTTCTAAGCTTCTAACGTCCCCAAAAAAAAGAAAATGTCAATATACAAAATTATCCAAACATGAAGTAGACATATGGGAAATGTAAAGTAATAACTATTTTAGGATGCATCACTATCTGTTTTAAAAGCAGAGAAATTGAAATTTTGAAAATTGCTAATTTTTCCAAATTTTGGGTAAATTTGGTATTTTTTTTATAAATAAAAATGAATTATTTTGACTCAAATTTACCAGTGTCATGAAGTACAATATGTGATGAGAAAACAGTCTTAGAATGAGGTTGGATAAGTAAAAGCGTTTTAAAGTTATCACCACATAAAGTGACACACGTCAGATTTGCAAAAAATGGCCTGGTCCTTAAGGTGAAAATGGCCCGGTCCTGAAGGGATTAAGTACTTAGGCTAGTTTCACACTAGCGTTTACATTTTCCGGTATTGAGATCCGTCATTGTCAATGGTGACAAAACAGAACTGAACTGAACAGAATGGAATGCTTCAAAATTCTATAATAAAGATAATACAACCGTATCCGTTCATTACAGTTGTAGATGGTTGTATTATCAGTGATGAAAGCGTTTTTGCTGATCCCTGCCGGGTCAGGCACAAATGTAAGTGTGAAAGTAGCCTTACAAAGGCTTTCAGTTTGCAATCTTTTTTTGCTGAAGGGCTTATGCACATGACTGTATTATAAATTTATGTGATATGAATACACAATGCATGACCCATAACCTGCTTTGGTCTCATTCTGTATATTTGTATCTTCAAATTGTGCACAACATACAGAGGTATTATCTAGAGATTAGCAAATTTTTCAAAAATTCGTTTTGCCAGTTCGCTGAACTTTTCGGGAAAAATTTGGTTGGATCCGAATATTTTCGTGGCGCATTACGTTAAAAAGCGGCTATTTCTTGGCTGCTGAGAGCCTTTATAGGGGTGTAGAACACTGTGCCTTGCAGTAAAACGCATAGGAAGTCTGTTTTGGTCCGTATGACATGCAGATGACAGGCATCGCCCTTAGAATCACTGCATACTTATTTGGGCGGTTACGGGGCCATAAGGCCCCTTTCACACGAGCGTGTCCAGATTAGGTCTGGATGCGTTGCGGATGCGTTCAGTGACAACTGTGCGATTTCACAGGCAAAGTCATTCAGTTTTGCCTGCGATTGCATTCAGTTGTTCAGTTTTTTCCGCGCGGGTGCAATGCGTTTTACTGCGTTTTTCAAGCGCGTGATAAAAAACTGAAGGTTTACAAACAACATCTCCTAGCAACCATCAGTGAAAAACGTAACACACCCGCACTTGCTTGCGGATGCAATGCGTTTTTCACGCAGCCCCATTCACTTCTATGGGGCTAGGGCTGCGTGAAAAACGCAGAATATTGAACATGCTGCGATTTTCACGCAACGCACAAGTGATGCGTGAAAAAAAACACTCATGTACACAGCCCCATTAAAGTGAATGGGTCAGGATTCAGTGCGGGTGCTATGCGTTCACGTCACGCATTGCACCCGCGCGGAAAACTCACCCGTGTGAAAGGGGCCTAACTCTAGTATGAACTCAGCCTTAGGGTCCATTCACACGTCCGCAATTCTGTTCCGCATTTGCGGAACGGAATTGCGGACCCATTATTTCAATGGGGACAGACGATGTCCCGGCCGGGTCCGCAATTGCGGATCCGCACTTCCGGGTCTGCAATCGCGTTCCCAAAAAAAAAAAAACATGTCCTATTCTTGTCCGCAATTACGGACAAGAAAAGGCATTTTCTATGAGAGTGCCGGCGATGTGCGGTCCGCAAATTGCGGAACGCACATCACCGATGTCCGTGTTTTGCGGATCCGCGGATCCGTGGATCCGCAAAACACACACGGACGTGTGAATGGACCCTTAGGCCCCTTGCACACGACAGTATTTTGCGGACCGTATACTGGCAGTTTTTTCAGTTCAGTATACTGACAGTATACTGAACCATCACTTCAATTGGTCTGCAAAAAATACTGAAGTGTCTCCGTATGCCTTCCGTTTCCGTTTTTCCATTTTTTCTGTTCCGTTTAAATATAGACCATGTCCTATTTTTGTCCGCAAATCACGTTCAGTGGCTCCATTCAAGTCAATGGGTCCGCAAAAAAAACGGAAAGCATACGGAAAGGCATCCGTATGTCTTCCGTATCCGTTCAGTTTCTGCTGAACAATCTATTGAAAATTTTAAGACCACCCCAATTTTCATTATGGAATTAATGTATACTGTATATACCAAACGGAACGGAACAACGGAACTAAAACGGAAAAAAAACGGAAGAAAAAAACGGAAAAACCGATCCGTTATAAACGGACAGCAAAACACTGAAAAAAAAATACGTTCGTGTGCAAGAGGCCTTACAGGTAGATGTTAGCGTCAAGAAGAAGCTCATTCCTTTTGCACTGTCGTGAACTGATTCCACATAGATGTCTACAGAACCTGTTCTATTAAACGCTTATACAAGTAGAGCCGCCCCTGACAGAGTGGAGAGGGTGTCAGCAGTAAGTTTGTGTTGACGTTACTGATTCATTTTCCCCATTCTCTGATCCGTCAGAACAATTACCCAGAAAAAACGGATACTGTCTGTGGAGCATACGCCTTCACTCGGTTAGCATTTGCTCAATAATCCATCAGTATTGCTAAAGGCAAAAAAAAAACGGAGTGGATCTAAAACAGAGATGACACATGAATGGCATATTTGCATGTCTTCTGTGTTTTCTACCCACTCCTGCGTTTGGCTACTTCTGCCAATTCTGATGGGACCAAACAGGCCTTAAAGCTGCTACACAGACAGGATCCGTTGTGCGTCTCGCATGAGGAGGCCACAGAGCGGCACAATGACAGAGTCTGGAGGTGGCGGCAGCATGAGTAGGCCACAGAGTTGCACAATGACAGAGTCTGGAGGCTGCAGCAGCATGAGGAGACCACAGAGCAGCATAATGATATAGTCTGGAAGTGGTGGCAGCATGAGTAGGCCACAGAGCGGCACAATGAAAGAATCCACATATAACTGGAACGGTGAACGCTGAGTATATTTTTCTTTTTCCACATATATACGCCCCTAAAGGTATTTTAACAGAGGGTTATAGGCTGTCAGTTTCAAAAAAACGACGGCGCCTGAGGCGGAGTGATCTGAAGTGAACAGGATGCAGTAGAGGAAGTAGGTCTGTGCTGGAAGAGCGAGAGGCGGTCCTCGTGCGGTTTCTGTGCAGCAGAAAAGTCCCCGTAGTGTCCAGTAAGCAATACCGCAGATAGATGCGGGCTGGTGTGAATTAGTTCGCATTTTTGTGCAGGGTTAGTGTATAGTGTATTCCACTGTATTGGTGCGCCGCTCTCATGGATGTCGTCACATAAGCGTGCAGTGTGTGAAACATAAATACAGAATTTCACCACAACGTAATACAGTCCATACCACAAAAGGACATATAACTGCATCGCTGAATATATCTTGTATTTTCTACAGAAATACGCCAATATAGGCTTAACCACATATAACTGCAACAGTGAACGCTAAATATATTTTTATTTTCCTACTGATATACGTCATTTAAAGTTTTTCAAGATATAAGTGCAACAGCGAATGGCGAATGTATATTTCTTTTTCTACTGATATACGTAACTAAAGGTTTTTCAAAATATAAGTGCAGGAGCGAATGGCGAATGTATATTTATTTTTCTACTGCTATACATCAATAAATATTTTTCAAGTTATAAGTGCAGCAGCGAATGTCGAATGTATATTTCTTTTTCTACTGATGTACGTCAATAAAGGTTTTTCTACATATAAGTGCACCAGCGAATGGCGAATATATATTTATTTTTATGCTGCAATGCACCAGTAAAGGCTTTACCAGATATAACTGCAACAGTGTACTGAGAATATATTTTTCTTGTAGTACTGAAATACGTCCCTATACACTTTCACCAGAAATAACTGCAGAAGTGACCTGAGAATATATTTTTCTTGTTGGTGTGAAATAGGTCATTATGCGCTTTCAACAGAAAACTATTAAAGAGTGAACTGCGCATATATTTTTCTTGTAGTACTGAAATACGCCCCTATACTCTTTCATCAGAAAAAAATGCAGAAGTGACCAGACAAAATATTTTTCTTGTTGGACTGAAATACGCCCCTACATGCTTTCACCAGAAATAACTGCAGCAGTGCAGTGCATATATATATATTTTTCTTTTTTTACTGTAATACGCCCCTATACGCTTTTGCCAGAAATTACTGCAACAGTGCAGTGCGTATTTATTTTTCTTGTTGTACTGAAATACGCCCCTATACGCTTTCACCAGAAATAATTGCAACAGTGCAGTGTGTATATATATATTTTTCTTTTTTTACTGTAATACTCCCCTATGCGCTTTTAACAGAAATAACTGCAGCAGTGCAGTGCGTATATAGTTTTCTCTTTTTTTTACTGTAATACACCCCTATACGCTTTCAACAGAAAAAACTGCAGAAGTGAAATGCGTATATATTTTTCTTGTAGTACTGAATAAGATACTAAGATATAAGCCACTAAAGGCTTTTGAACATAACACTTGCAGCCCAATAACAAAAAGCTGAAATGAAAGAGCTGTCTAATGACTATTTGGATCCCAAAATAATATTTCCCTGCACTTTTAAATCACTTTCCTATCAATGTCCCTAGTGCTTTTTCACGTCTCTCCCTGCACTAAGATGCTGTGAAATGATTCCTCCCTAATAGGGTCCATTCACACGTCCGTGTGTGTTTTGCGGATCCACGTATCCGCGGATCTGCAAAACACGGACATCGGCGATGTGCGTTCCGCAATTTGCGGACCGCATATCGCCGGCACTCTCATAGAAAATGCCTTTTCTTGTCCGCAATTGCGGACAAGAATAGGACATGTTCTATTTTTTTCGGGAACGCGATTGTGGACCCGGAAGTGCGGATCCGCAATTGCGGACCCGGCCGGGACATCGTCTGTCCCTATTGAAATTAATGGGTCCGCAATTCCGTTCCGCATATGCGGAACAGAATTGCGGACGTGTGAATGGACCCTTAGAGTTGAGCGACCTTCTGTTTTAAGTTCGTTTTCCAAAGTTCGGGTTCGGGTTATGGATTCCGCTACCACAGACCATAATAGCATTTGGAATACATAAGGGGATTCTTCAATGAACCCGAACCTTGAACAACACGGAGGACCTGGGGTGACATCACCGTCATGTGATCAGTGCAGGGGGCGTGGCTCAGTACTGGATTGGATAAGAGGTCGTAGGCTACCACCTGGATAACCCGAACCCGAACTTTGAAAAACGAAGTTCGCTCAACTCTACTCCCTATCCTTTCCCTGCACCTATAAATCCTTTTTTCTGTCTTTTTTCCACTTGCTGTCCCTAGCGCCTTTACACGTCTGTCCCTGCACTCTGAACGCTGGAAAATGTCTGACTGACCGCCGTATTTATAGGGCTGTGACCAGGGCCGGACTGGGGATAAAAACCAGCCCTGGAAAAAGTTGCATACCAGCCCCACAGCACTGCGTCGTTATTTACTTGTTTATAAAACTCGTTTATTTTTAAAACACGTGTGTAAACACGAATATGAACTTTGCCCCACAATAGCTCTTTTTTAGAACCCCCATTGTTCCTATTATCACAGTAGACCAACTTTTCCCAACCAGGATGCCTCCAGCCGTTGCAAAACTACAACTCTCAGCATGCCCAGACAGCGTTTGGCTGTCAGGGCATGCTGGGAGATGTAGTTTTGCAACAGCTGGAGGTATCCTGGTAGGAAAACACAGTAGAGTGCGGATGACACACTGTTATGGGGGGATCTGTGGATGACACTGTTATAGAGCTTTGTGGATGTCACTGTTATGGGGGGATCTGTGGATGACACTGTTATGGGGGATCTGTGGATGACACACTGTTATGGAGCTCTGTGGATGACACTGTTATGGGGGATCTGTGGATGTCACTGTTATGGGGGATCTGTGGATGACACTGTTATGGAGCTCTGTGGATGACACACTGTTATGGGTGGATCTGTGGATGACACTGTTATGGAGGGGATCTGTGGATGTCACTGTTATGGGGGATCTGTGGATGACACTGTTATGGGGGATCTGTGGATGACACACTGTTATGGGGGATCTGTGGATGACACTGTTATGGGGGATCTGTGGATGACACACTGTTATGGGGGATCTGTGGCTGACACTGTTATGGGGGATCTGTGGATGACACACTGTTATGGGGATAATTTCACACCTGCGGCATGGCTATCCGGCCTATCTGGGCTGTTCACCTGCCGGATCCGCCATGCCGCAAGTACCCATGCAGTGCCGTGCTGCCATTCTGTCCCCATTGACTATAATTGGGGCAGAGGATCGAGCTATGGCCAGCACGGCAGAGATCACTGGACTAAAAAGTTGGACATGCAGTACTTTTTAGTCCGACGATCTCTGCCGTGCACTGCCATGATGCGCTGTAGCTCCGCCCCCCGCCCCATTATAGTCAATGGGGACAGAGTGGCAGCACGGCACTGCACGGGTACTTGCGGCATGGCAGATCCGGCGGGTGAACAGCCTGGATACGCCGGATAGCCATGCCGCAGGTGTGAAATTACCCCCATAAGAGTGTGTCATCCACAGATCCCCCATAAGAGTGACATCCACAGATGGATCCCCCATAACAGTGTCATCCACAGATGGATCCCCCATAACAGTATCATCCACAGATCCCCCATAACAGTGTGTCATTTGAACTTATCACATTTTTGAATTGTATAAGGAAGGCTGCCTTATGCTATTTGTGAGGCAGGATGGAATCAAGGCAGCGACAGTCACTTACTTGAGGATTGGTAAAGAATAAATAATTCTTTTTCTAGTCTTCTTTACTGATCAGGGGCTGGGGCAGGGGCCAGTAGACACAGGGCCTCAGCACACCACCTCACACCAGCTAGCACTGGCACTGCAGCGGCCGCTCCGCCCCCAGCACCTGCAGCCACCAGCCAGGTATTACTGCGCGGCCGCCGCCGGGCACGGCCCGGGCAGCAGTAAGTAAGGGGCCAGCCACAGCCTGCAGCCGGAAATCACAGGGGGGAGAAGAGCGGTTCGGAGCGCACACTGCAGGCACAGCAGGCATCAGACAGATTCCTCCCAGGTCGGCCGGCCGGCCGTGCGCGCGAGTCACGCCAGCAGTGCAATGTGCCTGCGGCTGGCCGTGCGGCAGTCAGGGCTAGTGGCCTACCGGGAATTTTCCCGGTATCCCGGTAGGCCAGTCCGGCCCTGGCTGTGACATCATAGGAATGGCTGGCTGCTGATTGGCTGCATGCAGGCATGTCAATCTGGGTGATCCCACCTTCCCAGAGTTCCTTGCCCTAGGTCCTCAGTCCTCACACATGTAGCCACCATTTTAGGAAAATTGCGATTCGTTATAACGAAGCGTGAGGAAATTCGCATTCGTGAATCTAATTTTTCCTGAAATTCTAAACAAATTCCACTTCGTCAGCTTCGATTTGCTCATCTCTAGTGTTATCCCACACATTTTGTATAAATCTGTGAAAAAATTATTGCATTCCATTGCATATCGTAATATGGAGGTAGTAACCCCAGAAGCATTGCTTGCCACAATTATGTTCTTCAATTTTAAAAGGGGTGCTAGTTAGTGATGAGCGGCAGGTGCCATATTCGTTTTCGACTAAATTCGCGAATATTCGAATGAATATTCGTTTCATATTCGTCGAAATCGAATATTCGTCATTTTTTCTAGTTATCGCGATTAACATGCGATTTAAATAATCGCATATTGCGATTTGTACTTAAGGCTACTTTCCTATTGGTTTCATATCTAGAATTAGCGAGGATGACGAATATGACGAATGTATTCGTCTATTCCTCAAAACGAAGATAACGAAGTATTCTACATCTTCGTTTTAGCTACCTATTCGTCAACTTCGCTAATTCTAGCAATCAAATAGGAAGGTTGACTATAGAGAGTGAGACAGCTGTAGTTAAATTCGCTATGCGATTTTTTTTTTTTTAATAAATAGAATACTTATAATAATTTTATCAAGTAATATAATTATTGTATTAAAAAAAAAATCGCATAGCTAATTTAACACAGCTGTCTGGTAAGTCAACCTTCCTATTTGATTGCTAGAATTAGCGAATAGCGAAGTTGACGATGACGAGACGAATAGGTAGCTAAAACGAAGATGTAGAATACTTCGCTATCTTCGTTTTGAGGAATATGACGAATACATTCAGTCATATTCGCTATTCGCTAATTCTACCAAGCCAACCATAACTTCTGTGCTCATGGAGCGTCCCCATCACCATGGGAACGTCTCCATATACTTAAATGTACTGTCGGATTTGAGGAATTACGTTGAAATCGCAATGCGATTAATTCAAGTTATATTAATCGCATTGCGATTTCAACTTAGAGCTGGGTTTATAATGGGTCAGCTTGCTAGAATTAACGAAGTTAACGAATATGGAATATAGCAGCAGTGTTAAGTTGAAATCGCAATGCGATTAATTTAACTTAAAGTATTCGCATTGCGATTTCAACTTAGCACTGCTAGTGCATAGCTATTAGCTATACTCCATATTCGTTAATTCTAGCCTATGTAAGATAGCAGTGCTAAGTTGTAATCGCAATGCGATTAATATAACTTGAATTAATCGCATTGCGATTTCAACGTAATTCCTCAAATCCGACAGTACATTTTAGTATATGGAGATTCTCCCATGGATGGGGACGCTCCACATGAGCACGGAAGTCGGCAGAAGCGGCAACGGGCACTGACTAGAGCAGCCAGGAAGCCAGGAATCCTCAGGACAGGTAAGAACTACTTTTGGGAAGTAGGAAAGAAAAAAATATAACTAAAAAAAAAAAAAAAAAAACGAATATTCGAAATAGCGAATTTATAGCGCTATATTCGAAATATTCGCGAATTAGCGAAGTGCCGATATTCGCTAAAAAAATTCGCTTTTCGAATATTCGCGCTCAACACTAGTGCTAGTAGATGAAAACAGATAAAATAGAACATTTTTTGACATCCGTTATTCACTGGTGGTGTGAATAACCCCATAGACTGCCTTTGTTCGGACATGTGATGGCTAGTAAACGTTCGTCACACTTGCGATTTCCACTGCCATGTGAATGTAGCCTAACCCAGATACACTAGGGTTGCCACCCAGTTAGTAAGTATGCCTGCATAACTAATACCAGTAGTCTAGTGCTAGTAATACATTATTGCCAGTAAAAATGTACGTCTTCCCGACATCTTCCCGACGTCCTCCAAGTGCCAGCAGTCGGCCGTGTCAGCTCAGAGCTGACTATCCCTTCAAGACTTGATAAAGGGGTACTAGAGACCCCGAAACGCGTTGTCTAACCATTTCAATAAAGAACCGTATGTTTTGAATGAGCAAGTGCGCCTGTCGTGCTGTCCCTCGCTTCGACCCTTTGGGCCCAGCATTCCCTTTGATCGCACCCTCGGGCGTGTTTGGCAACCGCCCAAGGCATCCGGACAAGCTTCGGCTGCACTGCCTATCCAACGCTCTTATTGTGGTTGTGCCCAATTGAGACACAACTGGAATAGGTGAGCAAGGTTCCATACATTCTATATCAATTGCTGACTTTTCACTGACATTATCACCCTATGAGCGCCTCTCTCTTTTGATTGCCTTGTGTTCTAACGCTATGATCCTAAAGAGCAGAACAGAGAGAACCCTTTAGCTGTCCAATCAGCCTTATAAACCTCTATCTGGAACTGCTCTGATTATTGCAGGAAGGTAACAGGAAGCTGAACACTAACCAACAAACAAGATTCACTTTCCTGTAAAAAAAAAAAAACAAGACCCCACTGGAGCCTAGGGAGCTTAGACATTAGGTATACCCTAACCCTAACCCCTTTACCACCTAGAATGTATTAACCCCTAACCTAGATTAAATATTACATTAAACCATTCACAACCTTAAAGCAACAGGAATGTTCACCTTATCCCTTCTCTGCCAGACCACCAGGAAGGTTGACACTACCCCTGAACTACCCTAGAACACCAGTAATCGGCCATTAATCCTTTCACTAGACCACCAGATATACTAATACTTATATTAATCCCTGTTCTAGGTGTTTGCATCAATCCCTTCATGACCCTAGACCACAAGGCCTCTTTAATGACCTAGAACACCAAGAATGTTGCCACTAATCCCTTCAGTATCTACAACATAAGAAGACATTAACCCTTTAACTAACCTAGACCATTAGAGAATTTGTGTCACTTCAGTAAATGTCATTTATCATGTAGAGAAACAAGCCACTTACTAATGTATTATTATCCATATTGCTTCCTTTGCTGGCTGGATTCATTTTTCCATCATATTGTACACTGCTCGTTTCCATTTTTACGACCACCCTGCAATCCATCAGCGGTGGCCATGCTTGCACACTATAGGAAATAGTGCTGGCTTCTCTGGTGGCCGGGACTGTGGTAGCGCACATAGGCTAGTGCTTTTTCTATAGTGTTCCAGCACGACCACTGGATTGCAACGTGGGCGTAACAATGAGCAGTGTATAATGTAATGGAAAAATGTATCTAATAATTATTAATAATAATAATTAATATGGACAATCACATTACATTAGTAAGTGCCTTGTTTTAACTTTTTCTACATGATAAATGATGTTTGCTAAAGTGACACAACTAGGGATGAGTGAACCTGGTGAAGTCCGGGTTTGGCTGAACTTCAGGTCAAAGTTCGGGTTCGGGACCCGAATGTGACCCAAACACTGAACCCGAACCCTATTAAAGTCAATGGGGACCCGAACTTCACTTTATTATTTTCCGTTATAACATGGTTATAACGGAAAATAATAGCATTCTTAAGATAGAATGTTAAATAAAATGGCCATTGAGGGGTTAAAAATAATAAAAAAATACTCTTCTTTCTATAGGACCTGCAAAAGGACCTGCGATGACGTCACCACACGTGGTGAGCACAGTGACATCATCACAGATCCTTTTGCAGGTCCTGAAGAAAGAAGAGGATAAACCGGCTGCGTGATCACGTGGAAGAGGTGAGCACCTAAATGGCCATTTTATTTAGCATTCTGTCTTAAGACCATGTTATAACGGAAAATAATAAAATCACCTGAACACCAAACCCAAACCCAAACTTCAGTGAAAAAATCCGGGTTCGGGTCCGGGAACCCGAATTCACAAAGTTCGGTATAAACCCAAATTTTGCAGTTCGGGTTCGCTCAACCCCTTTAACCCCTTCTACCCCTGGTCAGTATTCGCTCTTCTGCCCAGGCAATTTTTTGCAAATCTGACATGTGTCACTTTATGTGGTAATAACTTTAATACGCTTTTACTTATCCAGGCCATTCTGAGTTTGTTTTCTCCTCACATATTGTACTTCATGACAGTGGTAAATTTTAGTCCAAAAATTTCATTTTTATTTATAAAAAATATCAAATTTACAAAAAATTGAGAAAAATTTGCTAATTTGCAGATTTCGATTTATCTACTTTTATAATAGATAGTAAGTAATACCTCCAAAAATATTCATTATTTTACATTCCCCATATGTCAACTTCATGTTTGGATCATTTTATTAATGCTATTTTATTTTAGGGGATGTTAGAAGGCTTAGAAGTTTAGAAGCAAATCTTGAAATTTTTCAGAAACTTTCCAAAACCCACTTTTTAAGGACCAGTTTAGGTCTGAAGTCACTTTGTGAGGTTTACATAATAGAAACCACCCAAAAATGACCCCATTTTAGAAACTACACCCCTCAAGGTATTCAAAACTGATTTTTACAAACTTTGGTAACCCTTTAGATGTTCCACAAGAGTTAATAGAAAATGGAGATGAAATTTCAAAATTTCTATTTTTTGGCAAATTTTCCATTTTAATCCATTTTTTTCCAGTAACAAAGCAAGGATTAACATCCAAATGAAACTCTATATTTATTGCCCTGATTCTGTGGTTTACAGAAACACCCCATATGTGGTCATAAACTGCTGTATGGCCACACGGCAGGGCACAGAATGAAACGCCATATGGTTTTAGGAAGGTAGATTAAGCTGAAATGGTTTTTACATGCCATGTCCCATTTGAAGCCCCCCTGATACACACCTACAGTAGAACCTCAAAAAAGTGACCACATTTTGGAAACTACAGAATAAGGGGCCAGTTTTATTGGTACTATTTTGGGGTACATATGATTTTTAATTGCTCTGTATTACGTTTTTTGTGGGGCGTTAACCAAAAAATGGATGTTTTTGCACTGTTTTTATATTTAATTTTTTACAACGTTCATCTGACAGGGTAGATCATGTGCTATTTTTATAGAGCAGGTTTTTACGGACGCAATGATATCAAATATGTCTACTTTCTAAGTTTGTTTCAGTTTTACATAATGAAGCATTTTTGAAAAAAAAATTTTGTTTTTGTGTCGCCATTTTCTGAATGCCCTTTTTTTATTTTTCTGCTGATCGTTTTGTGCAGGGACTCGTTTCTTGCAGGAAGAGTTGACATTTTTATTGGTACCATTTTTGGGTACATATGATTTTTTGATCAATCATTATTACATTTTATGGGGCAAGGTAACCAAAAACTTGGTTGTTTTGGCGCAGTTTTTATTTATTTATCTTTACAGCATTTACCTGAGGGGTTAGGTCATGTGTAGAGATGAGCGAACACCTGGATGTTCGGGTTCGAGAGGTTCGGCCGAACTTCCGGAAAATGTCCGGGTTCGTGATCCGAACTCAACCCGAACTTCATCCCGAACCCGAACCCCATAGAAGTCAATGGGGACCCGAACTTTTGGGCACTAAAAAGGCTGTAAAAGACACCCAGAGGGATAATATACCGCAATAAACGCATTGCGATTACAACTTTGAGCTAACGATCACCATGGGAACGCCTCCTCCAGTAGAATGTACTGTCGGATCTGAGAATTAAGTTGAAATCGCAATGCGATTCTTATTTATTTGCTTAATTGCATTGCGATTTCAACTTAGCATTGCTAAATAATTCCATCCATATCGTTAACTTACTGAGTCAGTAAGTTAACGAATATCGATGGAATTATTTAGCAATGCTAAGTTGAAACGGCAATGCGATTAAGCAGATATATAATAATCGCATTGCGATTTCAACTTAATTCTCAGATCTGACAGTACATTCTACTGGAGGAGGCGTTCCCATGGTGATCGGTAGCTCAAAGTTGCAATCGCAATGCGATTAAGCAAATACATAAGAATCGCATTGCGATTCCAACTTTTTAGTACTCAACTTTTAAAATCGTACACCACTTTAAGTTCCAAAGTTGCAATCGCGTTCGAATAGAACTTAAAGCTGTCTCTTAGTCAGTTTTAGTATTGGTGTGCTGTAATAGAAGTTACATTCGTACGCGAATATAACTTAGAGCAATACAGTCAACTTTACACTGTTAGTTTTATTATCGCGATAATACAACTATTCAAGAATCGTGTACGTGCGTCTGTACGTGTTTGCGTTACCTCGGACACTATTCTATTTTGCCAGCAACAGCTGAAACCACTGATTTATGGTATTGCTATTTTGGCAATTGAATTTAACCCCAGAAAATAATCTATCCTTTGCCAGACAGCAGACAGTATTATACTTGTCTAGCCAAAGCTGGAACACCAGATTTAGGGGATTGGTATTTGGGCAATTGTATTTAACCCCTTAATAAAATATAGAAATTTCTTTCCTGAGTTTCTAGGGGTGACAATTAGCACAGCCAAGCCCCTGATGTAGGATATAGCAAAAAAAAAACTAGTATTGATGGATTGATGGACTTGGTGGCAGCTTCTTCTGGCGCACCACAAGTCACAAAATGGCCGCCGATCAACCCAGAAAATAAGTGACAGAAAAACGCTCTGTGCAGCCTAAAAACCAGCGAGCAAGTAACTAGCAGAAGTTCAATGATTCTCAGCTGTAAATTGATCCGTTCATTAGGTGCTGTTGCTGAATTTAACCTGCCTAATCTCGCCCTGACAGAAGCTGCGTCCTCTCCCTACACTAATCAGAGCAGTGTGACGTGCGGCGCTACGTGACTCCAGCTTAAATAGAGGCTGGGTCACATGCTGCACTTGGCCAATCACAGCCATGCCATTAGTAGGCATGGCTGTGATGGGCTCTTTGGGCAAGAAGTAAAACGCTAGCTGATTGGCTGCTGTGCAGCCCTTCAGAAAGCGGGAAGTAATCGACGAACACCGAACCCGAACTTTTTTGAAAATGTCCGGGTTCGGGTCCGGGTCCCGGACACCCCAAAATTCGGTACGAACCCGAACTATTCTCGAACTGTTCGCTCAACACTAGTCATGTGATCTTTTTATAGAGCAGATTGTTACAGACGTGGCAATACCTAATATGTCTACTTTTTCTTATTTATTTAAGTTTTACACAATAATAGCATTTTTGAAACCGAAATAATGATGTTTGAGTGTCTCCATAATCTGAGAGCCATAGCTATTGAATTTTATTACCGATTGTCTTAGGTAGGGTCTCATTTTTTGAAGAATGAGGTGATGGTTTGATTTGCACTATTTTGGGGGATATATGCCTTTTTCATCGCTTGGTGTTGCACTTTATGTGTTATGTTAGATGACAAAAAAATTGCTTTTTAAGGAACTGTTTTTAATTTTTTTATTTTTTACGGTGTTCACCTGAGGGGTTAGGTAATGTGATATTTTAGCTATATAGAGATGGTTGTTACGGACCAAATATGTATATATATATTTTTATTTATTTCACTATACAATAATAGAAGTTTTGAAAAAAAAATGATGTTTTAGTGTCTCCATGTTCTGAGAGCTATTGGTTTTTTATTTTTAGAACAATTTTCTTATGTAGAGTCGGTCATAACGGATGCGGCGATACTTAATATGTGTGGGTTTTTTTCTGTTTTTTTATTATAAAATAAGGAGAAAGGGGAGTTTTTTTCTTTTTTATTTAAACTTTATTTTTTTTATTAAAAACACTTTTTTTTACTTTACTTTATTTCTGACTTTTAGGTTTGGTGGTATGATCCCCTCTGCAATGCATTATAATACATCTGTATTGTAATGCATTGCCTCTTCGTGTACTACAGTGAGTAGTACACTAACAGGTTGCCTAGGAGACCTAGCCTGAGGCTGGATCTCCTGGGCAACCGTAGAAGGCAGGTCCCGATGCCGTGCAAGACATTGGACAGCCTATGCATGGCATCGGGCTGCCTTCTCACACATTGAGCCCCTGCCACAGCAGCGCGGGGACTCGATGAGCTCCCTCACCCGACACAAACTTCAGACCGCAGCATAGAAGGGGTTAATCCGCTGGCATCGGCATTTACAGCGTTGCCAGCGGAACCTGCAGGGGCCCAGCTATCAGGGACTGCCAGACCCTTGCAGTGATCTGCCACGCGCTGCCCCGGTGCCCGCCCGATGACCATGACGTCCTATTACGTCAAATTGCATAAACACAGTGACTTCTATGACGTAATAGTACATCATTTGTTGGGAAAGGGTTAAGGATAAACTCTTAACAGCAATATCAAAGGTTGGTGTGGTTTAACCAAGAACACCTATCAAGTACAACTACTCCACACCATATCATTATAAAAATAAATTTTTATTATGGATACACATAGTAACAATATAAAATCACAATAGTGAAAGGTAACGAGAAGAAAAACACATAAGCCAGCATGTGCCCGGACAAAATACCCACAGATGGTAAGATACAATCCAAAACCCAGCTTAATGGTTGTTAAATACGTCCAGAGTGTACATAAATATAGATAAGATGTCACAGGACCTAATACAACACAACGCCTGGGCATGAGTGAAATATAATGCTTACATCAAGTAATAGGGGTCCGGGATCACAGCAGGCAGCACACCCAACAGCCGTTTCGCACCCTCGCTTCTTCCTGGGGCTAAGGATGTTGGTATTAACCCTTTCACTAGATATTAGATAATAAATATTAGATAATAAAAGGTCTTTATGTGAAGACACTATATCCTTCTTCTCAAAAATCACACCACTTCATCAGTAGAAAACACATGTATACCTACAAAAGCACACACCCACAAATATATTATTTTATATAATTTTTTGACCTACGCAGCAAAAGCAGCATTTCAGCAACATGGTGGAACAGTATGTGTGCACACTCCTACACGTACTGACTGATGGGTCTGCCCCATTCAACTTCTGGGTCTCCAAATTGGGCACATGGCCTGAACTTGCCCTTTACGCCTTGGAGGTGCTGGCCTGCCCTGCAGCCAGTGTATTGCCTGAATGTGTGTTTAGCATGGCAGGGGGGTTATCACAGAAGACAAGCACAGCCGCCTGTCCACAGCCAATGTGGACAAGCTCACATTCATTAAAATGAACCAGGCATGGACCCCACAGGACTTGTCCATACGTTGTGCAGAATAGACATGTATACCGGCCTCACCCAGCCTTTGTTATCCTCCAGCGCACTTTCTCTTTGTCTTCTTTTCTATATTTCCCAATGTTTTGGGGTCTATCCAAATAAAAATAAAAAAGGTTAAAAACAAAAACAGTGTTGTTGGCGACTACCTTCTTAATCACCGCTTCCACCTACATTTCCTCCTCCTAGTTCAAGATTATTATTTTTAATTTTTATTTATTTTATTTTAAGTCACTTCCCTATCCACATTTGTTTGCAGGGCACTTGTCATGCTCTTATCCACATTTTGGTGCCTTTTGCAGCCCTCTCCCTTTTGCAGTTCAGGTCCCCATTGACTTCAATGGGGCTTGGGGTCAAGTTCGGGTCAATTTCGGGTCACGAACTTGAACTTTGCTATGAAGTTTGGCCGAACCCGGTGAACCCAAACTTCCAGGTGTTCGCTCAACTCTATAGGAGATGTTGTTTTTAAACCTTGAGGGGTTTTTTCACGTGCGCGACAAACACATCAAAACTGATTGAACCCACGCAGAGAAAACTGAATAACTGAACACAATTGCAGAAAAAACTGACTGAACTAACTTGCGAAACGGTGCGAGTTTCACTGTACGCATCCTGACACAATCTGTATGGTTTGTGTGAAAGGGGCCTAAGAGACTGGTGCTTCAAAAAAAAATAACATATTGCTGGCCTGTGGAACACGTGAGCGGTCACACAAATGGTTAAAGGATGTAAGGTGAGAAGGAGGTTGGGTAGTTTAAAGTCATCAAGGTAGAAAGTTTTATTGTGGAGTGAGTTCTATCCTCAGGATAGGTCATCATTATCAAATCAGCAGGGTCCCGGGTGTCGGGAATTGTATAGAAAGGAGACATTCCATTGAAGTGAATGGGACAGCTTGTAATTACACCTGCTCGCCGCTGCGATGTTGATGGCGAGCAGGTAAACAATAAATGAAATGCTGAGCTCAAGCGGATTGCAGCCTTCTCTTCAATCAGCGGATAGGTCATCAATATTAATATCCTGCAAAAAAAAAGATACATAGTGAGTTGGGAAATGCACTGAAAGAATGCATCAGGTTAATGGTCATTTATTTCAGCATTGCTGCAACTGTTCAGGGGATTTTTTCACCAAAGTCTGTTTTAAAAAATTACAGTAAATAGCTATAGAGAGCTCTCTCATCTCTGTGCCTTGTCACCCATTCCTCGGTTTTGTCAGTATGTGAATGTTGATGGCAGTGGGGCAGAGAAGCTGACTTGCGTTCTGACAGATCCGGCGGGACGGAAGTGCCTGCCGGATCCTCAGAACGCAAGTGTGAAAGAGGCCTTAGACTGTTATTAACTCTCATCTTATTCTAACCTTGATTAAAGTTGGTTTTCAGAATCCCTGAACCTCTATTTCCAGTGCTTTTTTGACAGTTGGCCCAACTGTCCTCAGGATTTTAACTGGAGGTGTGGATGCCAGAAGCTGTGTCCTACACCTTATTGCAAAAGTGCCTGGGAACCCCTTTAGTTTGCTATCCTTTGACTATAATAAATATACTGGTCCCTTTAAACTTGCTGTTTGCAGGTTGTCACTGGTCACCCCAGAGGGGCGAGCTATAGAAGTAGATTTCTCACCTCTAGGCTGAATCTTGTAGGCTTTAACCCTGGGCCATGGAGCCATCAGGGAGAGAGCAGAGAGGCAGGAGGCCTCCCTCGAGCATGCAGCTACATCATGGCTGCACTCTGACTATACTTCAGGAAGAACAGACTTCTACTCCCTCTCTCTCTGCCTAACTAGGCCTGAGCTAAGCTATATATACACTGTAACACTGCCCCCATCTAGTGGTAAGACTAGTGTAGTGCAAGCAACCTAATCGGCCTTTATGAAAGGATCTTACATAGAATCACATAGTGACATGGGAGAATATGACATGAGAGAAAGTACGGCATTCAGACATAATATATGACAATAAAACACTGTAAAACCAGTTTGCGGTGCCCCACGATCACGAGTGGGACACTGCAGACTCAATTTAAAGTAAGTTATTTACAGCCCTTCTAAACTACTTATATCACTTTCATTGGGTAGAGCAGGAATGCCCAACCTGCGGCCCTCCAGCTGTTGCAAAACTACAACTCCCAGCATGATTGGACAGCCTACAGCTATCAGCCTACAGCAGGGCATGGTGGGAGTTGTAGGTTTACAAAAGTTGGATGGCCGCAGTTTGAGCATCCCTGGGATAGAGCATGGTGCACACATAAGTGAAGCTTTTAACTGGTTAACTACAAAGATGGGCTAATAACAGTGAAGACTATTCTAAGGCCACGTTTACACAAGCGTATTCAGTCCAGGAAACACACTCTGTTTGACAGCTGAACTTCCTCAACTGGACACTGCTCCACTGAAGAGAAGCCACATCATTATAATGATCTATGATGCTGTGTGTTGTTTTGTGACCATGGGTTTACTGAACTGTAGAACACTGGTCAGGAAAGAACACAAATCATCATTCAGTTTCGAGGAGCAGTATTCAGTCCAGGAAATACAGTTGTTACACAGAGTGTGTTTCCTGGTCTAAATACACTTGTGTAAAAGTAGTCTGAATCAGTTAGCCTTGGAGGCAATTCATATTTCTTCTCGAAATTTATCTGCAGGAAGATAAATAATAAACTCTCTGTGGCAAAGTAATTTTGCACAATGAATTACTGCTCCAACACCTAAAGTGGAAAGAATCAGGCAGACATAGCTGTACCTGTCACATTGAACATTGTGTCTGAGCTAGGGTACAAGCTGCATGCTATAGAGCACTAGGAGCTGACCAAATTGATATATAGATTTGTAAGAAAATAAAAATAAAAAATCCTGCTAATTCTGGGCTTGGAAGTCAAGGAGTCTTATCATTGACTTACAGAACTCCTTGGATGACCATACATACACAGCTGTCAATCACTTCACCGGACCTCCTCTTGACTTCAAATCTAAGAACGAGCAGAAATTTAAATGAATAAAATACAAGTTATACTAAATATTTTCCCACAAAACTGCATACCAATCTGCTCTGCTCCTCATGCTGCCTGCAGATTAAACTGCATGGTTTACTTAAAATAAGGGAATTTTTACTTGCCTCATGTGGGATAAAAAGCTTGGTGGTTCCAACAGTCTTTTGACAGGAAACAGGCTTAATGGCTACAATTTCTTAGTCAGGGCATAGTCTTACATAAACACAACTGGTAAATTAGGTACACTTGGGGTCATTTATCAAACTGGTGTAAAGTTGAACTGGCTTAGTTGCCTATATCAACCAATCAGATTCCACCTTTCATTTTCCAAAGAAGCTTTCAAAAATGAAAAGTCGGATCTGATTATTTGCTATAGGCAACTAAGCCAGTTCTTCTTTATACTAGTTTGATAAATGACCCTAACGGTTTATGTGGCAGTAGGCAACTATAACAGTTCTTTTAAAGGGTTTCTGTCACCACACTTTTCGCTATTAAACAGGCTGACAATATACATGTGCAAATGTCACCTGAATGTAACTCTGCTATTCTTTTTGTTTTAGTGTGCCGCCGTTTTTGTGCAATTATAACTTGTATGCTATGCTAATTAGCCTCTAGGAACGGGGGGGGATGTTTTAACTGCTCCTAGAGGCTCCGTTCACACACCTCTTTTCACTCCCGTCTACTCTTGATTGACAAGGCCAGGCCAGCGTTGGTCTCTTCCTGCCGGCCCTGCCTGCTGGGGAAATCTCGCTGCTGCGCCGCCCCGTTCAGTATTTGTTGCAGTCGCAGTCAGGAAAGGATGCTCGCCGGCTGCCAGCTTCCTCACTGTCTCCTGTGAAAGTCAAGGAAGGCTGTCTGCCATGTCCATTATATCCAGAAAATAATCCATCCATTTTTGTAAACAGAAACATAGTATATTCACATATAGGCTGTTAATGTGATTAGAAATTCTTAAAATCAAAGGTCACTACTGTTGAATATTCAGCTAAAGCACAAGTGATTCTTTCTGCCATAGTCCACAAAAACAAGTCCGATACCTACCACAATATCACTAACGAGCAGAAATGAGTGGTTCTGTGACATTTCACAGACAGCATCATGGAGCAATATTTCCATATAAGACAGTGTGGCCTTAAGTGGGAATCTGGACTAAATAATCAACAAAATAACCTGTCTCCCACCACTGCTTTGTATGCACATACTGTATTTTAATAGGGATATTGAACAAAAAATAAAGAGGGTGCATTTCCTTATTTCACAAACTCTTTGAAATATTAACTATATATATATATATATATATATATATATATATATATATATATAGTCATGTATTGATTATATTATCAGAAAATAGTTCAGTGTGTTTAGAAAAGTTGGCAACATCCTTGAAGAGTAAAATATAGGCAAGCCACAAGAATCACACATTTGGCATAAAGATTTGTCAACAAGAAAGTTTGCACATTCACATCACACTTGGTATCCATTAAAATAAATGGAGCTGCTGAGATGGAAATCTCCAAGCTAACAGCTAAAGTGACAGAGTACTCTCTAAAGTGAGTGGACCCTTTGTTCTAGCAGTTAGTAGAGCACCCCCACCAATGCTGTTTTTCTCAGTGAAATGTTGGAGAATATAAAGTGGAGGGATTTTCTGACCAGAAAATGAGGCTTATTCATTGTATAATATTGTCTGTGTGTTCATTGTTAATTTTTTAAGTTTATGTTTATAGTTATTGAATAGTACATTTCAGTGTCTACATCCAGAGGATGAATATCTTTCCTGGTCGTGTGTGACCTGATGATCTGACGAGTACATGGCATGTTATAGTTACCAAAGCCGATTGATTTAAAAGAATTGTATTGTATGTTTTTTTTCTAAAAACTTTCTGCTATAAAATTATAATGTTTCCCTACAGGACTATACCATCACCATGTATTTTCAGCAGAGCTGGCGTGATAAGCGCTTGGCTTATACTGCCCTCCCGCTCAACCTTACTTTGGATAACCGAGTGGCTGACCAGCTCTGGCTTCCAGATACATACTTCTTGAATGATAAAAAATCCTTTCTGCATGGTGTGACAGTCAAGAACCGAATGATTCGACTGCACCCAGATGGCACTGTTCTCTATGGATTAAGGTGAGCCTTTATAAGACAAATTTTCTATGAAAGACACTCGTTGTCCACAGTAATCGCCATTCTTTTTGTAACATGCTTCCTGATTTTTTTTTACTAAATGTATGTTATTGCTTTAAAAAATTAAGTAATTTGTAAATTCTAAGACATTAGTCACTGTGTAGATAATAAGAAATTGGATTAAGAAATGTGCAGAATAATGATTGGTAAAATATAACATTTAACACCTTACAGGTAGTCTGTCAATAGTTTTGATTATAATTAGAGATGAGCGAATTGAAGCTGACGAAGTGGAATTCGTCACAAATTTCAGGAAAAATTCTATTTGCAATGAATGTGAATTTCCTCGCGCTTCATGGTAACAAATAGCAATTTTTCCTAAAATGGCTGCTACATGGGGCAAGGAACTCTGGGAAGTAGGGATAACCCATAATGCCATGCATGCAGCTAATCAGCAGCTAGCCAGCCCTGTGATGTCACAGCCCTATAAATGTGGTGGCCATCTTGGATTCCGGCCTTTTTCAGCGTTCTGAGTGCAGTGACAGACGTGAGAAGGCGCTAGGGACAGCAATAGGAAAAACCTTTTTCTGAAAAGAAACCCTGAAAAAACGATTTATAAGTACAAGGAAAGGATAGGGAGGAATTATTTCACAGCATTTTAGTGCAGGGAGAGATGTCAGAAGGCGCTAGGGACAGTGCTAGAAAAGCAATTTACAAGCGCAGGGAAAGATTATTTAGGTATCCAAATAGCCATTATACAGGTCTGTCATTCCAGCAATTTTTTCTTGTTATTGGGGTGCAAGTGCTATGTTGAAAAGCCTTTAGTGGCCTATTTCAGTACAAAAAGAAAAATATATATGCACTTCACTGTTGCAGTTATTTGTGGTGAAAGCGTTTAGTGGCCTATTTCCGTACAAAAAGAAAAATATATTTGTGGCTTTTAGGGGTGTTTTAATTTGCTTTTAATTTATTTAGCTCAGCTAAAAGTATGTCAGACAGAGAAATTCCAAGCCATGCACACAGGAGTGACAGAGGCATAAATGTTTCTGGCGCAGACAGAGGTCACAGCAGAGTAAGGGGGCGTGGCAGCAGTAGTCGCAGCCAGAGGCCTGAGCTCCCGGTGTCATCTAGCAGTCATGTCTTTACCAGCAACCCAACAGTTCTTGATTGGTTAACTCGGTCATCCACTTCATCCCAAGTGACATCAGACACCCCCAGCCAACAGTCGGTGGGTTCGTCAGACACAACCCTTAGTTGGCATGGCCTCACCTGTCCTCAACCTGCCTCTGTCCTTTGCTGTTCCCTCAGCCACAGAAGTATTGTATGCTGTGGGCTTAGCTCCACTATACAGCGAGGACAAGCTACTAGAGGACAGTCAGCAGCTACTGCCCAGCCAAGATCAGAGGAGACATCTGCAGCGCAGCTTCCTCCGCTAGGCGGGCAAGTAGTGATGAGGAGAGTGGCGTGGGAGGTGGTGTTGGGAGTCGGGTGCAGAAGGGGCTTCATCATCATCAGGAGAAGAGGGTGGCAACTTGCACGTGAGGCAGCAGCTGAGCCAGCAAGTTGGTATCATGGCTGGGAGTCAACATTGTAACATAGTAACATAGTTTATAAGGCTGATAAAAGACATCTGTCCATCTAGTTCAGCCTGTTACCCTGCAACTTGATCCGGAGGAAGGCAAAAAAAAAAAAAAAACTGTGAGGTAGAAGCCAATTTTCCCCACTTTAGGGGAAAAAAATTCCTTCCCGACTCCAATCAGGCAATCAGAATAACTCCCTGGATCAATGACTCCTCACTGGTAGTTATAGCCTGTAATATTATTACACTCCAGAAATACATCCAGACCCCTCTTGAACTCTTTTAGTCAACTCACCATCTCCACCAACTCAGGCAGAGAGTCCCATAGTCTTACTGCTCTTACCATAAAGAATCCTTTTCTATGTTTGTGTAGAAACCTTCTTTCCTCCAGACGCAGAGGATGTCCCTTCGTTACAGTCACAGTCCTGGAGATAAATGGATGATGGGACGGATCTCTGTACTGACCCCTGATATATTTAAACATAGTTATTAGATCTTCCCTCAGTCATCTTTTTTCTAAAGTGAATAACCCTAATTTTGATAAGCTTTCAGGTTACTATAGTCCACCCATTCTAGTTATTAATTTAGTTACCCTCCTTTGAACCCTCTCCAGCTCTGCTATGTCTGCCTTGTTCACAGGAGCCAAGTACTCCATGTGTGGTTTATTGGTATAAAAGTTATCCATGTACAAGTGGTAACCCTTATCCAGCAGTGGGTGCATAAGGTCCCACACGAGTTTCCCGCTAACACCCAGAGTGGGGGGACATTCTGGGGGTTCAATACGGGAATCTCGCCCCTCGTACACATGAAATTTGTAAGTGTACCCTGAGGTACTCTCACAAATTTTGTACATTTTCACGCCATAGCTCGCTCACTTAGTGGGAATGTATTGGTGGAAACCAAGTCTCCCCTTGAAAGCAACGAGAGACTCATCAACCGCGACCTCCCTTCCAGGTACGTAGGCCTGTGCAAATTTGGCCCCGAAGTGATCGATGACCGGCCGTATTTTATACAGACGGTAATAGGCAGGATCACCTCGGGGGGGACATGCTGCATTATCTGCATAATGCAGGCATTTCCGTATGGCCTCAAAACGCGAGCGTGTCATGGCCATACTGTACAGTGGGGCTGGTAG
This sequence comes from Bufotes viridis, assembly GCA_033119425.1. Classification (NCBI taxonomy): domain Eukaryota; kingdom Metazoa; phylum Chordata; class Amphibia; order Anura; family Bufonidae; genus Bufotes; species Bufotes viridis. The sequence goes on along the minus strand of CM065597.1, from coordinate 100,205,293 downwards.
AGGATGTCCCCACTCCAGTATTGCCTGACACTTGGTTTTTGCACTAGACCAATGTGCAGCACGAGGCCCCAAAATGTCCTCATCTCGGCTGCACTGACTGGCATCCAGCCACCGGGTCTAGCCAAAAAGGAGCCTGGGTGCTGAGCGACGAACTGTTGGGCGTACAGATTTGTCTGCTCCACCATCAGATTCACAAGTGGGTTACTGAAAAAAAAACTAAAAAAGTCTATTTCAGTGAACCCCACTGTGGGAATCTGGATTCCAGGATTGCCAACAAAATCCGGAATCGCAGGCTCGAAGTCCACTGGGGGACACCAGCTAAGTTCACCGGTGGGAGGCTCCGGTGCGCTTATTTGGTGGGCCGGGAAACCAGTACGAGCCCCAGGGCTGCTCGTACTGGGGTGGGCCACGGGGTCCCTAGCATGTGAGGGCCCTGGCTCTGCCTGGCGGCGTCTCCGCCGCCTCGGGGGCTCATTATCATCAGATGATGATGAGGAGGATGCAGATGACAGGAGGAAGGTGGGGTCATCATCATCCTCACTGGCACTCTCGGTGTCGGAGAGCATATGGGCATATGCCTCCTCCACTGAGAACATCTGGCGGGCCATGGGTATGTGTGTGTGCGTGTGTATGTGCGTGTAAAACTTTATTTGGTGTGCGTGTGTGTGGGGGCGGGTGTTCGCGTTAAATAAAAATTCAAACTCGCTGATCAGCAGCGGAAAGCTGATCAGCGGTTGAATAGGCTATGTGCTAACAGTGGCCGGACCCTAAAGAGTGCCGGCCACAGTCAGCGCACGCACAAAAAAAATATAAAAGTGTGTGGCTCTGGGGGCGGAGGGGGACGATGACGGGTCAGCACCACTGGAGTGTCTAGGGTCGTATGCCCTAGACACCAGTATCCTAAACTAACTGTCCCTTCCTTTCCCTGCCTAAATACACCCTCTCCCTTACTTTCCCTATCCTACCTTTAGGTGGTGTTGGGGATGCAGGTGCTGCTGGGGATGCCGGTGGTGCCTTGGGTTTGACACTTGAACCAGGTGCCTAAAATAAAGAAAGAAAAAAAATGATTTTTCCATACATAGCTTTCCCTCACTATCCCTGCCTAAATATTCCCTCTCCCTTACTTTCCCTGTCCTACCTGAAGGTGCTGCTAGGGATGCAGGTCCAGGCGGGGAAGCAGGTCCGGGCGGGGAAGCAGATCCAGGTAGGGAAGCAGGTCCAGGCGCCTAAGTCAAGATTATTTTTTTTTCCATACATAACTTTCCCTCACTATCCCTGCCTAAATATTCCCTCTCCCTTCATTTTCCTGTCCTACCTGAAGGTGCTGCTAGGGATGCAGGTCCAGGCGGGGATGCAGGTCCAGGCGATGGGGATGCAGGTCAGGCGATGGGGATGCAGGTCCAGGCGATAGGGATGCAGGTCCAGGCGATGGGGAGGCAGGTCCAGGAGATGGGGATGCAGGTCCAGGAGATGGGGATGCAGGTCCAGGCGATGGGGATGCAGGTCCAGGCGATGGGGATGCAGGTCCAGGCGATGGGGATGCAGGTCCAGGCGATGGGGAGGCAGGTCCAGGCGATGGGGATGCAGTTCCAGGCGATGGGGATGCAGGTCCAGGCTCTCAGGATCCAGCGACGAGCTCCTTTCACAATGGCAGCACTGCAACGAATGGGAGGAGGAGACTGGCGTGGCGGCCGTTTGAACTTGCCGCCTCCTCCACACCAGCCAATCAGCGAGAACTACCGCCGCCACCGCCCCCAAAGTTAGGACGGTGATTGGTGGTGTGATATCACACCACCGATTACCGTTCCTTTCCGGTTCATCGGGTCACCGGGGACCCGAATGGACCGGAAACGCAACAAACCGCATGTCTGAATTGACATGCGGTTTGTTGCGATCGCCAATGCGGGGGGGTCATACGACCCCCCTCAGCATGTGAACATGGTTTCTGCTGCACAATCGCAGCAGGAACCATGTTTATAGCGATTTTTTTTTTTTTTTTAATACGCGATTTAATTTAGGATGTATGGGTACGTCCTGTGTCCTTAAGGACTCGGACATTAGGGCGTACCCATACGTCCTATGTCCTTAAGGGGTTAACGTGCAGCTTGTCCTTACTGTAGCCAACAGAAAAGTCAGCCCAGCTATCCATGAACCCAAACTCCTCCATCCTGCACCACTTATTTAACTCCCTAACCTCCTGTTGTCTCTAGTGACGCTCATGGCACTGGTAGTATTTCTGAGAACACTACCTTGGAGGTCCTGATTGGCATACCACTCAGCTGGATCATCAGTTTTCAAATCACTTGCTTTAATATCATTTGCTATTTAGGGCCACATTTATCAAAACCGTCTAACAGAAAAAAAAACTGGAATTGCTGCCCATAACGACTAATCACAGAGCTGCTTTCATTTTTCTAAAACGCTATGAATAAATGAAAGCTGTATTGTGATTGCTGTGGGCAACCGGGCCAATTTTTCTTTAACACTTTTTTCATGTCTTCTCAAACTGCCTCTTTTACATTCTTCTACTTTGTGATGTCAATTCCTGTTTTACATATGCATTGTGAACTTGTGGTCATTAGCACTTATAGTTGAAGATGGCAGTTTCACTATCATAAATTGTGAGCTATCTATACTTTTTATTAAAAACACATACATGGAAGCCCAGTTAACTAACAATTTTGCTGGATAATATTGATTGGTTAAAATTAGTATGGTATCTGAATAACTTAAAATAAAACAACATATTTTGTAGGTGGGTGAATATTATGTCGGCAGCCCATACCCGCTGCTGCTCCGCTACATCGGGTGGGCATGGGCACTAATTTACTCAAACTGTGTCTGATGTAGTTCCAGAGCTCCGACAGACGCCTGATGCCTGTGTCCTATGTGTCTATTAGACATATTCTTCATTGAATGTTGCCTCATTCTGCAATATTGAAAAGGTTAACTCTCCTTTGATTCTGTGTGCAGCTGCCTCTAATGTGTTAAGCAGCTCTGCTATATATTTTATATTTGTTACCTCACTTGCTGCCTGAGCAATAGGTTTACTATCTTGCTAGATCTTGCAAAGGTGCTATAATATGCTTATCTGCCTGTGTACCAACTTCTGCTTGATTCCTGGATTCTGACCCTCTGCTGCCTGACTTGACCCTTGCCTGATCACAATACTGACCCTGAGCTGCCTGTCCTGACCTTCAGACTTGCATGAACTCTGCCCCTGATAGAACAGTACTATCCTTGTCAGTGATGCGGGCAATAATAGGACATGTTCTATGTTTGAACGGAATGGAAATACGGAAACAGAATCCATACGGAGTACCTTCTGTTATTTTTTTTTTTGCAGACCCATTGAAATGAATGGTTCCCTATACGGACCGTATACAGAACGCAAAAAACGGCCCGTACACTCGCAAAAAAAAAAGTTTGTGTGAAAGAGGCCTTAGGTTTAGCCCAAAGTCAAACTAGTTGGTTGACACAGTTGGTTGATCGTTACAGTGAATATTCTTATTAATAGTTGCAGTGATGACATTCCAGCACACAGGCAATGCAGCAATCTGGTGTTTATACACTATAATGTGAATACTATAAGCCTCCGACTACCTGCAATGTCAATGTGTATCCAGTATATAAGCTATGATTTCTGCAAGGCATTTCAATTTACTACTATGGCATGGCCCTATCTAGGGGTAATCTTGTCACTTTATGTGGCTGCTCTTTTGAGTTGTTGCTTTGTTTTCTTGACTGAAGTTTTCAGGTTGGATGGCTAATTGCTAATATAATAAAAATATATACAACATATACAGCAATAGAAGCCAGTGGTACCGTAGCTTGCAGGCCCTTTTATGGCAGAAGGGCCATTGGGCCAACTCAGACACCAATGCCTGAGTGTTTCTGCATCCCCTACAGTTGCACATCTTGTGTAGTCCACCAAAAATGTTTGGTCTGACCCAAAAACTGCCACTTGGTTTATCTTAGATTACTTATATTTGTGCTTATTGTAAGTTTTTATGATACATAGGCACAAAACCCAAAGACATTTCACATACAAAATATGCAATGACTGCAGGATTCTTTCTTTGTACTGTACTTCCATTTATGTAAACATCTATCTATAGCATCGCCCACCACCCTAAGCAGCATGGAGATATATTTAGAACATGCGCAATAAAAGCCAAAGACAAGGGCAGCACAAAGGTGTCAAAGCTTTGCACAGATGTATCTTTTTCCTCTGTCAAATTTTCTATTTGTTCTTTTTTTCCTGAGTCCCTCTGTTTCACAGCTTATCCTTTCCTCTCTCACTGCAACCTTCTGCATTTACTCCCCCCACGGCCCCACCTTCCATTTGTATGTTCTCCTTCCCTGATCCTCTTTCTCCTTGTTTCCATAGAAACCACATCCACTTGGAATGAAACTGATCATTCATATTGTAAAGAAAAATGTATGAGAGAAACAAAAAATGCTGGGTCCTAAAATAGCCTGGTCTGCTGTGGTATTAGTATTGTTTCTGTCCTTATCTTCCAAGTATTATTGTGCCAGGGATGGTTTGTGTACATATAAATATATATATATATATATATATATATATATATATATGTGTGTGTAGATATATATATATATATTTAATGTATCCGTTCTTTATTCACGACCACTACTGTATCAACGTGCACCAGATAAGCTCTCCAGGGCATCATCGCATGACCAGCCAATAGAAGTTTGCAGGTCCTTCATTCTTAGACCTACTGACATACACACAGTCACATGACCCCCACTGGCTAATAGCACTGTAGATGACTGTTATGGTGGACACTGGGGATATCTTCTAACCACACACACAAACAACAAATAAAATGGACCTGTGTGGAGCTGTGAGGCTGGGTAATTCTGCTAGTATATTATATAATTGATAATGAACCAGTGATGTAAAATCATCAGATGAACACTACTTCAGATGCACACTACTTAAGGCTTTTTTCACATTAGCGTTAAGATTGTCCAGCAGGCTGTTCTGGCAGGGGAACAGCCTGCTGGATCTGTACTAACGCTAGCACACGTGTGCTGCCGGAAGTCTGCTTCTGCCCCATTCACTATAATGCGGACGGGTCAGAAATGCAGCCGCAGCACAGCAAACATGGCTAGAGGCGGAAAGACAAAAACCACAGCTTGTTCATCTTTCACTTTGGAAGTCTCATACATTGGCACCTGTTGTTTAATTTTGCTGGAGTTGTGCTGGCTTTTTCTAATATATATAACTTTGGCAAAGTTGCCGAATCGAATTTTTCAAAACTTCCCCCACCTCTAATTGCTAACACTGCAGGAAAGATATGTACCTGACCTCAAGTTCACCAATATCAATTGGGGTTTTAGAAGCTGGACCTTTAATGATCAACTGCTTAGGGTGGGATCACATCAGCGTTACGAATTCCGTTATTGTTTTCCATTATAAAGTCCTGTCGACAGGACTTTCTTTTCAGTCCTGGATAACAGAAACCAGATGGATTTATTATGGTTGCCCATAGACTTCTATTATATTGGATCAAAATGGAATGCCTCTAAAGCAGGGGTGCACAACCTGCGGCCCCCCAGAGCCATGGTTTTCGGCCCCCGTGCTGCTGGGCAGAAAGACAGCCGATCGTGCGATCAGCTGTGTTTCTGGCCACAGCCGCACAATTGCCGGGTTACAGATTCTGCTCCTGCACTGCAGCAGTAGCAGGACGGGTCCCCGGCTATCAGAGACAGCACGAGACCCGAGGAGAAGGCAGGAGCAGTGTATCAGCGCTTCTGCCTTCTCCTCACAAACTGTGCAGTTTAGATCTGGCAATCACGTGATCACCGGGTGTTAGGGGAAGAGGACTGCAGAGCCTCTCCAGCTCTGCCCTGTACAAAGGCCCCCTCAGCAGGCTGGTTTTCCCTGTAACTGGGGCTCCTTTGGATCCAGTTACAGTGGAAATAGTGCAAAAAAAAAAAAAAAAGGCTGTGTCCCCAAAGGTCTTTTATGGACCTTTTGGGACAAATTATGTGGCAAATATATATTTTAAAAGTAATAATAAAAAATAAAACATTGAAAACACAATAAAAAATACAAATAAAAAAGGGAAAAAAAAGTGCAGAAAAAAAAAGGTCCGTGTCCCCCAGAGGTCTCTTGGTGGACGTACAGTGCTGCAAAAATATATATAAAAAAAAAAGAAAGGAAAAAGGAAATTTTAGCAAAAAGATGTCATATAAATAAAGTACAAGTAAAAGAAAACTATAAAAAGGAAAAAGTGCTAAATAAAATTGTTCACTGTCATATTATGTAGCAAAAATATATTTTAAAAATAAATAATAAAGTGATGATAAAAAAATTAAAAAATACAAAATAAATAAAGTACAAATAAAAGGAAAAAAATAAAAAGTTCCCAAAGGTCTTTTTGTAGAAAAAATATATTTAAACCAACCAAAACCATTACAATTATCACCCCATTCATGTGAAACTATACATATTGTATAATAAAATGATCCAAAACATATAGGAAACTAATTATAATAGCTTGCATATTTAAATAATGAGCTATAGTTTGAATAAAAATGACTTTAAAAAAAGCACAGTTGCCCCTAATAAAATTAAAAAAATATATTAATTGTGTTATATAATAAAAAGCTGCAAAAGTTATTTTGGTAGTCCAAAAAATTAAAAAAGTTACAAGTGTTTGAACCATGTGCGCTAAATGGCAAAACAGTGACTGGTCATTAAGGGCTTTTCAGGCCTGGTCATTAAAGGGTTAACCAATAAGTGGCTAGTAAGGCCTCATACACACGGCCGTACCCTTTATTTTGGTCCGCAGGACACCAGCCATGTGTGTTCTGCATTTTGCAGAACGGAATAACGGATGCGGACAGCACACGGAGTGCTGTTCACATCTTTTGCGGCCACGTTGAAGTGAATGGGTCCACATCCAAGCCACATAAACAAAATGCGGCTTAGATGTGGACTAAAACAATGGCCATGTGTGTGAACCCTCAAGGAAAGTGCTTACTGGCTATTGCAGGGCCCCTATAGTATATCTGGGGGTGCAGAAGGTGGTAATAACCAGTGAGCGCCGTACTCTGCAGTATAAAGCGCTCATTCGTGAATAGGAGGCAGGAAGGAAATGTCGCCACTTAAAGGAGTTTCCTACTAGTTAAAATGATTTTACCAAGTTCCTGCAGAATGGCCCCTGACACAGAGTATTCCTACTTTCCTGCTCCCTGCTCCTCTCGCTGTCTCCATCCTCCTGTCTCGAAGCACCTCTCCAGCAAATGACTGACTTTAGGAGTGAAACGCTGCTGGTGGCCACATCACCACTGAAGCCAGTCATTGGCGGGAGAGGTACAAGTGACTATGCCCATATCCAACCGGATGTAAACTGCGCCGGAACCAGAAGATGGAGACAGCGGGAGCAGCAGGGAGCAGGGAAGTATAAATCTTCTGTATTAGGCCAATGCTGCAGGAACGTGTTAATCATTTTTTACCAGGAGAACTCTAAGCCCCTGTTACACGGCACAATATTCAGCACAATTACTGGGAACAAGTGTTCATAGGCGCGCTCATTCCTGATATCTGGCCAGTATAATTGTACTGATCACCTGATAAACAAGGAATCACTCATTTGTCGGCTGATTTGCATACTTTATCAGGATGAAAGATGTACAATTATCGTCAGCACATCTCACCATATAATCAGGAATGTGCTACCGATAATCGCTGATTGACAGTTTAGCTTTCTGTTCTTCTGATTCGTCAGAAGAAGAGAAAAAAAATAGGATACTGTAAAAAAAATCCGGTTGAGCCATTTCTGTCTGAGATCTGTCTTTTTAGACGGGGAAAAAAGTAGTGCATGCAGGAATTTTTTCTGTCTAAAAAACGGATCTCAGACGGAAATGGTCCAAACGGATGCAACAGGATCTGTTTTTTTATTTTTGTTTTTTTACAGGATCCTGTTTTTTTCTCTCTTCCTCTGACTGATCAGAAGAACGGAAACCTAAATGCTGATGTGACCTCAGCCTAAGGCCCCATGCACACGACCGTTGTTTGTTTCCGCGTCCGTTCCGTTTTTTTTTCACGGATAGGATGCTTCCCCATTCATTTCAATGGGTCCGTCAAAAAATGCGGATGGTCAACCGTTTTTGTTCCGCATCCGTGATCCGTGTTTTCATTCCGTCAAAAAAATAGTGCATGTCCTATTTTTTTCACGTTTGCGGACAAGGATAGGCATTTTTACAATGGATCTGCCATAAAAATCGGATCCGTCAAAAAAAACGGTCCGTCATCCGTTTTTTTTGACGGACGCAAAATTTCAAGGAGGAGCGGACGCGGAGGCAGGCAACGGTCGTGTGCATGAGGCCTAAAGGAAATGAAGATATATTCTATTTGTAAAAGGAATATGGAACAAAATCCAATATCTTTATCAATGTACAAGCTATACACAACCACCTGTATGTAATGCAATAGAGATAACTTACATTGACATGCTCATAAAGGAATATGTGCTAGATACCATAAAGATGATTAGATTCTGGGGGTCATTAAAAATACTTTGTGTATATATATATTTTTTAGTTTATAGTTCTCCTCTGTAACTGAGGCATCCATTGGATATTCAGTGAAAACAGCTCTCTGTCGTGACATAAGCTGCAAACAGCGGGTCCGGAATATGGGGGCACTGGCCGTGTGCTCCCCGCATCAAGGATGCGGACCCATTCACTTGAATGGGTCTGCAATCCGGAGCTGTGGTGCGGAACAGAGGCACGGAACCCACAGAAGCACTACTGAGTGCTTCTGTTGTGTTTCTGTCCGTGCCTCTGTGTTCAATTTTTTGCGGAGCGGACGGATCCCGGACCCATTCAAGTTAAATGGGTGTCAATCCGTCCCGGCCACCACACGGCCGCACAACGGCCATGTGCATGAGTTCTTAAACATATGGACAAACCCTTTAAACCTAAAGTAACTGGCTGCACCAATTTGAACAACCACAGTTGCAATTGCAAGGTTCCTATAAGTTAAGTCCATTACATCCCTGGGCCTTAATATACAGATGTAGCATGGTTAGCACTCCTTTTTTCTGAGATTTCTGAGTTTGGTTATCTAATCTAAGCAAACACCTTCAATTGCTTTTCAATGGCTTTTTTATCAAGATAATGAAATGAGTTAAGAAATTTGAGTTAACAGCGGGAGATATTGAACCTGGCCAGGAGAGTGAAGAAGCTAAAAAAATTTACAATCCTAGAAGATTCTAGTACAAATGAAAAAGTGCTAAAATACACTCATTGACAAAAAAATTATGCACCTTGATAGCAGTATACGATTGGCAAAAAAAAAAATGCAGAAAAGCATGCGGATATGTAAATGATTACTGTTGTGGTCTGATTAGACACTGGGTCTTGCCACAAGAGAGCACAAAAGAGCTTCCTCCTTTGCCCTATAAAACATTTTTCAGAGCCCACTGTAGAGACAGTGTATCTCTTAGGGCTCATGCACACGACCGTATGTTTTTTGCGGTACGCAAAAAACAATCCGCAAAAAATAGAAATGATGTTCGTGTGCATTCCGTATTTTGCAGAATGGAACAGCTGGCCCTTAATAGAACAGTACTATCCTTATCCGTAATGCGGCCAATAATAGTACATTTTCTATTTTTTTTGTGGAATGGATATACAGACATACGGAAACGGAATGCACACAGAGTAACTTCCATTTTTTTTTGCGGACCCATTGAAATAAATGGTTCCGTATACAGTCCACAAAAAAAACGGAACAAACTTGGAAAGAAAATATGTTGGTGTGCATGAGGTCTTATTGAGAGATCGTTGACTGCCTCTATGACTGTTAGGCCTCTTTCACAAGGGCGTCACGTTTGATGCCCGGATAGGATGCGGGTGCGTTGCTGTTGTGATTATCTCGGGAGCCACTGCACATGACAGACAATCACCCCTAGTATATATATCAGGGACACTAAGGCCTTAGGCTCCTTTCACACGGGCGAGTTTTCCGCGCGGGTGCAATGCGTGAGGAGAACGCATTGCACCCGCACTGAATCCGGACCCATTCATTTCTATGGGGCTGTGCACATGAGCGGTGATTTTCACGCATCACTTCTGCGTTGCGTGAAAATCGCAGCATGCTCTATATTGTGCATTTTTCATGCAACGCAGGCCCCATAGAAGTGAATAGGGCTGCGGGAAAATCGCAAGCATCCGCAAGCAAGTGCGGATGCAGTGCGATTTTCCCGCATGGTTGCTTAGCAGCGGGACCAGATCTTTATTATTTTCCCTTATAACATGGTTATAAGGGGAAATAATAGCATTCTTAATAAAGAATGCATAGTAAAATGAAGAGGAAGGGGTTAAAAATAATAAAAGTTAACTTACCTTAGCCACTTGATCGCGTAGTTGTGATCTCTCCTCTCTTTCCCTGCATCAGCTAAGAACTAAAGGACCTGTGATGACGTCACATCACATCGTCCAATCACATGGTCCATCTTACCATGGTGATGGACCATTTGAATGGACCATGTGATGTGACGTCATCACAGATTCTTTAGATCTTAGCTGATGCAGGGAAAGAGAGGAGAGATTGCGACTACGCGATCAAGTGGCTAAGGTACGTTAACTTTTATTATTTTTAACCCCTTCCTCTTCATTTTACTAAGCATTCTTTATTAAGAATGCTATTATTTTCCCATAAAATAATACATTTTCCAGAATACTCTACCCGAAACCGGACTTCAGTGATGAAGTCCGGCTTCGGGTCTGGGTACCAAACATTGTGATTTTTCACACGCGCGTGCAAAACGCATTACAAACGTTTGCACCCGCGCGGAAAAATTGCGCATATTCCCGCAACGCACCCGCCTCTTATCCAGGCGTCAAACATGACGCCCGTGTGAAAGAGGCCTTATTCAAACGTCCGTAATGTTTATGGATCCGCAAATTGCGGATCCATAAACACACCCGGCCGGCAGCCCCATAGAAATGTCTATTCTTGTCCGCAATTGCGGGCAAGAATAGGACATGCTCTACTTTTTTGCGGAGCTGCGGCCGTAAGATCGTTAGCGCGCTCCGCAAAAACTGATGCGGAGAGCACAGTGTGTGCTCTCCGCATCGTTCCGTGCCCCATTCACAGTCAATGGGTCCGCATGTATTCCGCAGAATTGCGGAATACATGCGGACATATATGCGGACGTGTGAATAAGGCCTAACAGTTCAGCGATATATGTGAATGATATCCTGTATGCACATGTGTAACCTCTGGGCTTACAACTGGCATTTTCCAGCAGAATAATGCTCACCCACGCACATCAAGGGTGTCCCAGGAATGTCTCTGCCAGAGTGCAGCATTTTCTTGGCCTGTCCGGTTGCCAGATTTATCAGCAATGGAGCATTTATGGGACCAGCTAGGAAGCCCGACCATATCTCATCTTGTAAGCATATTGTCTTGTTAATGTTTTATAGAACTGTTTTCATAAATATTTAGATTGGATTACTTAGTGGGAAAACCAGACCCCTAAATTAATTCAGACCAGACACCAAAATAATTAAAGACTACTAAAGTTATTTAGATCCTAAACTCATTTAGACTCAGATCAGACCCGTACATACATTCAGACAAGTAAAAGGAACTTAGACTCCAGACCAGGTCATTTAATTTAATTCACACTCCATATCAGACACCTAAAATTCAGACCCAAGACATGCCCTAAAATGATTAACCCATTCCTGATGCAGCAATTTTCAATTTTTGTGGGTTTTTTCTTTCTCTCCCTTGCCTTTCCGGGACTTTTTTTATTTTTCCGTTCACATAGCCGTATGAGGACATTCCGTATGTGGAATGAGTTGTACTTTCTAATGGCACAATTTAATATTGCATATGATGTAGTGGGAAGCTGGAAAAAAAATTCAAAATGGTGTAGAATTGGAGAAAATTCTGCAAATCTGCCGCAGTTTTATGGGTTATTTGTTTACAGCATTCAGTATGCCGTAAAGCTGGCTTGTGTTCTTCATTTTAAAGGTCAGTACAGTTATGGTGATACCACATATGTATATAGTTTTTTTCTTTTCATCACCATATTCTAAACACCATAACTTTATATAGTTATGTCTATGGAGATGTTTGAGGGCTAATTTTTTGCTGGATGATCTGTCGTTTTAGTTAATACCATTTTGGGGTATGTATGATTTTTTGATCTCTTGGTATTGAACTGTTTTGGGAGCTAAAAATGATGAAAAAACGACATATCGGCCATTTTAATATTTTTTTCTGTTATGCCATTCATTGCATGGGATACGTTTTTATATTTTAATAGTAGGGCATTTTTGCTTGAATGCCCATGATGTTGATTTTTGTTAATTGTGTAAGTATTTTTATTTTGGGGAAAGGGAGTGATTTGAATTCTATATATAATTCTATTATATTTTTTTTAACTTTTTTAATATTTTTTAAAACAGTTTTCCCTGTGACCACAACATGAAGGGGTTAAAGCCCTAGAGCCATAAAATTCATCTGACCCCAGTTTAGCTCTTAAAATTAATCATACCCAGACACATTCCTAAACTTAACTGAGACAGGATCTTGTGTACCATGATCAATATCTGATTGGTGGGATCTGATGAACCCCCCCCCCATTCAGCTGTTTTGAGAAGGCACAAGCTCTCCTGTGAGCACCACTGCCTTGTCATAGCTTACCGAGCATAGCGCCGTACATTGTGTAGCGGCTGTGCTTGGTATCGCAGCTCAGCCCCATTCACTTTAATGAGGCTGAGCTGCTCCTAGGCCATGTCACCGATGAATGTGTAGTCACTGTCATAGGAAAAGCTGAGAGAAGTCTGCAGCTATACTGCGAGCGCCGCTGCCTTCTCAAACAGTTGATCGTTGAGGGTCCCGAGTGTCGGACCCCACCGATCAGATACTGATGACTTATCCAGATGATAGGTCATCGTAAAAAAAATCTCAGAAAGCCCCTTTAACTGAAGTGTACAAGGCAGTCACTGTTCAATGTAATCTTATTGAGTGAGTAGATAATTGCAACTATATGTAATCCACACTGGTAAGGTAACCAACCAACCAACTAGCTATCTACAGTGTATATTGTAATCCACATGTAAAGAGAGAATTTGTATATCCCCAGGGCATCTTGCTTTAACATCTGTGCAGTGGTTGTAGTAATCCACAAAGCTAAAGCAAATAAATCCTTTTGTAATCCACACGGATGAGGCAGATATTGTGTAATGCACACTGGTAAAATAACAAATTAGTTCTATTGTAATCCACAAAGAAATGGGAAATTGGTATGAATCCAAGACATAGACATCTTTCTTTCACAGCTGGACAGAGGTAAGGTAAAGCTCCATCTTCCCAGCTAATGTAGGTCATTCCCTAAGAGATAGGGAAGGCATATGGGGTCATTTATCAGACTGGTGTAAAGTAAAACTGGCTTATTTGCCAAAAGCAACTAGAGATGAGCGAATCGAAGGTGACAAAGTGGAATTCGATCCGAGTTTCAAGAAAAATTCAATTTGTCCCGAAGTTGAATTTCCTCGCACTTCGTGGTAACAAATCGCATTTTTTCTAAAATGGTTGCTGCACATTTTACAAAGTGAAAGTAAGAAGCACGGGAACGAGAGAGCACCCATTATGTCATGCAGAAAGCCAATCAGCAGATAGCTAGCTCCTGTGATGTCACAGCCCTATAAAAAGCCTCCTCATGCCCAGCCATTTTAGGGTACTTTCACACTTGCATTGTGAGGATCCGGCAGGCAGTTCCGTCGCCAGAACTGCCTGCTGGATCCGGAAAATTGTATGCAAACGGACAGCATTTGTACACAGATCCTGATGTGGATCCGTCTCACAAATGCATTGCAATAACGGATCCGTCTCTCAGGTTGTCATCCGGAAAAATCCATTTTTTTACATTTTTAAAGGTCTGCGCATGCGCAGAAGAAGAACGGATCCATCAATGCGGTATTTCTAATGCCGGATCCAGTATTAATACATTTCCATGTAAATTAATGTCGGATCCGAAATTCCGGCAAGTGTTCCGGAATTTTAGATGGAGATAATACCACATGCTGCGGTATTTTCTCCGTCCAAAAAATGTTTAGTGACTGAACTGAAGACATCCTGAATGGATTTCTCTCCATTCAGAATGCATTAGGATAAAACGGATCAGTTCTTTTCCAGTATTGAGCCCCTAGAATGGAACTCAACTCACATTAGAGGCAGGGGAGTCCGTCAGGCTGTTCCGGCGGGTGAACAGCCTGTCGGATCGTCCTGCCGCTAGTTCACGTGTGCCCCCGGACTGCCGCTCCATCCCCATTGACTATATTGGGGCAGGGGCAGAGTTCCGGCAGCAGCATGGCAGTGCGCGGCGACATGCAATACTTTTAGTCTGGCAGCCTCTCACCGGGGGCAGAGTTCCGTGCTGCTGCCGGAACTTCGCCCCCGCCCTCATTATAGTCAATGGGGATGGAGCGGCAGTCCAGGGGCACATGTGAACTAGCGGCAGGACGGATCCGACAGACTGTTCACCCCCCAGGACAGATTGATGGACTTCCCTGCCGCTAGTGTGAAACTAGCCTTACAGTGAACTTAGTGCAGGGAGCGACATTACAGACACTAGGGACAGCGTTTAGGAAAGACTTTATTCCAAAAAAACAAACAAACAATAGAGCAGTTCATGGAAAGATTATTCATAGTGCAGGGAAAGGATAGGGCAGTATTATCCACACAGTAGGGAGAGAGCAGGGACCAATAGAAGAGTGTAAAGCCTGGGTAATAGGAGCTGTTCTATAACACCATGCTGCACTAACTGGGGTTACTAAAAGTGATCTATTACTACAGATTTTAGGATGTTTTAAACCAGGGGTGCACAACCTTTTCTGGTTGGGGGCCACATTGTCAGCCTGAACCAATTCCAAGGGCCGAAAATAAAACTTAAAGGGGTATTACCAACTGACATACTGTATTTTTGGCATATTGAACATACAGTAAATTCTATAAATGTCTAGTTACAGTTCTAGGACTCCCATCTAATAGGAGAATACATGAAAGATACATGTAAGAAGCCATAAGACATAGACCTACATGTCTTTTACCAGATGTTTGGGGGCCACAGAATGGTATCAAGGGCCGTATGTGGCCCCCGGGCCGCAGGTTGTGCACCCCTGTTTAAACAGTAATTGCAGTGATCCTAGTATCTGTTATAGGGTTGAAAGTTCTGTCTGATACAACCAGTTTTGGGGTGTATTTATTTTAAATATATAAAAGTACATCCATTCATCCTTGCTTCTGGGGTGAATTTCGCGGCCTGATACAGTTTTGGGGTGTATTAATTTTAAATATATAAAAGTACATCCATTCCTCCTTGCTTTTGGGGTGAATTTGCAGCCTGATACAGTTATGGTATGTATTTATTTCATATATACATATAATATATGTGTACTTCCATTCACCCTTGCTTCTGGGGTTAAATTGCAGTTTGAAACAACCAGTTTTGGGGTGTATTTAGTTGATATATACAGTAACTACTTCCATTGACCCTTGCTTCTGTACTGAAAGTGCTGTCTGATACAAACAGTTTTGGGGTGTGCTTAGTTGATGTAAGTACATCCATTCCTCCTACATTCTGGGGTGAAATTGCTTTCTGATACAAACAGTTTTGGGGTATATTTAGTTGATATATAAGTACTTATGGTCTTGCATGCTGCACAGTTGAATGCTCCTCAGGCTTAAGAAAAAAAAAAGATACTAGAGGTGATCACACTATAAAGGCCGAGAACAGATAAACCGCCGAGGCCACTGTTCGCCAAAGCAGAACACTTCTCTACACACTTTTAGGGTGGTCAAATTCTTTTACACTTAATTTGATGCGTCAATTAGTAGTTGCGGAGCTGGTGTGAAACAGAGGCCTGATACTACACACTTTAGGCTGAGTTCACACTTCAGTTATTTGATCAGTTATTACTATCATTTTTTGTGAGCCAAAACCAGTAGTGAAGCCTACTCAGATATAAGGTGTAATTGAAAGATTTTCACCTGTTCTGTGTTTTTGACCCAAACCTGTTATGATAATACACATTTTAGGGTGTTAAAATTATACACAATCAGTAGTTGTGGAGTTGGTGCGAAATTGCGGCATGATATTATTGCTTTTTTACCCCTGCCACAATGAAAGTTGTGTGGGAGCTGGTGTTGCAAGTGGTCAGGCACATGGCCCTGAGACTGGTGAGGGTGACATCAGTGCAGACAGTGGCAGACAATGATGTGGCCGATCGCACGTGGGAGCCGGTTGAGAAGTGGCTTCATCATCATCAGGAGAATAGGGTAGCAGCTTGCACATGAGGCAGTGGCTGAGCCAGCAGGTAGCATGGCCGTGAGTCAGCAGGGTGGCAGAAGTGTGAGATCTGTAACCAAATGTGCCTGGGGTAGACTGCCTGCTATTCAGGAGTCTACCTGTCCGGAATGAAGTAGTGGTGCACGGGTTCACAGAGGCAGTGGTAGCAAGCAGTCAGCACAGAATGATGGGGGAAAAATGCCAAACTCGGCGATGTGGAAATTTTTCATCAAGCCACCGGAGGACGTCAGCATGGCCCACTCTGTGACTGGGCCACTGTGTTGACGACTCATGTGATTCCCACCCTCACCACTCTGTGACTGGGCCACTGTGTTAACGACTCATATGATTCCTCATGTGATTCCCACCATCACCACTCTGTGACTGGGCCATTGTGTTGACAACTCATGTAATTCCCACCCTCACCACTCTGTGACTGGGCCACTGTGTTAACGACTCATACGATTCCTCATGTGATTCCCACCATCACCACTCTGTGACTGGGCCAGTGTGTTGATGATTCATGCGATTCCCACCCTCACCACTCTGTGACTGGGCCACTGTGTTGATGACTCATGTGATTCCTCATGCGATTCCCACCCTCACCACTCTGTGACTGGCCACTGTGTTGACAACTCATGCGATTCCCACCCTCACCACTCTGTGACTAGGCCGCTGTGTTGACAACTCATGCGATTCCCACCCTCAACACTCTGTGACTGGGCCACTGTGTTGACAACTCATGCGATTCCCACCCTCACCACTCTGTGACTGGGCCGCTGTGTTGACAACTCATGCGATTCCCACCCTCACCACTCTGTGACTGGGCCACTGTGTTGACAACTCATGCGATTCTCACCCTCACCACCCTGTGACTGGGCCGCTGTGTTGACAACTCATGCGATTCCCACCCTCACCACTCTGTGACTGGGCCACTGTGTTGACGGCTCATGTGACTCCCACCCTCACCACTCTGTGACTGGGCCACTGTCTTGACGACTCATGTG
Organism: Bufotes viridis; assembly: GCA_033119425.1. Classification (NCBI taxonomy): domain Eukaryota; kingdom Metazoa; phylum Chordata; class Amphibia; order Anura; family Bufonidae; genus Bufotes; species Bufotes viridis. The sequence continues at coordinate 100,187,940 of CM065597.1, read as the reverse complement.
ACTCCCACCCTCACCACTCAGTGACTGGGCCACTGTGTTGACTCCTCATGCTGTTGCCACCTCACTGCTTGGACATGGGGGCACTACTTGTTTCAGCATGGAACAGAACAGGTTCTTTAGTAATCTATGTAGAATCAGGTGATAATGGTTTAAAAGGATTGCGCTTCTTCTTGACGCTACATTGACCTGTAAGGCTGAGTTCACATTTTAGTTATTTGGTCAGTTTTGGCCGCGTAACCTATCAAATAAGTGAAGTGTAAAGTGATTCTAAGAGTGACTCCTGTCATCTGCATGTCATACTGACTCACAGTACTGTTTCACTAGAACAGCGGACTTCCTATGCATGTTTCTGCAATGCACACTACTATACAGGCTCTCAGCAGCCAGTAATAGCTGTTTTTTTAACGCGATTCATAACAAATAAATTTGGATCGAATAGAATCTTTATGGGAAATTCACTCCTCTCTAATAGAAACCAATCAGATTCCACCTTTCGTTTTTGGCAGCTCCTTTGGAAAATGAAAGGTGGAATCAGATTGGTTGTCATGGGCAACTAAGGCTGTGGGCAAAAAGTGATGAGGAGAGTGGCATGGGAGTTGGTGTTGCGAATGGTTAGGCTCTGGCTCCTGACCCAGAGACGGTTGAGGAGGACATCAGTGACGTGAAGACAGTACTCGATGATGATGTAGCTGATCGCACTTAGGAGCCGGGTGATGAAGGGGCTTCATCATCATCGGGAGAAGAGGGTGGCAGCAGTGAGAGGTCGGGAGACAAACATGCCTGGGGTAGACTACCCACTTCACAGGAGCCTACCTGCCTGGGAAGTAGCGGTGCACGGGTTTACGGAGGCAACGGCGGCAGAAGTCAGTCAGTGCGTAGTGTAGGTGGTAAAATCACCTACTCGGCCGTGTGGCAGTTTTTTGTTAACCCGCAGGAGAAGTTGAACATGGCTATATATGGAATCTGTGGGCAGAAGGTAAAGCATGGCCAGGGTGCCAATGTTGGCTCCACGGCCCTGCGTCAACATAAAGTGGCCTGGAAGAACCATGGCTCCGATGTGGTGGTCCATCCTGCCGCAGCAACTGCTGCATCACCCACTGGCACGCAGCCAATTTCAGGCAGTCAAGGCTTCATCACCTCAGCCAAAGAGAGCTGTCTGTCCTTACCATCATTTGCTGGTCCTGATGCTCCTGCTCCTTGCCCTCCTACTCCTCGTCAGTCATTCCGTCAGCAATCAATCACCAAAGCAATTGCCAAGATACAGCAGTATGCGTGCACTAATCCAACAGCCCAGAAGCTGAACATGCTCCTGTCCAAGTTTCTAGTGCGGCAGTCCCTCCCTTTCCAAGTGGTGGACACTGTATTTTTCAGAGAACTTATGGTTTGTGCCAAGCCGAGGTTAAGAGTCCTAGGCCGTAATTTCTTTGCCAAAAAGTCAGTACCAGCCCTGCACACACATGTAGAAAATAAGGTGGGCCGCGCCAACGCATGGAGCTGTAACTACAGTCAGGGACAATACATGTCCTTTAAGGCCCACTGGGTGAATGTGGTTCATGCACAGCCACACCAGCAACTTGGCCAGGTGATGCCTCTTCCGCTTCCATATTGTCACACTGTTGGTCCTGCGACTATATCTGCCTCTGCCTCCTCATCCTCCACCGTGTCCTCAGCCTCCACTGCAGGGACAACTCATAGTGCCTCTCCAGCATACCACATGTGCAGAGCACAACGTTGTCGCGCTGTTCTGCACCTCGTTTGCCTAGGCGAACGGAGTCACACAGGGGACGAACTGCTCCGTGTCCTGCATCAAGAAATCGAATCCTGGCTTTCTCCGCGACAACTCAAAATAAAAACCATGGTGACCCACAATGGGAAGAACATGGTGTCGGCACTGCGTCAAGGAGGGCTGAGCCATGCGCCCTGCATGGCACACATGTTCAATCTGGTTGTCAAGCAGTTCCTGAAGTCTTTTACCCATCTGCAAGAAATGGGTAAATTCGACCCTCCATATGTTGGACCGACTATGCGAACAGAGAAAGGCCATAAACGATTTCTTGTTGATCCAAGCGGACAGGAGTACTCCCCTGTGTAACATCGATGTCAGCCAGTGGCAGTTCATGTGTGACACCTGCTGTTTGGTCAGGCCCTTTGAGGAGGCCACGTTATTTGTCAGTCGCCAGGACTATGGGATGAACAACGTCATTCAACTGCTTCATGTCCTGGAAGAGATGCTGGTAAATCTGGCTGGTCAGGGGACTGTAGACGTGGTGCCTAGATCTTATGGCCACATGAGCCCTGTGGGGTCTGAACTGGAGGAGGAGGAGGAGGAGGACATTGGAGCACAAGCAATGTGTAGTGAAAAGGGTGGTTTTTCTACACAGATGACAAGTCACTTACACAAATGGCCCGATGCATGCTTACTTGCTTGTGTAGTGACAGCCGAATTTTCACCATTCGGCAGAGGAAAACTTCTGGCTCACCACCTTGTTGGACCCTCGCTACAGCTCCAAAATGGGGGAATTTTTTACACCCGCTAAGAGGGAGGACAAACTGAACAGCTATAGAGAGATCCTATGTAGTTAGTTGGCCGCTGCCTATCGTCCATCCTCTCGCAGGTCTGATCGGGGGGGCCCTCTGCGCTCATGTTCTATTGCCATGGCTGCTGGGGAGGGGTGGGGTGGCAGGAGCAGTACCAGCTCCATCAGGAGCAGTCTGAGTCTAGAGTCACTGATGAGCAGCTTTCTTGACCCGCCTAGTTAAGAAACTACTCACCAACAGCAGCTAGACCTGGAGCAGGACCTGAACAAGCAGGTGGTGGCTTGAACAGCACCCTGCCACCCTAAATTGAAGATCCGCTGGACTACTGGGCAGCCAAACTGGATTTGTTGCAAACTGGCAGAGTTTGTCCTGGAAAAGTTGTCCTGCCTGGCCAGTAGTGTGGCATCAGAGCGGGTGTTTAGTGTGACGGGGGCCATAGTTACTCCAAGAAGAACTCCCCTGTCCACCCAAAATGTGGAGAGACTAACCTTTGTCAAGATGAATCAGGCGTGGATCAGCCAGGATTTCCACCCACCAATGCCTGATACATCAGACTAGATTATCCATGGTGCCACAACAACACTTTGACAGAAGAGACCAGTTTCTTCTGGCTACCTTCCTCAGCTGCTATTCTAATGCTGCCACCCGCCTGATTCCACACATCTGCTAGCTATCTCAGTTTAGCACTGGGAAGCTAGGGAGAAGAGCTGGGCTGCAGTGATTAGCACTGACAGTAAAGCCTGTATTAGACTGCCAAATAGTCTGCCAGATCATCACTAACGATAACGTTAGAAATGATCTGGCAATGTATTACTGCAGGTCTAATACAGCCTTAGGGTACTTTTACACTTGCGGCAGGACGGATCCGGCTGGCTATTCAGCCTGCTGGATCCGTCCTGCCGCAGGTGCCCGTGCACTGCCGTTCTGCCACTCCCTCCCCATTGACTATAATAGGGCGGGGGGCGGAGCTACGGCGCAGCACGGCAGTGCACGGCAAAGATCGTCGGATTGAAAAGTCGGACATGCAGGACTTTTAGTCCGGCGATCTCCGGCCGTGCACTGCTGTGCTGCGCCATAGCTCCGCCCCCCCGCCCCATTATCGTCAATGGGGACAGAGCAGCAGCACGGCAGTGCACGGGCACTTGGGGCAGGAGGGATCCGGCAGGCTGAATAGCCTGCCGGATCCGTCCTGCCACAAGTGTAAAAGTACCCTTAAGTGTACATAGTGCACTTACTGTCAGAATGAATTGCTGCTGCCTCTCTCCTCTTCTTATCTTACCACATTGCTAACCACAGACACACTGGAAAGGCAGAGGGGAACACAGCTTCCAGGGATTCTGCACTGACATCAGATAATGGGTAGGGGATAACGTCAGATTATTTTAAGTAACATACATTACATTCATATGTACAGTAGGGCCCAGGGCTTGGGTAAGGAGGCAGAGACTGCAGTAAAGTCCAGAGGCAGACTGGGAAACCTCTGCTTCATAAAGTTTTATGGCACCTTCAGCGTTTAGTAGATTGCTGAAGACTGATTCTCCTTAGCAATGCTAACTAAAGTAGCTCTAAGGTTTGCTAATGAGAGATTTTCTATACAGTTTTCTAATTAAAAATGTTTTTTTTTTTATATTTATTATATTACAGGATCACTGATCCCAACTGTCATTACACATACTGTACACTATTAGTGCAATGACTTCAAGTCCATATATGCAAGTGAGAAGCGGTGGTGGAGGAGGTAGTTGCCAACAACACTGTTTTTTGTTTTTAACTTTTTCTTGTTGTTTTTTTTATTTTATTTGGGTAGACCCCAAAACATTGGGAAATATAAAAAAGAAAACAAAGAGAAAGTGCACTGGAGTATAACAAAGGCTGGGTGAGACCAGTATACATGTCTATTCTGCACAAGGTACGGACAAGTCCTGTGGGATCCATGCCTGGTTAATTTCAATGAACGTGAGCATGTCCATATTGGCTGTGGACAGGTGGCTGCGCTTGTCTGTGATAACACCCCCCCTGCCGTGCTAGACATACGTTGAGACAATATAGTGGCTGCAGGGCAGGACAGCACCTCCAAGGCGTAAAGGGCAAGCTCAGACCATGTGCCCAATTTGGAGACCCAGAAGTTGAATGGGGCAGACCCATCAGTCAGTACGTGTAGGCATGTGCACACATACTGTTCCACCATGTTGCTGAAATGCTGCCTCCTGCTAAGACGTTCCATATCAGCTGGTGGTGCTGGTTCTTGTGGTGTGCTGACAAAGCTTTTCCACATTTCGGCCATGCTAACCCTGCCTTCTGAGGTGCTGGCGGTGCCCCAGCTGCGTTGGCAACTTCTTCCTCCTCCTTTGCCTTCGCTTGGGGTTCCACTGAGGCCCCGTGTCAGGTGGGAATGCCATCAGCAGCGCATCTATCAGCGTGCAGAATATATTTCCCAGTCAGGTATGCAGTGCAGGGGTAGTATGAAAGAAAAAAGGGGTACAGATCATCCAACAATCTAAATGCCACCGAATTTACAGAATATATTTCCCAGTCAGGTATGCAGGGCAGGGGTAGTGTGAAAGAAAAAAGGGGTACAGATCACCCAACAATGTAAACGCCGCCGAATTTACAGAATATATTTTCCAGTCAGGTATGCAGGGAAGGGCTAGTGTGAAAGAAAAAAGGGGTACAGATCACCCAACAATCTAAACGCCGCCAAATTTGCAGAATATATTTCCCTGTCAGGTATGCAGTGCAACAGGAATACACCCTTCAAGCCACTTGTGAATTACTGGTCTGATAACAGTGGAAATGTCCACCCACAAGCTAAGAGCTGGATTTACTGATTAAATTTCACTCTCAGAAATGCGGTGGAGGCTGCAAATGTACTTGGCAAAAAATACATGATTTTTTTCACCCTCATTGTCCCAGTTGTATTTACTGGTTATATTTCACTCTCAGACATACAGTGCAGGCTGCAAACGTACTTTTTAGCAAAAAAATAATAATTAATTAATTAATTAATCCCCCCAGAATTTAACATTTGGATTTACTGAATTGATTACACTGTCACATATGCAGCACAGGGGTACTTTACAGAACAAAATCTGGATATGTCACCCCCTGGGTCCCTGAATTCACAGACGGATTACCTATATTATTTTCCCCTCCCCTGGCACATATGCAGTGCAGGTGCACATTTAAAAAATGGGTATATGTCACCCGCTGAACTACAGGAACAGGATTAAATTGTTGTCCCTGGCAATATTGTCACTTGCACAAAATGGCCGCTGACGCCCACCTAACTAACAGACAGAATAAACTTATTTTTCTGTGTCACTGGGCTCAGGGCAGGGTACAAAAATGTTGCATTGCACCCACACAAAAAAAAAAAATTGCTGTAGATAGCAGATTTAACACCAAGCTCTGATTATTTCCTAATCTCTCCCTCACAGCAGCAGCATCCTATCCCTACACTAGTAAGAGCTGATGTGACGTGCGGCAATATGGGTCACATGCTGCACTGGCCAATCACAGCCATGCCATTAGTAGTCATGGCTGTAATGGCTTCTAAGGGCACACATCTTAAACGCATGTTGATTGGCTGTCCTGCAGTGAACCATCCAGTCTACAATCTCATCCTCTTTGGATTTTTACAGTGCTTGTTAGATATCTACATAATAATGATCATAGAGTAAGTGCCCAAGTGGGAAGCAGAAGGGGTGGATTGGATACATTTAATGTAGCGCTGCCCCAAGTTGGTTAGATACTGCAAAGATGTTCTTGAGTGTATGTTTCCAAACAATAGCATTTTTATTATTTATTATTAGGGGTAATGTCAGAAATCTCTCTATTTCAAATGCAACTTGCATGTGTTTATGAACTGCTATTTTTGGCATGAGCAGTTTTTGCCAAAGAATTGCTTTCACATACAGTGATGACCTTTTTTATGTGGAAGAAACTAATGATACACTATATGATTAATGAGTTCAGAATTTTTAAAATCTAAATTAGGTCTAAGGAATTACTAGATACCTGAAATTTTTAAGTTTTAGATCTTGAGGATAGGAAGAAACTTGATGTGGTACTGGCATAGATTGTGATTAAAGGAATAGAAAATGAAAAAAGGCAAAAACATTTTCTTTCTTTTCTCAGCTCCTGGCAGTAGTAAGTAGAAGGTCTCTTTATCAGCATATCCCCCATATACACTAGTGTTAAGGCTGAAAAGTTCAGCCTGTATTTGTGGGAGGGGCTTGGGCCGATACTTAAACCCCCCTCTCAAGCCATCAGCCTCGGCACGAGCAGCGGCCGTACCTCCATGCGACGCCTCCCAAGCTGAGGGTACCACGTCTCTCAGCTCACTTCCGGGTCAGGATTGCACTGTCTTCCTACCTGCAGCATGTCAGCCGCGCTTCATCGGCTCATGGACGGCCCCTGTCCTTCCATACCGCCGACAGGACCAGGGAGGGAATCTCGCTCTCCCCCCCCCCCTCCGCTTCCCCACCGTAGGCACCACTTTCCGGCGCCCTCTTGCGCAGCGATGGGGTGCGTTCCACCTTGGAACGCACACCGGGCATAACAAACGGCAGCAAATCCCCTCAATCCCTCTCTCTGTGCCGCGCTCCCTTCCGTGGGAGACATGGGTCTGCTCCAGTGCGGTTACGGAGCCGCTACAGTGTGGCCTTGGCGTTCCTGGATGGGGTGAGTATAGCCGGCTGTCTTCTGCCGCAGCTTGCAACACGGCTGTAATCGGTAAGTCACAAATTAGCTGGGCCAGCGTTACTTGTGTTCCCGCCGGCGCAAATCTTGCTGGCTTACATTCCAAGCTAATGCTTTCAAGCTCCTGACATCAGGAGACACTGTTCTCTTATCCCCAGCTTCTAGGTGGTCGGTTTGCGGCAGGTGCCAGCTGGCAGGTATGTTTTAGCCGGGTTGAGGGCACGCTAGCAGCTAGCTTGGTCCCTGCGCACGCATCTGGTAAACCATTAAGGCAGGGGAATCAAGGGCTTATTTCTCTATAGATGGATTGCATCCGACCCTTTAATCTTATGCACAGTCTTTCTTATCATGCAAAGTTCGCTCCATGTTGAACTAAGCTACCCAATACCTTGCCGGCGGTGCACGTGCCTCTGTGCAAAAAAAAAAAAAAGGGGTAGGGGGCTCGCTAGCATCTCACATTTGTTCCAGCATACGCGGAGTTGGGGTAGTCCAGATACAGCAGGTCGTTAGGTAGGTGGCAGCTACGGTGGCACTCGGGTCATGTTTCTTACATACATAGTTGCCTGAATATCTCAGGTCACGTACCTTTCACGTATAACTACCTGGATCGCCCCGGGCCAGGTATCACACATGTTTAATTTCCTGAATCACTCGGGTCACGTGTCATTTTGCATAGTTGCCTGCTTCACCCAGGTCATGTACAGTATCATACATGTTTAGTTGCCTGAACTGCTCCGTTCATACATGCATAGTTGCATGAACCACTCGGGTCTCATTTCATTTTTGCATAGTTGCCTGAATAACTCAGGTCATGTACCATGTATATTTGCCTGTCTCGCTTGGGTCACGTGGCTTCTGCAGTTGCCTGAATTACTCAGGTAACGTTTCATACACGCATAGTTGCCTGAATCCCTCAGGTCTTGTATCATACATGTTCAGTTGCCTGAAACGCTCGGGTCACGTATCTTCCTGCATAGATTCTGAATCACTCAGGTCATGTATCATACATGTGTCACGGTCTGAATCGCTCAGGTCAGGTATTGTACGTGCATATTTGCCTGAATCGCTCAGGACCCGTACCATTCACGTATAGTTGTCTGAATCATTCAGGTCATGTATCATACATATTCTGTTGCCTGAATCGCTCAGGTCATGTATCATTCTTGTATAGATGCCTGAATCGCTCAGGTCATGTATCCACATGTATAGTTGCCTGAATCGCTCAGGTCATGTAGCATACATGTTTAGTTGCCTGAACCGCTCAGGTCATGCATTATACATGCATAGTTGCCTGAATCCCTCGGGTTACCTTTCACTCTGCATAGTTGCCTGTATCACTCAGGTCATGTATCATACATATTCAGTTGCCTGAATCACTCGGGTTATGTATCATTTTTGTATAGCTGCCTGAATCGCTCAGGCCATGTATCGTTATGCATAGTTGCCCGAATCGCTCGGGTCATGTATCATACATGTATAATTGCCTGAATCGCTCAGGTCATGTGTCATACATGTATAGTTGCCTGAATCGCTCAGGTCACGTACCACACATGTATAGTTGCCTGAATTGCTCAGGTCACGTACCACACATGTATAGTTGCCTGAATCGCTCAGGTCACGTACCACACATGTATAGTTGCCTGAACCGCTCAGGTCATGTATCACACATGCATAGTTGTCTGAATCTCTCGGGTTACCTTTCACTCTGCATAGTCGCCTGAATCGCACAGGTCATGTATCTGACATATTCCGTTGCCTGAATCGCTCAGGTCATGTATCATACATGTATAGTTGCCTGAATCTCTCGGGTCACATCTCATTCTGCTAGTTGCCTGAATCGCTCGGGTCATGTATTATACATGTTTAGTTGCCTGAATCGCTCAGGTCATGTGTCATACATGTTTAGTGGCCTGAATCGCTCAGGCCATGTTTCATATATGTTTAGTTGCCTGAATCGCTCAGGTCATGTATCATACATGTATAGTTGCCTGAATCGCTCAGGCCTTGTTTCATATATGTTTATTTGCCTGAATCGCTCAGGTCATGTATCATACATGTATAGTTGCCTGAATCGCTCAGGTCATGTGTCATACATGTTTAGTTGCCTGAATCGCTCAGGCCATGTTCATATATGTTTAGTTGCCTGAATCGCTCAGGTCATGTATCATACATGTATAGTTGCCTGAATCGCTCAGGTCATGTATCATACATGTATAGTTGCCTGAATCGCTCAGGTCATGTATCATACATGTATATTTGCTTGAATCGCTCAGGTCACGTTCCATTCATGTATAGTTGCCTGAATCACTCAGGTCATGTATCATACATATTCAGTTGCCTGAATCGCTCAGGCCATGTATCATACAAGTATAGTTGCCTGAATCGCTCAGGCCATGGTTCATATATGTTTAGTTGCCTGAATCGCTCAGGTCATGTATCATACATGTATAGTTGCCTGAATCGCTCAGGTCATGTGTCATACATGTTTAGTTGCCTGAATCGCTCAGGCCATGTTTCATATATGTTTAGTTGCCTGAATCGCTCAGGTCATGTACAATTCTTGTATAGTTGCCTAAAACGCCCAGGTCATGTGTCTACATGCATAGTTGCCTGAATCGCTCAGGTCATGTATCTATATGCATAGTTGCCTGAATCACTCAGGTCAGGTATCATACATGTTTAGTTGCTGGGATCTGTCAGGTCATGTATCATACACGTATAGTTGCCTGAATCGCTCAGGTCATGTAACATACATGTGTGTTCCATAGTTGCCTGAGTCGCTCGGGTCATGTATCTTACATGTTTAGTTGCCTGAATCCTCGGGTCATGCTTTATACATATTCAGTTGCCTGAATCGCTCAGGTCTGTACCATTCTTGTATAGTTGCCGGACTTGCTCGGGTTATGTATCATACATGTACAGTTGCATGAGCCGCTCAGGTCATGTCATCCTGGTATAGTTGCCTCAAATCTGGTCACGCTGCACAGTTGCCTGAGCTGCTCAGGTTATGTGTCATACATGTATAGTTGCCTGAATCCCTCAGGTCATGTATCATACATTTCCGGTTGCTGCATCACTTGGGTCATGTTCCATTCTTGTACAGTTGCCTGAATTCGCTCGGGTCATGCATCATATATATTTTGTTGCCTGTATCTCTCAGGTCATGTATCTTACATGTATTATTGCCTGAATCACGCAGGTCATGTTTTCTTCTGTATAGTTGCCGGAATCTCTCAGGTTCATGTACCATTCATATATAGCTGCCTGAGTTCCTCAGGTCATGTATCATACATATGTAGTTACCTGAATCGCGCAGATCATGTATCACTCACGTACAGTTGCCTGATTGCTCAGGTCATGTTTCATCCTGGTATAGTCGCCTGAATCGTTTAGGCCATGTTTCATCCATATGCGGTTGCCCAAATTGCTCAGGGCAGGTATCATTCAGTATTTTTGCCGGAACCGCTCAGGTTTTGCATCCTATACATTTAATCGCCTGAAGCGCTCAGGTCATGTATCATACATGCATTTCTGCCTGAACCACCCAGGTCATGTTTGCTTCCTATAGTTGCCGATTCACTCAGGTTCATGTATCATCCATTTATAACTGCCTAAGTCCCTCAGACCATGTATCATACATAAATATAGTTGCCTTAATCACGCAGGTCATGTGACATTTATGTACAGTGGCCAAGTTCGCTTAGGTAAAGTTTCCCGCAGCTTGATGTTGGTTCTCGAACCGATCAGTGTTCTCTTTTTCACCTGTTCCAACCAAGTCAGTCACTTTTTCAGCCCATTTGGTGTCATTCTAAAATCCCTGAGACATTCTGTCGTGTTCTCTCGGTCGCTTCCGGTCCTGGGGCACTCCTCTTCGGGTGACCGGGCACTCGTCGGCAATTTTCATTTCTCACGATTCACTTTACTCACTTGGGCGCTCTCACATTTTAAACGTAATTGATTCCCATGACTTCGGCTGGTTTATTTCTCTTCTGTTTCCAGTCCGGGCCCATTATCAGTGGGCGTTTTCATCCTGGTTCAGGTTTACACGACCTTTTGAATCCTGTCCAAATGGTCAGCAGCGCAGTCTTCGGCTGTATCATCCAGGTCCGGCTCGCCGGAAGGTTGGGTACTTTGTCAGGCTTTTAGTTCCGGTGTTTGGTGTCCTATATTTGCCGTCAGTTTGATGCGCGTACAAGTTCAATTGCTTGTCTAGGTTCATACGGATCACCCCTCCACATCATTCCCGTCCATTCTGCAGTTCTGGGTGTTTAAAAAAAAATAATAAAATGATAAATAGAGAGCTAGTGGGGGGTATTTTTGGGCCCTTCTTCAAGGCAGGTTGATTCCTCCGCATGTTTTCGGTCCAGATCGCACAACAGGTCTCAGCATGGCGGCCAACTTGGCCAGTCTCACGGTTCGAGCCGGTCCGTCACACCCTTCACCCTGCTCCTTGGTAGCCGTATTTCCACTACACCTTCCTACAGGTGGACTTCACTTTTGCCCCCTTCTAGGCCTACCCCGTCCTGGCTCCGGGCACACTTCAGCCAGTAATAGGTATAGTCAGGACATCCGCACCTTAGGATGGTCATCGTCATCTCCTCCTCCCTGATGGTGGCACCGACCACAAGTGTTAAGGCTGAAAAGTTCAGCCTGTATTTGTGGGAGGGGCTTGGGCCGATACTTAAACCTCCCTCTCAAGCCATCAGCCTCGGCACGAGCAGCGGCCGTACCCCTCCCTCCCTTTTCTTTTATCATTTCAATTAGGGTGGGCCCCCTTCTAGGCCTACCCTGTCCTGGCTCCGGGCACACTTCAGCCAGTAATAGGTATAGTCAGGCCATCCGCACCTTAGGATGGTCATCGTCATCTCCTCCTCCCTGATGGTGGCACCGACCACAAATACAGATAAGACTTGACTAAGGTCATTTCATTTCAACTGAAACGCCGTCACTCTATTCATCTGAGAAATAATGTATAATTTCACACTTCTGGGGTAATGGAGAATTATGTATCAGTACTGGACAAAGCAGTACCTGAAAACTAACTTTCTGAGTGTGCACTGATGCTATTTTTGAGGAGTTTGTTATAAGCCACCTAAAATGCCAGCGACCAGAGAAAATCTACTACTAAATGAGATAGATGAGGTGACAAATCATAATGAGTTTGTTATTATGGGGGACTTCAACTACCCAGATATAGACTGGGAAACCGAAAGCTGTAAATCTCATAAGGAAAACAGATTCTTGGCAATAGCCAAAGACAATTATCTTTCCCAACTGGTTCAGGACCCGACTAGAGAGACGGCCATACTGGACTTATAGACAATAGATGTGCAGGTTGAGGGACACCTGGGAAATAGTGACCGTAATATAGTAACCTTCCTATTGTCATTCAAAAGAATGTTTCTTCAGAGAGGCACAAAAATACCAAACTTCAAAAAGCTAAATTTGACCAACTAAGAGAGGCCGCAGGCCTCACTAACTGGGACAATATCCTGAAAAAAAAAATGCTGTATATACCTTATGAGAATAAAAGAGTGAGGAGCAAGAAAAAAAACTATGTGGATAAATAGAAATGTACAGGAGCAATAAAGAACAAAAATAAGGCATTTAATCACTAAAACAGGAGAGTAGTGAGGAAGCATTGAAAAACTATAAGGAAAAAAACAGAACATGTAAAATACAAATAAAAGCAGCCAAACTGAGACAGAGATTAATTGCCAAAGAGCATAAAACTAACCCTCTAAAATGTTCTTCAATTATATAAATGGTAAAAACCTGAAGGTGTCGGGCTTTTACATAATGATGAGGGGAAGTTGGAGGGAGCGATGAGGAAAAAGCAAAGCTATTAAATATTTTTATCTTCACTTATCTTTGGTCATGTCAAACTAATTTAATCAGTTTCTATGAGGAGGTAAGTTCTAGACTTGACAGCGGCGAATCAATGGATGTCGTATATCTGGACTTCTTGTATTTGACACTGTACTGCATGAAAGGTTAGTATATAAAATGAGAATGCTTGGACTCGGAGAAAATGTCTGTATGTGGGTAAGTAACTGGCTCAGTTGGGTCACTATCAATAGTGGGGTACCTCAGGGGTCAGTATTGGGCCCTATTCTCTTCAATATATTTATTAATGATCTTGTAGAAGGCTTGCACAATAAAGTATACATTTTTGCAGATGACACAAAAGAGGACAGTATACTGCTACAGAGGGATCTGGATATATTGGAGGCTTGGGCAGATAAGTGGCAGATGAGGATTAACACTTACAAATGTAAGGTTATGCACATGGGAAGGAATAATGTAAGTCACCCATACATACTAAATTGTAAAACTCTGGGTAACACTGACATGGAAAAGGACCTAGGAATTTTAGTGAAGAGCAAACTAAGCTGTAGAAACCAGTGTCAGGTAGCGGCTGCCAAGGCAAATAAGATAATGGGTTGCATCAAAAGGGGCATATATGCCCGTGATGATAACATAGTCCTACCATTTACAAAGCACTAGTCAGACCACTCATGGAGTACTGTGTACAGTTCTTGGCTCCTGTGAACAAGGCAGACATGGCAGAACTGGAGATAATTCAGAGGAGGGCAACTAAAGTAATAACTGTAATGGGGCAACTACAGTACCCTGAAAGGTTATCAAAATTAGGGTTATTCATTTTAGAAAAAAGAGAACTGAGGGGAGCTCTAATAACTTTGTATAAATATATAACGGGTCAGTACAGAGATCTCTCCCATCATCTATTTATCCCCAGGACTGTGACTATGACAAGGGGACATCCTCTGCATCTAGAGGAAAGAAGGTTTCTACACAAACATAGAAGAGGATTATTTACGGTAAGAGCAGTGAGACTATGGAACTCTCTGCCTGAGTAGCTGGTGATGGTGAATTCAGTAAAAGAGTTCAAGAGGGGCCTGGATGCATTTCTGGAGCGTAATAATATTACATGTTTTAGTTATTAGATTTCTGGAGAGGTTGTTGATCCAGGGAGTTATTCTGATTGCCTGATTCGAGTCAGGAAGGATTTTTTTTAACCTAAAATGAGGAAAATTGGCTTCTACATCACAGTTTTTTTTTGCCTCTGGATCAACTTGCAGGATAACAAGATGAACTGGATAGACAGATGTATTTTTTCAGCCTTACAAACTATGTTACTATGTTACTAAGTTAGTTGTTTGATAAAATAAAAAATATTTAAAAAAAAAATCTGTCTATTGTGTTATTTGTCTTTCAAAATGCAGATTCCAAAAATGCTTTTCTTTACTGCTAAGATACATATTGCAAACTTGCAATGCAATTATTCCCCCACACACACATAAACACCCCCCCACCACCACCATCACTAATAAAATAATGCAGGTAAGATTTCTGTCTACTGTGTTATTTACAATAAAAAAACATAAGTTTAAAAAAGATGTTTTTTTTACTACTAGGCCACATGTTGCAAACTTGCATGTAATGCAAATATTTCCGACACACACGCCACCAATATAACAATGCAGGAAAGGCTGGTAACCTATCTCTGTCCACTGTGTTATTTACATTTAAAATGTAGATTAAAACAAGACCATTCTTTACTATTAAGACACATGTTCGAAATTTGTAATGTGATTATTCTTCATTAATACCATGCAGGAAAAGCTGACAATATTTCTGTGTTCTTCTGTGTTATTTGGTTTTAAAAATACGGGTTCAAAAAAGATTTAATGTTAAGACACAGGTCACAAACTTGTAATGCGATTATCTCCCCTCTGCCACCAATATAAAGATGCAGGAAAGGCCATTAAAATTTCGGTCTTCTCTGTTATTTGCATTTTAAAATGTAGGTTGAAAAAAGACCTTTCTTTACTGTTAAAACACAGATTGCAAACTTGTAATGCGATTATTGCCCACCACCACCAATACTACGATGCAGTAAAGGCTGGTAAGATTACTGTCTACTATGTCATTTGCGTTTAAAAACGTAGTTTCAAAAAAGACCTTTATTTACTTTTAAGACACACATTGCAAACTTATAATGTGATTATCATCCCCCACCACCACCAATATAACGATGCAGGAAAGGCTGTTAAAATTTCTGTCTACTGCGTTATTTACTTTAAAAAAGCTTATATAAAAATACCTTTTTTTTAGTGTTGAGAAATACGTTGGAAACTTGTAATATGAGTATTCCCCCCCTCCCCACCCCCAATAGAAGGATCCAAGGAAGGTGTTAATTAGGGATGAGCGAATCGACTTCGGATGAAACCGGATGAAGTCGATTCGCATAATACTTCGTTTGAATGCTGTACAGAGAGAGCGATCTGTACAGTATTAGGATTGACTCCTATGAGCTGAAGCTATTACTCGCGCTACTTATTATGCGAAGTCTCGCAAGACTTTGCAAAGTAATAACTTCGGGTCATCTGAGCCAATACATTCTAATACTGTACGGAGTGCTCACTCCGTACAGTATTCAAACAAAGTATTATGCGAATCGACTTCGGATGGTTCATAACAAATTGATTCGCTCAGCCTTAATCTGAATACTTACAGTATGTCAGTGCAAGATTTTAGTTTTTCCATTTCAACAAATTAGCAACAATTTCCACCATTTTGTTTTCACTTTCTCATTATGGAAAATTGATGGCAGATTGATGGGAAAACACTTGGAATTGATTGTTATTTTAGCACAAGGCTCAGTGACAGGGACAAATAAATAAGGAATCAAACAAACAGCAAGTGGTGCTGTACTGTTACACTTTATTGAATAACGTGGTTGCTATACAAAATTAAAAGTATTGATATAAAGATGTTAGTATGAAAATGCAGATTTTTTGTAGGACAACCTTTAACATACTTTACAAAGCTTTGGTGCGGTCTCATCTGGAATACAAAGTTCAGTTCTCGGCACCAGTCCTTAGAAAGAATTCCCTGGAGGAGAGCACCTAAACTGATAAGGTGCATAGATAGTCCTAGTTATGAAGAAAGATTAAAAAAATTAAATGTAGTTAGTCTTGGGAAGATGCGTCTAGGGGGGGACATGATTAACTTATATAAATGGGCCATACAAAAAATATAGTGAAAAGCTGTTTCATGTGAAATCCCTCAAAAGACAAGGAAGCGTTGCCTTTGTCTGGAGAAGAACAAGTTCAGTTTTCGGAGGCATCAAGGCTTTTTTTACTGTAAGAACTGTGGGTCTGTGGAATAGACTAACTCAAAATGTGGTCACAACAGGAACAGTAGGCAGTTTTAAAAAGGGCTTAGATGAATTCTTAATGCTTAATAAATAGTATAGAAGTATGAGTCTCACTCCCTTTTTTTAAAATTCACGTCTCTACCCATGCTTTGGTTGAACTTGATAGATTTATGCCTTTTTCAGTATAAACTATGTAACTAGATGCAAAAATGACTTTACAGGTGTGAAGTAGGCCCTGCTATTTAAAAATGTAATGATCTGTTGGCCTGCTATATGGCTGAGTTGTTAGTGGTGAGGCTTTGAGGAAGGTCCATGCCTTGGGCTCAGGGGACCACTGGGGGATACTCTAGCTCCATGGAGGGCCAGTCTAAACCTGCTAATTATTAACCTTTAAACCACTTTATGAAAAAATATATTATATCATTGCATTTAGATTGCAAAGTCTGTATTATCATTGGAAATTTTGGGCCTTTGTAAGTGAGTGAGTGAATAAGTGAGTGAGTGAGTGAGTGTGAGATGTGCAGTGAAACCCTATATTAAACTTGAAAAGACTCATGGTCCAGTCTGACTGCTACCTAAACTTTTAAAAACATTTTGCAGAGTTTCACTTAAAATATTGTTGGGCTCCACCTATTCTTATTGTTGGTCAAGTACTATTGATAAGTAACACACCACTGTGTTCATATATTCGCTGCTAAATATAATGAACTTTTACTTGTGAGAATGGTAAAGACATGACAATAATCAAACCTTTGTTCTTGTTCTTTAGAATTACAACCACTGCTGCCTGCATGATGGACCTGCGCAGATACCCTCTGGACCAGCAGAATTGTACATTAGAGATAGAGAGCTGTAAGTGCTTTTGCAAGTCTTATTTGATTACAGTTAGTTGCTTTTTTTTTTTTATCAAAGACATTATAAGCACATTAAGTGTAAATGCAATTAATTCAGCAGAGCTGGTTAAATAAAATCAAGGGGCAGCTGACCTACATTGTAAAGGGCACCTGTATTATGTTAATAGAGAAAGGATAAGGTTTTCTCTGATGCATTGATAGCCATCATTAAAGCCCCTCTACTCTCTCCCAATTCATAGAAACAAGTTGCTGTAAATTGTGACTGTTATATAATGATCCTGGTGGTTTAAAATAAGTTGCATGAGTTTTAAAGGGTTATTTCTATCTTATAAAGTAATAAACATGTGGCACCCCTGAGGAAGCCAGCAGAGCCTGGCGATACACGTTGGGCTTTTTTCCCTTCCTACCATGCATATTTCCACCATGCTACTTTTATGATAAGTATTACCTTCTTACTATTCAATGTTGATGGATTCCATGCACTTCAATTGCACTTTACTTATTGTTCATTCATGTGGGACTGTGCTTATATTTATGCGGTAGAGTAAGGGTGGCATGCGGTACGTATTTGGTCCACACTGCCATGATTCATTGTATACAATGGTTTTAACTTGTCCTTGCTGTGTCTGTTGTTCTCAATAAATTTGATACTTTTTAGATGTGCGGTTCTTATCTCAGTATTCTTTTCTCTGGTTGGTGTGATAAAGTAATAAACACTATTATATACTTTAACTTTATGATTGATCCAACCTCTAGAACTCCTACAATCCTCAGATTGAAGGGCCTGCATCCAGTATTTCCCCTAAGCCTTTGCAGTTGCTGAGCAGAGCAGTTGGGTAGCTGGGCAATACATTGTGGAAGCTGGCCAATCCGTTAATAAGAGTGCATTCCCATGTAGCAACCATGGGGTAAAACTGCAATACTGTGCAACTATCATTTAAAGGGGTATTCTTATCTCTCATCTTTCTGTGGGTATGCAGTGTGATGCCCCCTAATGTTTGTGTTATGGTGCTCCTAACTTCAGACTGTCACTTCCTGGGGGTCAGTCTCCGTTGCATAGATATAGATTGAATTGGAGTGAGGAAAAAATGAAGTCCACACTTTGTGAAGTTTATTTTTTTTTACTTGAAATAGACTTGCAGTACTTGCTAGTACTTGATATTTCCCTTTCTTGGTTCCAGCAGTATGCACAGTTCTGGCAGTTGGCCTAGACTGTTTATTCTATAATGCTATCTTTAGCTTCAAGTTTTGGTTACTGTTTCAAACAGAGTAGGGTATCTTGAAACCGTTGTCTCCATCTAAAATACAAAGTCCTATTGATATTAAGAGTGGGCTGCTCTACAAGCTGCTTTCTCAAAGCTTCTGCAGCAGGAGGGGAAAATGCTTCCCTTACTGTGTCTTGTCTGGTCTCTTTGGACTCTCTCACTCAACGCCTCTAGCTTCCTGAAAACCCCTCCTTTGGTGGGAAATGGATCTGCCAGAACATATGCTACCTGCTGGAAAACCAGGCACATCACACGTAAAAACAGTTGCATAACAATATTAAGGCAGTAAATGAGAAGACTTTGCAATAAATAAAATTGCAATAAATATACTGATACTGATACTGAGGAAGCTGGAGTAAACCGGCCATACGCGTGGGTGTTTTTCCATTGACTCAGGTCCACTTATATATCCGAGCCTTATACCGTAATCCTTTTTAGGTATTATTTCTATGTTATTTGATGCCACATTATTATTTATTTACTGTTGATTCTTTATCTGGTATTGTATTGTTTTTCATTTTTGTCTCGGACTACTGTGTCCTTATTTGTAGACTGTGGTAGATGCTGTGTTTGTGTTTGGTTTCATTTGTACCAGCACTTGGTTTATTGTATACAATTTTAAAAAATGTCTGTATGTCTATGTAGTCTAATAAAATTGCTTTATTGATTTTACACTTTATGGATGTGCACATCATTACGGTTCTCTGGGCCTTGTGTCTTTTTTTGGGTGTCTCAGCAGAATTTGGAACAGGCACAGTTTGACTTGCAGTCTAGGGCCCAGCTTGCAGGCTGCAGAGTTGAGCAGCCCTACAAAGACCCTGAGCAGGGACACTTTAGAAGAACAGATGTGCAGCTTAAAAGGAACAGTGCCCACAGCTCTGATTTAGTACTACATCCTCCTTGGGGCTCATTCACACGAAAGTATTTTCTTTCCGTGCCTGTTTTTTGCGGACCATATGCGGAACTATTCATTTCAATGGGTTCGCAAAAAAACCTGAAGTTACTCCATGTGCATTCCGTTTCCATATGTTTGTATTTCCGTTTCGCAAAATTAATAGAACATGTCCTAATATTGCCCGCATTACGGACAAGTATAGGACTGTTCTATTAGGGGCCAGCTGTTCCATTCCACAAAATATGGAATGCACACGGACGTCATCCATATCTTTTGCAGATCCCTTTTTTGCGTACCGCAAAATACATACTGTCGTGTGCATGAGTGACTGCAGCTATGCTGCAGTTTGTCTGGATGGCTCAGAATGTTGCTATGCAGGGGACTCTTTGGAGGACACATAGAGCTAAATCAGCACTGCAGCCCATTCATTTTCATGATAGGTTGGATTTCCATGTGGTTGGACCCCAACTTACTGCAATGATGGTATAGCTTAGAAAATTGCTCACAGTGGCATTTTGTACTATACATTTTCAACTAACTCTTTCCTGCATGTGAGTGTACCTATGCATCAAAGATGCAGGAGGGATTTATGGAGGAGGCTCAAGAGGTGATCCTGCTCCATACACAGCGGGTGTCAGCTGTATGATAAAGCTGACACCTGGCTGTAATGACTGTAATGAAGTTAACTCTCATCCCAGACCTTTAACCCCTCAGATGTCACAACCAATAATAGTTTATCTGAGAGGACAGAACGCCAAAATCAGAGGGTTCTGATCATCTGTGATAGCAGGATCCCCAGCTTACCATGGCAAACTGCCTGTTAAGCCCTGCCTGTACCATTAGTTAAGAGGAGGCCTGTCAAAATTCCTTAGACTGCAATAGTATAGTATTTTATTGCAGTCTAGGATACAAGTGATTAGAATATCACATATTCAAGTCCCCTAGGGGGACTAGAAAATGATAGTGCAAAATGTTTTTAAGAATATAAAAAAACTTAAGAATATTCAAATAATCCCCATTCACAATTTTACAAATAAAAATAGGTGAACAATAAAATGATTGGTATCTCTGTCCAAAAATAAATATCCAAACTATTAAAAATATTTATTGTACACGGTGAACTCCATAATGTAATAAAAAATCACAATGGCCAATTTGCTGTTTTTTTGGTCTCATTGTTTCCCCTTAATTTTTTATAAACAGTGATCAGATGGTGATACAAAAAAAAAACCAAAGCTACAAGCCCCCAAACATCCCTGTGAATGAATATATAAAAAAGCTATATATGTCAGAATATGGCAATACAAAGAATGTTTTAAAGTTAGTTTTTAAAATAATACAGTATTAAAATGTAATAAAAACAATTTGTTATTGCCATAATCATACTGACCTTGTTATGTCATTTCTAGTGCACAGTGAGCACCGTAAAAATAACTCCTCCCTCCCCCACCCCCCAGAAAAATGGCAGAATTTTTTTTCCTCTTCTTCCAATGCAAGATATGGTAAGTTAAGTGGAGCAATTACAAAAATACAATTTATCGCGGAAAAAACAAGGCCTCACACATCTATGTGAGCAGAAAAATAAAAAAAAGTTTGGGCTCTTGGAAGCCAAAAACAAAAATTGGCCTGGTCTTGAAGGGGTTAACAGACATTCAGATTAATAATATTTACATATTATAGGGGGGAGGGGTTATCACATTTATCATTATGTACATAAAATTTGATAAATTTGGTGCAAATGATGACAACTCAGACTAAGCAAAACTGACTTTAAAAGATTCCCCTTATGATAAATTGTTTTAATATTCTTTTTAGAGATGAGCGGCCTTTTCCAAAATTCGATTTGGTGCTTCAACAAATTTTTTGGGAAAAATTCAGTTCGGTACGAATCTATTCGCGGCGAATATCGCTCAAAAAACGGCTATTTCCTGGCTTCAGAGAGAATTTATAGTGGTATAGAACACTGTGCCTTGCAGTAACATGCATAGGGAGTCTGCTGTGGTAGTGAAATAATACTGTGAGTCCGTATGACGTGCAGATGACAGGCGTTGCTCTTAGAATCACTACACACTTCACTTATTTGGGCAGTCACAGGGCCAAAACTGACCAAATAACTTAAGTGTGAACTCAATCTTACAGGTCAATGTTAGCGTCAAGAAGAAGCACTCTCCTTTTACACCGTCATCAGCTGATTCCAAATAGATGTCTACAAAACCTGTTTTATTAAACGCTTATACAAGTAGAGCCCCCTGACAGAGTGGAGAGGGTGTCATCAGTAAGTTTCTGTTGAAGTCACTGATTATTTTGCTCTTCCTCTGATCCGTCTTTACTCGGTCAGCATTTGGTCAGTAATCCATCAGTATTGCTAATGCCAAAAAAACAGGAGTGAATCCAAAACAGAGATGACACATGAATGGAAGATTTGCATGTCTTCTGTGTTTTGTACCCACCCCTGCTTTTGGCTACCAAATCACAAGCCAATTCTGATGGGACCATACAGGCCTTACAGCTGCCACACAGACAGAATCCGTTGTACATTGAGCAGCAGCATCAGAAGGAGGCCACAGAGTGACACAATGACAGTGTGGAGTCGGCAGCAGCATCAGGAGACCACAGAGTGACAAGGTGACAAAGTGTGAAGGTGGCAGCAGCATCAAGAGGCCACAGAGTGGAAAGTTGACATAGTGTGGAGGTGGTAGCAGCATCAGGAGGCCACATAGTGGCAAGGTGACATAGTGTGGAGGTGGGTGGCAATACCAGTACCCGCTGAAGATGTTGGGTGAAAGAAGGAGCACTTGGCATCAGATGTGTGGCATCAGGCGGGTGGCAGCATCAGAATAGTAGCTGAGGAAGGTAGCCAGAAGAAACCGGTCTCTTTTGTCAAAGTGTTGTGGCACCATGGATGATCTAGTCTGATGCATCAGGCATTGGTGGGTGGAAATCCTGGCTGATCCACGTCTGATTCATCTTGACAAAGGTCAGTCTCTTCACATTTTGGGTGGACATGCGAGTTCTTCTTGGGGTAACTATGGCCCCCGCCGCACTAAACACCCGCTCTGATGCCACACTACTGGATGGGCAGGACATCTTTCCAGGGCAAACTCTGCCAGTTGCAGCCACAAATCCGGTTTGGCTGCCCAGTAGTGCAGTGGATCTTCAATGGGGTGGCAGGGTACTGTCCAAGTATGCCATCACCTGCTGGTTCAGGTTCTGCTCCAGGTATAGCTGCTGCTGCTGCTGGTGATGAGTTTCTTCACTAGGCAGGTGAAGAAAGCTGCTCATCAGTGACCCTAGACTCAGGCAGCTGCTGATAGAGCTGGTACTGCTCCTGCCAGCCCTCCTCTTACCAGTAGCCATGGCTGTGGAATGTGAGCGCAGTCAGACCTGGTCCCCCCAGTCAGACCTGCGAGAGGATGAACTATGGTGCAGATAGGCAGCGGCCAACTGACTACATAGGATGTCTCTATAGTAGTTTAGTTTGTCCTCTCTCTCAGCGGGTGTAAAAAATGCTCTCATTTTGGACCGGTAGCGAGGGTCCAACAAGGTGGAGAGCCAGAAGTCATCACTCTGCTGAATGGTGACAATTTGGCTGTCACTACACAAGCAAGTGAGCATGCATCGGGCCATATGTGCAAGTGACTCAGAGGGATTCCCTGTCTCCATCTCTACTGCATACTGCCACTGTGTGTCTAGGTCCTCTGTCTCCTCTTTCTCATCGCCCTGTAGCTCCTCTGGCTGCTCCTGCTCCTCCTGTCACCTGTCACCTATGTAGAAAAACCACCCATTTCGCTACACATTGCTTGTGCTCCAATGTCCTCCTCCTCCTCCAGTTCAGCCCCACAGGGCACATGTGGCCGTGAAATCTAGGCGCCACGTCTCCAGTCCCCTGACCAGCCAGATTTACCTGCATCTGTTCCAGGACATGAAGCAGTGGAATGATGTTGTTCATCCTATAGTCCTCGTGACTGACAAATAACATGGTCTCTTCAAAGGCCTGAGCAAACGGCAGGTGTCACACATGAGCTGCCACTCGCTGATATCGAGGTTACACAGGGGATTACTCCTGTCCGCATGGATCATCAAGAAATCGTTTATGGCCTTTCTCTGTTCGTATATTCGGTCCAACATATGGAGGGTGGAATTCCAACTGGTGGAAATGTCGTATATATCAGCCTAAGTTGGGGGATGCCGTTCTGCCGCTGCAACTCAAAGAGGTTGTGCTTTGTGGTGTACGAGTGGCTGAAGTGCATGCAGTTTCCTGGCCATTTTCAGGATGTCTTTCAGATGGGTGGAAGACTTCAGGAACCGCTTGACAACCAGATTGAACACGTTTGCCATGCAGGGCGCATGGCTTATCTGTCCTTGACGAAGTGCTGACACCATGTTCTTCCTGTTGTCGGTCACCATGGTTCCGATTTTGAGTTTTCACGGAGAAAGCCAGGACTAGATTTCTTGATGAAGGACACGTATCAGTTCCTCCCATGTGAGACTCTGTTCGCCCAGGCAAACGAGGTGCAGAACAGTGTGACACTGCTGTGCCCTGCACATGTGATATGCTGGAGGGGCCCTGTGAATTGTCCCTGCAGTGGAGGTTGAGGACACAGTGTAGGATGGGGAAGCAGAGGCGGACGTTGTCGCAGGACCAACGGAGTGGCAACGTGGAGGCAGAAGCGTTGTCACCTAGCCAAGTTGCTGGTGTGGCTGTGCAGGAACCACATTCACCTCCTGCCCATATATTCTACATATGGCCATGTTCACCTCCTCCGGCGGCTTAACAAAAGAATGCGACATTGCCGAGTAGGTGATTTTACCCCCAACACTGCGCACCGACTGACTGCTACCGCCGTTGCGTCCGTGAACCCGTGCCCCACTACTTCCCAGTCAGGTAGGCTTCTACGAAGCGAGTGGTCTACCCCGGGCACGTTTGGCTCCAGGCCTTCCACCGCTGCCACCCTGCTGACTCCCGGCCACGCTAGCGACTTACTGGCTCACGTGCAAGCTGCCACCCTCTTCTCCCGATGATGATGAAGCCCCTTCGTTACCTGGCTCTCAAGTGCAATCAGCTAAATCATCATCGAGTACTGTCTGCACGTCACTGATGTCCTCCTCAACCATCTCTGGGTCAGGAGACTGACCGCGCGCAACACCAGCTCCCATGCCACTCTCCTGATCACTACTTGCCTTCCTAGTGGAGGAAGCAGAGGATGTCTCCTCCAGATCTTGGCTGGGCAGAAGCTGATGATTGTCCTCTAGTAGCTCGTCCTCACTGAAAAGTGGAGCTGAGCCAAGGGAATATAATACTTCTCGCACTGAGGGAACTGAAAATGACAAAGGAAGGTTCAGGACACGTGGGGGCACAGGTCCTGCTCCATGGTCATGCCAACTAAGTGTTGTGTCAGAGGAACCCACCGACTCTTGGCTGGGGGTGTCTGGTGTCGCTTTTGATGATGTTGATGACCGAGTTAACCATTCAAGAACCGCTGGGTTGCTTTTTAAGACATGACCGCTAGATGACACCGGAAGCTCAGGCCTCTCGCTGCGAACCCTGCTGCCACACCCCCTTACTCTGCTGCGACCTCTGCCGGTACCAGAAACATTTAGGCCTCTACCACTCCCCTGTGCAGGGCCTGGCACTTTTCTGTCTGACAAACTGTTAGATCAAATAATCAAATGTTAGATCAAATTTTTTTTTTTTGCCACCAATACACGGCCAACAGGGCTTTAGAATATATCACTGCACCGCAAAATGGCAATTAGGCGCTAATTTTTTCCCAATTTTTTCAGAATTGAGAAAGCTCATTGGAAGAACGAGTGAAACGTTTTCAAGAAATCTACAGCAAGTCCAGTTGCCTTGATATATTCTTTACAGATATACCATGACCTGGATAAATGAGAACCTTCACAGACATGAAAGCCCTAATTTTTCATCTCAGATGCTGTGATCAGTGATTAATACGGCAGCGGAGGGGTTCAATGACTGAAGGCAGTGCAATCCCTGTTCCCCGTCATTGCGCCCACTTCTTACAAAGAAATGTGCTTTTGATGGAGTACAGTAATTTGTCATAAAACAAATTTCTTTGTGAAATTCGGCAAAGCAGCCGGATCAAATTTTTGTAAACTTCGCTCATCACTACTCGTGACCAATGAATGGTGAGCAGCTCTCACTGCTGGAGAAAACTATATAAAATTAAGGCCACTGCAGAGGAATGGTATGGCTAATGGGAGAATTCCCTGGAGATAACATCTAAACAACTTGGATTTCAAATTCCAGAACAATATAAGTAAGGCCCCTTTCACATGTGTGAGTTCCACGAATTGGACTCGCTGCATGTGTCAGCAAGAGTACCCGTCTGGACCTCCAAGCACTGACAGGGTACCATAGCATTATATTGATTTATGATGCTATGTCACCCTTACAGTTCTGGGATGTATTGTACAACACTGACAGAATTATGCCAGTGTTATTCCCGAGCCTGGGAATCCAATTCATAAGGTGTCCCTCAGGCTATTCCTGCCTAAAAGCAGAGCACCTTCCTTGAGAGAGGCAATTCCACTTGTTGGTGGCTAAACCCTGCTGGTCCCTAAAGTGACCCTGAAAAGAAATCCCATAATTTTGTAGAAAAATCCTGTTTCAAAGCCTTTTGTGGCATTTATTAGTGGAAAAACAAAAAATATATTTGCTGACCAGCGGTGCAGTTATAAACTTATATGTTCTAAAGCCCTTTTTGTCGTGTATTAGTAACAAAAAATATATTTGCTGATCAGCGGTGCAGTTATAAACTTTGTTATGTTCTAAAGCCCTTTTAGTCGTGTATTAGTGGCAAAAGAAAAATATATTTTCCGTTTGCAGTGCAGTTATATATTCTAAAGCCCTTTTTGTCATGTATTAGTGGCAAAAGAAAAATATATTTGCCGTTCAGCGGTGCAGTTATATGTTCTAAATAACTTTTATGTGTGTATAAGTGGCAAAAAAAAAATTGCTGTTCAGCGGCCCCTTTGTACTACAGCCAGTGGCGCAACTAGAAATGACTGGGCCCCACAGCAAATTTTTTAATGAGGCCCCTTCCCCCAGTAATTTTTTCACAACCCCTTCCTTTCATGCCGCCCCCTTTCCTGTGGCTAGTAAAGATCGCTCTCTCAGACCAGGCCCGGCAGCTGTTCCATCCGTTTTCTACACTGTCTATACTGCCACTGTATATAATTTCATTGTGTAATAATGTTGAGTACTTCTCCTCCTCTTGGATGGGCCCCTTCTGGGTCAGGGCCCCAAAGCAGCCGCTTCCCCTGCTTCCCCTATAGTTACGCCCCTGACTACAGCCTGTACAGGCTGTATTAATAAGATAGATACATACCTCCTATTAGCTGTTCTGTGGTGAATTGTGATTGTTATATTTATTTTTTGGGGTGTATTAATGGGAAAAAGAATACGGGAAAATTGATGGGTGATTGTAGACCTTCTTCTGTATGAACAGAATTACGCCGATCAGCCATTCAGTGGTGAAATTTGTTTGTGATACAGCCTTTCTGGGAAAATTGGTCAGTAGCTGTAACTATGGTCAAAAACAATATATGTCCTTTACGGTCCATTGGGTAAATGTGGTTTCTGCCCAGTCACACCAGCAACTTGGCCAGGTGATGCCGCTTCCGCCTCCACGTTCTCACGCTGTTGGTGCTGCGACAATGTCTGCCTCTACCTCCTCATCCTCCGCCGTGTCCTCAGCCTCGATTGCAGGGACATTTCACTGCGCTACTCCAGCATACCACATGTGCAGGGCACGGCAGTGTCCCGCTGTTCTACACCTTGTTTTGCCGGAGTCACACAGGGGAGAAACAGCTCTGTGTCCTTCATCAAGAAATCGAATTCTGGCTTTCTCCGCGACAACTCAAAATCTGAACCATGGTGACCGACAACGGGAAGAACATAGTGTCGCCGCTGAATCAAATTCAATCAAATTAAATAAATACAACAATGAATTCGTACAATGTTGATGCATCTATGACCGATGGGGGTCACCTTATATTCTTGATAAAAAAAAAACGTGATTATAATTTTGTAACAATACCTTTGTAATAAGAGTAAGTAAGTAATCAGTAAGACGATGATTGTGATAAACAACACAATTGGACAAATAAATACTCAATTCATATATAACCATCAGTGGAACATCTAATAAGATAAAATTAAGTCTAATTGAATGTAAAAAATTCTATCTCCCATATTCAATTAATACATGTCATACAGTGAATTGTGATAGAAACAGCAAAAACAAAATCTATCAAGATTTATGGTATGACATGTATTAATTAGTACTACTTGGTACTTGGATTTATACATTTCCAGGTGTGACCAATTCATATATAAAGGCCTGGAGTCCGGTAGTGGCATTAGTATTTACAGCGCTTATTTGCACTGCTTTTTATATATTATTCTATATGTATTGTATATCTTCTGGAATGAGGCAATGTTTTTGTATTACATGTGTGGTCTTTGTAGTTTGGTTAGGTCCTTATCTAATAACTAACAATGCTCATACAGCAATCCAATAAAAAAGAGCAAGATACACATCCAGGGGTGTCACCAGAAAAGGCTGGGCCCCATAAGAAATTATTTAATGGGCACCTCCAATACCGAACAATTTCCCTGCAACTACTCCTCCTTTGGCTACTACAGCACTGGTGTGCTAAGCGCACTGCAGCATTTATTCTTACACTAAGCCATACATCTAACTCCATCCAATGCCTATTTATACATGCCCAGTCCCCTTAGTGCCCCTTCACCTTAGTGATGCCCCTTAGTGCCCCCACACAGTATTCTTGCCCCGACATAGTACATATTCCCCCTTAGTGCCCCCTTTACAGTAGTAGTGCCCTATTAGTGCCCCCTTCACAGTAGTAATTCCCCATTAGTGCCCCAACACAGTAGAAAACCCCCTTAACGCAGTAGTTATGCCCTCTTAGTCCACCCTTAAAGTAGTGCTGGCCCATTAGTGCCCTGTTACAGTCTTGTTGCCCCTTTAATGCCCTTATATAGTAGGGCTGCCCCCTTACAATAATGTTGGCCCCTCAGTGCCCCCCTTACAGTAGATTTCAGTGGCATCACGGCAGAGCAGGGATGCGCCTGATTTGGCGCATGTGGATGTGCCAGTCTTATATATCTCCCTCACTGTGTCGTTGCATGTGTTATGCTGTTTTATATAAGCAAGCTTCCAAAAGTTTTCCCTTATTGGGGGAAGATGGCGTTGAACCAATTCCCAACCACCTATAGACTATACACATCCTGGCAGTTGGGGCCTATCTCTGAATGTATGTTCTGGAACATCCGTTCAGAGATCATAGCTGCACACTAATCATGCAGCTGCTGAGTGGGTGGCCCACTCTCAGTGACAGCTGGGAAACCCATAGGAGAGACCGTGATGCTTCCTCAGTGGTCCTGCCTTCTAAATTACTGTATATACAGCACTGAATGAGCACTGTATATACAGCTGAGGACACACAATGCTGCTTTCTGCTCTGACCCTAGCGATGATACAGGAGCCTCCAGGTCTTCATCAAATCTCAATCAGCCCTGCAGTGAGGCTGTACAGCATTCTATAGCACTGTATAACCTCTCTGGGGGCTGTATTTCCCCTGTAACTGGGGCTTCTATGTCAACCCCAGTTACAGGAGAAATCAGCAGTAAAAAAAAAAAAAAAAAAAAAAAGTAATGTTTAATGTTCCCGAATGGTTTTTTATGACTTTTTGCGGGACACAAAGTGTAAATAAATAAAATAAAAAAGTGTTTCATAAGAATAAAAAAATAAAAGTTTAGGTGTTAAAAAGACGGTATCAAGTCATTTAAAATGGTAAGAAAATAGTACAAAAATAGACATATTTGATATCGTCGCATCCATAATGACCGACTCTATAAAATATCAGGTGAACACTGTGAAAAAAAAATATTTTAAATATGCCAAAACAGCCATTTTCTAGTCACCTCATCTCTCTAAAACGCATAATATCAAACATAATGATCAAAAAGTCATATGCAACCCAAATTGGTACCAATGAAAAGGTCACCTCATGCCGCAAAAAGCAAGCCCTCACATAAGACCATCACCAGAAAAATAAAAATATGGCTCTAAGAAAATAGCAACACAGAAACATGATTTTTTTTTCCAAAAATTCTCTTATTGCGTAAAACTAAACAAATAGACATATTTGATATGGTCGCATCCGTAACAACCATCTCTATAAAGATATCACATAATTTACCCCATCAGGGTAAAAATTAAAATTATGCCAGAACTGCTTTTTTTTTACCACTTCTCTCCCCAAACAACATTATATAAAGTCATCAAAAAGTCTTTTGTACCCCAAAAAAGTAATACAAAATGAAAAAAAATGATATACATTTGTTATCATATCATATATTCCATGGTAAACCTCATAAAAATTAAACACTGATAGAATTTCAATTTTTGCCCACCTCCCCTCTGAAAAAATGAGATGAAATGATATAAAAAGTGATCGAAAGCCAAATCTACCCCAAAATGGTGCCAAAAAAAAGTACAGCTTGTCCTGCAAAAAATAAGCCCCCACATAGCTCAGTCAACAAAAAATAAAAATAGAAAAGTTATGGCTCTTTAAAACCATTTCTTCAAATTCTATGTTAGAAAATCTAGATACTGCTCTTTCCGTTTTGAGCCCTGGCATATCTACAAATAGCAGTTTACAAGCACGTACAATCAGGTCCATAATTATTGGGACATAATCACAATTCTAAAATTTTTGGCTCTATACACCACCCCAATGGATTTGAAATGAAACATACAAGATGTGCTTTTACTGCAGACAGTCAGCTTTAATTTGAGGGTATTTACATCCAAATCAGGTGAACGGTGTAGTTATTACAACAGTTTGCATATGTGCCTCCCAGTTGTTAGGGGACCAAAAGTAATGGGGCAACTGGCTTCTCAGCTGTTCCATAGCCAGGTGTGTGTTATTCCCTCATTATCCCAATTACAATGAGCAGATAAAATGCCCAGAGTTCATTTCAAGTGGGCTATTTGCATTTGGAATCTGTTGCTGTCAACTCTAAAGATGAGATCCAAAGAGATGCAATATTCGAATTCACCATATATTCGCGAATTCCTGATCATCAGGCATTATTTTCTTGATTGCAAATATTCGCATAAAAATTTTTGCATAAAATTTGCATAACAATTCGCATAGACTGGTATTTTAAAAAAATGAATATTCGTGATTACGAATATATTTTGAGATATTCTAAATATTCGCAAATTCTCAAAGTGCTGGTATTCGCGATTAAAATTCGCAATTCAAATATTCGTGATCAACACTACCGGTGAGCTCAGCAACACCAAAAGACCCGGAAGACCACGGAAAACAACTGTGGTGGATGACTGAAGAATTATTTGCCTGGTGAAGAAAACACCCTTCACAACAGTTGGCCAAATCAAGAACACTCTCCAGGAGGTAGGTGTATGGGTGTGAAAGTCAACAATCAAGAGAAGACTTCACCAGAGTGAATACAGAGGGTTCACCACAAGATGTAAACCATTGGTGAGCCTCAAAAACAGGAAGGCCAGATTAGAGTTTACCAAATGACATCTGAAAAAGCCTTCACAGTTCTGGAAGAACATCCTATGGACAGATGAGACCAAGATCAACTTGTACCAGAGTGATGGGAAGAGAAGAGTATGGAGAAGGAAAGTAACTGCTCAGGATCCTAAGCATACCACCTCATCAGTGAAGCATGGTGGTGGTCGTGTCATGGCGTGGGCATGTATGGCTGCCAATGGAACTGGTTCTCTTGTATTTATTGATGATGTGACTGCTGACAAAAGCAGCAGGATGAATTCAGAAGTTTATTAAGGGAAACAAGTGGAATGCTATGCAATTGCCAAGTCAATCACCTGACCTGAATTTCACTTGCTGAAGACAAAACTGAAGGGAAAATGCCCCAAGAACAATCAGGATGGCAGAGCATCACCAGGGATCAAACCCAGTGTCTGGTGATGTCTATGCGTTCCAGACTTCAGGCTATAATTGACTGCAAAGGATTTGCAACCAAGTATTAAAAAGTGAAAGTTTGATTTATGATTATTATGTCCCATTACTTTTGGTCCTTTTACAAGTGGGAGGTAGATAGGCAAACTGTTGTAATTCCTACACCGTTCACCTGATTTGGATGTAAATACCCTCAAATTAAAGCTGACAGTCTGCAGATAAAGCACATCTTGTTTGTTTCATTTCAAATCCATTGTGATGGTGTTTAGAGCTAAAAATGTTAGAATTGTATCAAGTGACTGTATCAAGTGTTGCTGTATTCAGGAGAAAATGGGATGCAAATTGGTGGGACAATTTTCTTCTGTTATCAATTCTGAAAAAGAAAGCTTGGGCCTAAAGCACAATTATCTTGTGGGAAAAAGATTTTTCTGATATGCAAATGAAGCTGTAAGGAGCCCAGAGGGGCGTTCCTCCTTTACCAAGGTGCCCAGGAACGCCCCCCTGATGTGCCGTGCCCGCCTAAATTTTAAAAAGAAGAACGCCTCTAATTTCTAAAATCGCATCCCAGAGGCGAGGCTAAATACTCCGTCTCCCCCGCCAGCTCCTCTCTGTGCGGCAAATATCCCCGCTCCGGCTCTCGCCTGCATCCCGAAATCCCGCGCAGGCGCAGTGCTGGCGATTGCCTGCGCGATCATCTGGATACTAAGGACAACAGCCTCAGCAGCGTCACTGGGCATGCGCCAAGCCCAGTGACGCTTTCCAGAGCGATGTTACCTCAGTGAGAAGGAAGCGCGCAGGCGCAGGCAATCGCTGGCACTGCGCCTGCTCGAGATTTCGGGAGTCAGGCGAGAGCCGGAGCGGGGATATTTGCCGCACAGAGAGGAGCTGGCGGGGGGGGGGGGGGGCGGAGTATTTAGCCTCGCCTCTGGGATGCGATTTTAGAGATTAGAGGCGTTCTTCTTTTTAAAATTTAGGCGGGCACGGCACATCAGGGGGGGGCGTTCCTGGGCAACTTGGTAAAGGAGGAACGCCCCTCTGGGCTCCTTACAGCTTCATTTGCATATCAGAAAAAGCGGTTTTTAGAAGAAATGACAAGGCACAAAAGAAAAACACGAACACATATGGAAATAAGGTAATTTATTAAACATGGATTCATGAAAAAAAATTTTTGCTAGTATGCAGGTGACAGATTTCCTTTAATGTCTGCCTGTATTCATACACACGCAAGTGTTAATTGTCAGAAAATATAGTGGCTCATTCTGAATGAGCCTGGAAAATTCTTCCTTCTAATTGGCAGCAGAAGCAGTATGGTATGGATGTGGAAAGGATTGGGTAATAGGGGCATGTGGCTGCAACAGTAGCTTCAGCAGCAGCACAGCATGGAACAGACAAGGAAATAGAAGTGTGTATGCCTGATGGTAGTAGTAGTAATGATGGCTGTTTAGCGGTAATGGTAGGGACAGTATGGGTAATGGAAGTGGCAGAAGCAGTGGCCCGATAGCGGCAGCAGCAGCATCCATACTCTGCACAGCATTGGCATAATGGCATCAATAGTAGTCATACAGTAGATAACATAATGGTAGATAGGCAGCAGTAGTGGCATGATGGTGACAGTAGCAGCAGTCATACAGTAAGGAACGTGATAGTATACAGACTGCGGCAGTGGCTCAATGGGGCATCACTAGCCAGGCCAAATCTATTTTATTCATCGGCCTCAGCCGGAGGAGTGTAAAAATCCTTATTGGTCCATGCCTGCTTCATTTTCACAAAAGTGATATTTTATACACTGGTGGACAACGTTGCCAGTTTGGGTGCCACAATATCACTTGTCATGCTAAAAACGATCTCTGAGATTAAACTGGACATACAGAGAGAGCTTACTGGGCCAGTTTTGGCTACTGTTCCAATCTGGCTGCCCAGAGGACCATGGGGTCAGTCCCTACTGAAAAATCTGGTGGCCTCTTCAAGGGGCCTGAGTAGATGACAGGCATACCTCTGATAATCTGAACTCAAGACAACACATGCTCCCTGCTGAGGTGGTCTGGTGCATGACAAAATCATTCACCACTTAAGCCGCTTGTATAGACGCTGTAGAATATGCAATGTGGAATTCCAGAAAGTTGGAGTGTCGTGGATAAAGTGGTACAATAGCAAACCATTCTGTCATAGCAAGTTTAGGAGACTTCCTCTCCACATAAGAATGGCTGAAATGCAAGGACAGTCTCCCGGACATGAACAGCACCCTCTGTAAGCCAGTGTAATTTTCCGAAAAGAGTATGACAAAATCACGTGCACCATGCAGAGAGCATGGGCTATTTCCCCCAAATGCAATGTGGTCACAATGTCCTGTCATTATTGCTGACCATATTGCCCAGTTGGATTTGGTGGGGAAACAGCCAGGAGAATGTTTGCTGCTTGATGCACTCTAGTAACTAATCAGTTGTGTGGCTCCTCAGCTCTAACATGGCATGGCAAGGCTTCACGGAGAGGGAGTGGGAGCAACACTCTGGTGATGGGAGAATGTCCATGGAGGAGTGATGCCAGCCGCAGTAGAGCCATGGTGCCTACGTTTGGGTTTGAACACCCATTTTAATCCTGCATATCTTGCAAATGGCAATGCTTTTGTCTTCCGGCACTATGGAGAAAAATTGCCAGATGAGAGATACTCGCACTGAGCACCGACATGCCTTTTTACTGCGTTCATTAATGGGCTTTATTCTAGTTTGACAGATTTTCATGGTGAAAATCTTGATATTTTCCAGCTGCTCAACCTCAATTCCAACACGGTATAGGGGCACACTCCAGCAGACACACCCCTATGTCTTGACTTGTTAAAAAAGAGATTAAAAATAGAATAAAAATTGCTGGCTGGCACTCATACAAGGATTTACACGGCTCTAATTTCTATACCTTCAAAGTTTATTAACATAAAAATTACCATAAAAATATTAAAAGTGCACTTATTTCTCTCAATTAAAAAACAATTAAAACAGCACAATGTATAGAAACACAGTAGTATAATAGGCAATGCAATATAATTTCAACCTCTAGAGGTCACTGTGATACCCTCCAATATATATTCCTTAATATATGGACTGCGGATGCTTCTTACAAATAAGTCCTCCAATTCACTTGGGTCTTTTATGTTATTGTTACCAACAGTCTTGTTTCAGTCCATGTTAAGCATGCATGCTACTTTTCCTTGTAATTCTATGATTATCTGTGATTGTTTGCAAGTTCTCATTACACCTCTTTCACACCAGTAGTTTGAACATTCCGGCTCATGTCTATTGACAGGTTAATGTAGATTGTGGGGTTAATACATTAGTGTGACCAACTTCGTATAGTATTACTTACTATACATTGTGGTGTTTTAATAGTTTTTTAATTGAGAGGAATAAGTGCACTTTTAATATTTTTTATGGTAATTTTTATGTTAATAAACTTTGAAGGTATAAAAATTAGATCCGTGTAAATCCGTGTATGAGTGTCAGCCAGCAGATTTTCATGGTGACCTACGGTAATGGGTCTTGGGAAAATTTAAACACATTTCCTTCTTTTTCAAAAAGTGTTTTTATTGTGCAAAAGTAGTAAAACATAAAAAAATACAAAATATATCGCTGTAATACTGACCCATATTGACCCAGAGAGTAAAGTTACATAGTGAAAACTTTGTGGCAGTATTGCTGACAAGCTAACAAGCTGACAGCCAATACATTACAATACACAATGTATTGTAATGCATTGCAGAGGGGATCAGACCCCCAGAATTGAAGTTTCAGAGTGGGACAAAAATAGAAAGTAAAAAAAACTGTGTTTTCCATAATAAAAAAATAAAGTTTCAAATGCCCCTTTCCCAAAATAAAACACATAAAATTATAAAAAAACAAGCAAAAAAACAGACATATTTAGTATTGCCACGTCCGCAACGACTGGCTCTATAAAAATATCATATGACCTAACCCCTCAGATAAACACTGTCAAAAAAATTAAATAAAAACTGATAAACATTTTTTTTTCTCACCTTACATCACTAAAAGTGCAACACCAAGTGATCAAAAAGGCATATGCCCCCCAAAATAGTACCAGTCTAACCGTCACCTCATCCCGCAAAATATGAGCCCCTATCTAAGAAAATCGCCCAAAAAATAAAAAAAATATGTCTCTCAGACTATGGAGACACTAAAACATGATTTTTCAAAAATGATATTGTGTAAAACTTAAATAAATAAAAAAAGTAGACATATTAGGTATTGCTAGATCCGTACCAACCTGCTGTATAAAAATTTCACATGAACTAACCCCCCTCAGGTGGACACTGTAAAAAAAAAAAAAAAAAACTGTGTTAGGGTACTTTCACACGTTCGTTGGTGCGGCTCTGTCTGTTTGTTTGCACAGACGGATCCGCACCTATAATGCAAACGTTTGTATCCGTTCAGAACGGATCCGTTTGCATTAGTTTTAAAGAAAAAATACCAAGTCCAAAGCGGATCCGTTTTGAATTACGTTGAAAGTCAATAGGGAACGGATCCGTTTTCAAATGGACCATATTGTGTCATTGAAAACAGATCTGTCCCTATTGACTTACATTGTAATTCAAAACGGATCCGTTAGGCTCTGCTTCTTCAGACGGACACCAAAATACAGCAAGCTGTGTTTTGGTGTCCGCCTCCAAAACAGAATAGAAGCAGAACGGAGCCGAACTGATGCATTCTGAACGGATCCTTATCCACTCAGAATGCATTGGGGCTTAACTGATCCGTTTTGGACCATTTGTGAAATCCCTGGAACGGATCTCACAATCGGAATCTAAAACGCTAGTGTGAAAGTACCCCTAAAAAGCCATTTTTTGTCACCTTACATCACAAAAAGTGTAATACCAAGCAATCAAAAAGTCATATGCACCCTAAAATAGTACAGATCAAACAGTCATCTCATCCTGAAAAAAATTAGCCCCTACATAAGACAGTCGCACCAAAAATAAAAAAAACTATTGCTTTCAGAATGTGGAGACACTAAAAAATAATTTTTTTCAAAAATGCTTTTTTATGTAAAACTGAAACAAACAACCACAAAAAGTAATCATATTTGGTATTTTCACATCCGTAAAAACCTGCACTATAAAATAGCACATGATCTAACCTGTCAGATGTAAATAACAAAAAAAAAAAAAGTGCTGGAAAAAATAGATTAAAATGGAAAATCTGCCAAAAAAGTTAAATTCAGAAATTTCATCTACATTTTTCCTTTAATTCTTGTGGAACACCTAAAGGGTTAAGAACGTTTGTAAAATCAGTTTTGAATACCTTGAGAGGTGTAGTTGCTAAAATGGGGTAATTTCTGGGTGGTTTCTATTATGTAAGCCTCATAAAGTGACTTCAGACCTGAACTGATCCTTAAAAAGTGGGTTTGGGAAATTTTCAGAAAAATTTCAAGATTTGCTTCTAAATTTCGAAGCCTTCTAAATGTCCCCAAAAAATAAAATTTCATTCACAAAATTATCCAAACATAAAGTAGACATATGGGAAATGTAAAGTAATAACTATTATATGAGGTATCACTATCTGTTTTAAAAGCAGAGAAATAGAATTTGAAAGTTGTAAATTTTTCCAATTTTTTTGTAAATTTAGTATTTTTTTAAATAAAAATGAAAAATACTGACTGAAATTTACCACTTTAATGAAGTACAATGTGTCACAAGAAAACCATTTCAGAATGCATGGATAAGTAAAAGCGTTCCAAAGTTATTACCACATAAAGTGACACAGGTCAAATAAAAAAAAAATGGCCTGGTCCTTAAGGTGAAAAATGGCAGGGTTCTGAAGGGGTAAATCACATTTTTATGTTTCACATATTTGTAAATAATTTTTAATTATGTTATTTTTAATTTTCCATGTCAACATCTATGTTTAAATAAAAACATAAAGTTCTGCAGTTTTTACACTGACCACTAAGCCTTATAATAGGCGCCACTTCTTGGTCTCTACAGACCATTTTACTGTAATTACCTGTTTATCTGTCATTCTAATCCTGCCTGTAATTATATCATCTTTGTGAATAGATAACACAGGATCCACTATTCTTATCTATTCTTTCGTTGTACAATGACCTCTGCACAGATCACAGAGCATTCCTAGAAAACTCTCCCCTAGAAGCCAATGTGTCTATGGCCCATGTGGCTGCCGTAAAGCAATTCAATGCTTTCTAAATGCTGTTAAGAAAAGCTCAGGCAAGATGGCCGCCCCCATAATAATGTTCAGGAAATAGAATTAAAAAATCTGCAATCAGAATATAAAAACAGGATATGTGTTGCTATCTCGTTTTAACTGGCAGAAAAACAATTTCGTGACACATTTTTTAAAGGCCAAAAACAAGTTGTTAAACAAGCTGATTTTTTGTTACCAAAATTTCCCATAATGGCAATATTCCACAGTTTACCTTAAAGAAGTACCCCCACAAAAAATGTTATTCTCTGACCTGTTAGAAAGGTACATGAATGATGTCATCTGTGGTGAATGTAATCTTCTTACCAGTGTCTATATTCGTGAGCTATCCACTCTCTTTTGCTTCTCAGCTGTGTAATGTGACCAGCAATCAGACTCTCCAAATAACACAGCATCTTATGTGTGGACAGGAAGTCAGTTTCTCTATGTTTTCCTTTGGGAGCCTCAATGTCAGTCTCATAGGAATGAATAGAGACATAACAGACTTCCTGTCCTGTTGAGATCAGAGAGTTGATCACACGGCAGAGCTAAAAATTAGAAGGAAGGGGATAACTCACAAATACAGTCACTGCTGAGAAGATTACATTCACTGCAGATTAAATCATGCACCTTTCTAGCAGGTCAGAGAATACACATTTTTGCTGGAGTTCTACTTTAAGTAGATAAAAACTGATTTCCACCACCTTTAATGACCAAGTGATATTTTTCTTTTTTTCATAATTTCGCCTTCCAACAGTTATCACATTTTTATTCATCCGTCTATGTATTATATGTATATCTATGTATATCTTTTTGAGTATCACATACACATGTCCATTAATTCAAAATGGACATTTACTCATAAATAACCAATAGAATCCAAACAAAATGAAGGTACTAGTCCAAAGTAAAAAAATATATATATATATATATATATATATAACAATTTTATTAATACATGTTTCAAATAGAAATACAGTATAAATACATGAAAGAAGTTTTGCTGAAGGAGGCAGGGGCAATATTCAAATTTGCGATATTTCTATTCTATTGATTTAGAAAAATCGTCAATGTAATATTCGCGTAATGCGAATATCCTAAAACACGAATAAATAGTGCTATATATTCGTTTTTTAAAATATTCATTATTTTTTCCAATTTAATGTGAACAGTCATTGGCCCAAAGGCAGCAGGGAGGAATCATGACTAGTGATGAGCGGGAGGTGCCATATTCGATTTCGACAAAATTCGCTAATATTCGCTAGAATATTCGTCTCATATTCTTTGAAATCGAATATTCGTCATTATTCTATTTCTCGTGAATAATATGTGATTTAAATAATCGCGTATACCGATTTTACCTTTACTATCGGTTTGATATCCAGAATTAGCGAGGATTACAAATATGACGAATGTATTCGTCATATTCCTCAAAACAAAGATAACAAAATATTCTCCATCTTCGTTTTAGCTCCATATTTGTCAACTTCGCTAATTCAAGCAAATAGTAAAGTTGACTAGAGACAGCAAAGTTTTTAATTCGCTTTGCGATAATATTACTTTGCATTTTTTTTTATGAATAGAATAGTTATAAAACTTGATAATTATTATAATTATTCTATTTATTTAAAAAAAAGCAAAGTAATATAATCGCATAGCGAATTAAACACAACTGTCTCTATAGTCAACTTTCCTTTTTTTATTGCTAGAATTTGCGAAGTTGACGAATATGGAGCTAAAACGAAGATGGAGAATATTTCGTTATCTTCGTTTTGAGGAATATGATGAATCCATTCGTCATCTTCTTCATCTTCGCTAATTCTACCAAGCCAACCATAGTAAGCCAGGACTAAGTTGAAATCGCAATGCGATTACTTCATGTTATATTAATCGCATTGCGATTTCAACTTAGAGCTATGTTTCTAATGGGTCAGCTTGCTAGAATTAACAAAGTTAACGAATATGGAATACAGCAGTGCTAAGTTGAAATCGCAATGCGATTAATATAACTTGAAGTAATCACATTGTGATTTCAACTTAGACCTGCTGTATTCCATATTCGTTAACTTCGTTAATTCTAGTAAGCTGACCCATTAGAAACCCAGCTCTAAGTTGAATTCACAATGCGATTACTTCAAGTTATATTAATCGCATTGCAATTTCAACTTAATTCTCACATCCGACAGTACATTCAAGTATTGAGGCGTTCCCATGGTGATGGGGACGCTCCATGAGCACGGAAGTCGGCAGAAGCGACAACAGGCACTGACTGGAGCAGCCAGGAAGCCAGGAATCCTCAGGACAGAACTACTTAAAAAAAATCTAACAATTAAAAAAAAACAAGAAAAGAATATTCAAAATAGCAAATTTATAGCGCTATATTCGAAATATTCGCAAATTAGCGAAGTGCCGATATTCGCAAATAAATTCGCTATTCGAATATTCGCACTCAACACTAATCATGACTTCAGATGGAAAAAAATGACGACTGTTCTAAAAACGAATATATACTGTAGCACTATAGAATATTCTTGTTTTAGAATATTCGCATTATGCGAATATTACATTGCCGATTTTTCGCATAAGAGAAACTAAATTAAATAATGAAGAATATTCTAATTCACTACAGACTATAATATTGCAGCCTTCTCACATTGGCCCACAAGCAAGAAGCAGGTAGGTATACTATGTAATGGGTTCAGATGAAAAAAAAAAAAAAAAAACGAATATTCTTATTTACGAATATATATCACTAAATTAGTATATATCACTAATGTTGAATTCCAGCGAGTTGGAATGTTGCAAATTAAGTGGTGCACCTGAAGGCCATTCTGACGCTGCAAGTCCAGGAGGGTGTTCCCCACCATGTGAAAAAGGCTGAAATGAGGGACAGTCTCCAGGACATTGTCAGCACCTTGTGCAAGCCAGTGCATTTTTTTAAAAACATGGAGCATGTCTTATTTCCCCCAGGTTCAGGGAGGCCTGGATGTTGCATCCATTGTCACTGACCATCTTGCCCAGTTGGAGTTGGCAGGGTGACAGCCAGCGGCATGTATACTGCTTGATGTACTTTAGCTGCAACTGCTCACCAGTATGGGTACTGTCGCTCAGGCCGATAAGTTCCGTAATGACATGGCAACACTTTACTTGCCACTTAATAGGAAGGAGGGGTAGTGTGAGTGACGCTCTGCCCTGCTGCTGTTGGTGATGGGACCATGTCCATGAAGAAGGAGGTGGAGGAGGCGGATAAGTGCTTGCTGTGGGAGACAGGCCGATACAATCTTGGGAACAGTGGGGGTTAAAGGGACCAGACCATGTTGCTGGGGTGCCGCCTCTCCACCGCTGCAAAAAAACATTGACCCAGTGGGCCATGAAAGACATGTACTGTTCCTGCTCCAGGTGCCCACCGTGGATGCAGCTTGCTGCACAGCAAGAATCGTAAGGAGTGGCCCTCGTTCTCCGCCATGTGAGATACAAGGCACTTTTAGAATACGCAAGTGCACCGCCAGCAATGTCGCCAGCTAATTGTTGGTGGAGAAAAGAATTTTCATGGACAAACATTCCATTATAGATGTCTCATGATGAAGCTGATGAGAAGGAGGAGTCTCAGCAGATGAAAAAGATGATACTGATTATGATGATGGCAAAGATTCTGTATCGCTTGGAGATGCGGGTTGGCTGCCACAAAGAGGACAAGGAGAAGGAGAATAGACTTGTTCTGACTGGGAATGCTTGCCAGTTGTATTTTCTCAAATAATCCGGTGATGCCGCCTCATGTGGTGCAGTAGACCTCTGGTAGCTATGAGGGTGTTTGAACAGCCACAATTTATTTTAATCCTGCAGATTTTGCACACTGCTGTGGTTTTGTGGGACTACCTTGTGAAAAAAAAAAAAAAAACACACCCTCCCTCCAATGCCATGGATACAGGTGCCACTATTACCACCACAATCAACGGAGCTATGCATGGGGTTCACAGCCTCCTCCTTAACCTCATCTTCAGGGCAGCCCAAATGGTGACAGCTTTCAAAGAACTCGTCAACAGGGAGTCATGTTGTTTTTTTTGCCACTTATTGGGAAAAAGGAAGGTGCCCCACTATGTAGGGGCAGTGAAGCGGGAGA
This sequence comes from Bufotes viridis, assembly GCA_033119425.1. Taxonomy (NCBI): domain Eukaryota; kingdom Metazoa; phylum Chordata; class Amphibia; order Anura; family Bufonidae; genus Bufotes; species Bufotes viridis. The sequence continues at coordinate 100,146,171 of CM065597.1, read as the reverse complement.
GGGCTCCACTGAAAGCCTTCTCTGGGACTATTAAAGAGGAGGAGCAGGAGGAACACTGTGGCCCCTGACTCCACAGAAAGGCATCGGACTCCAAAATCAACTTCATGTCATCTTGCTGCGACTGGGAGGAGTACTGAGCCATTAAATCCATAATCTCATCCTTCTTTCTCCTTAACAATGATGTTGCACCTTTTCAAAGCCAGGAGGGACAACTGAGGCTTCTACAGTCGTGGCCAAAAGTTGAGAATTACATAAATATTGGAAATTGGAAAAGTTGCTGCTTAAGTTTCTATAATAGCAATTTGCATATACTCCAGAATGTTATGAAGAGTGATCAGATGAATTGCATAGTCCTTCTTTGCCATGAAAATTAACTTAATCCCAAAAAAAACTTTCCACTGCATGTCATTGCTGTCATTAAAGGACCTGCTGAGATCATTTCAGTAATTGTCTTGTTAACTCAGGTGGAAAGGTTGACAAGCACAAGGCTGGAGATCATTATGTCAGGCTGATTGGGTTAAAATGGCAGACTTGACATGTTAAAAGGAGGGTGATGCTTGAAATCATTGTTCTTCCATTGTTAACCATGGTGACCTGCAAAGAAATGCGTGCAACCATCATTGCGTTGCATAAAAATGGCTTCACAGGCAAGGATATTGTGGCTACTAAGATTGCACCTCAATCAACAATTTATAGGATCATCAAGAACTTCAAGAAAAGAGGTTCAATTCTTGTTAAGAAGGCTTGAGGGCGTCCAAGAAAGTCCAGCATGCGCCAGTATCGTCTCCTAAAGAGGATGCGGGATCGGAGTGCCACCAGTGCAGAGCTTGCTCAGGAATGGCAGCAGGCAGGTGTGAGCGCATCTGCAGGCACAGTGAGGCGAAGACTTTTGGAAGATGGCCTAGAGTCAAGAAGGGCAGCAAAGAAGCCACTTCTCTCCAAAAAAACATCAGGGATAGAATGATCTTCTGCAAAAAGTATGGTGAATGGACTGCTGAGGACTGGGGCAAAGTCATATTCTCCGATGAAGCCTCTTTCCGATTGTTTGGGGCATCAGGAAAAAGGCTTGTCCAGAGAAGAAAAGGTGAGCGCTACTATCAGTCCTGTGTCATGCCAACAGTAAAGCATCCTGAGACCATTCATGTGTGGGGTTGCTTCTCATCCAAGGGAGTGGGATCATTCACAATTTTGCCCAAAAACACAGCCATGAATAAAGAATGGTACCAAAACACCCTTTAACAGCAACTTCTTCCAACAATCCAACAACAGTTTGGTGAAGAACAATGCATTTTCCAGCACGATGCCATAAGGAGCACCGTGCCATAAGGCAAAAGTGATAACTAAGTGGCTCAGGGACCAAAACATTTACATTTTGGGTCCATGGCCTGGAAACTCCCAAGATCTTAATCCCATTGAGAACTTGTGGTCAATCCTCAAGAGGCGGGTGGACAAACAAAAACCCACAAATTCTAACAAACTCCAAGAAGTGATTATGAAAGAATGGGTTACTGTCAATCAGGAATTGGCCCAGAAGTTGATTGAGAGCATGCCCAGTCGAATTGCAGAGATCCTGAAAAAGAAGGGCCAACACTGCAAATACTGACTCTTTGCATAAAAGTCATGTAATTGTCGATAAAAGCCTTTGAAACGTATGAAGTGCGTGTAACTATATTTCACTACATCACAGAAACAACTGAAACAAAGATCTAAAAGCAGTTTAGCAGCAAACTTTGTGAAAACTAATATTTGTGTCATTCTCAAAACTTCTGGCCACGACTGTACTATCACTTCTTGCCTGCCAGCTGATGCTGCTACTACCCACATTCTGTCTCTGGGTATTTAATATGGAACCCTTCCATAGCCCTGACATAGTTAGGCATCTCATATAATATTGTGCGCCACCCTCTGTATTAATAGTAATTACATATATATTGATTTTAATAATTTAAACAACCCCTCAAAAACTTTTAATTAGAAATGTGTGGAGACAGAAATAAATGTAAGCAAATTAAGCCTAAATTCATTATCGCTCACACAGATAATTTTGTGCAATACCCTCGGTATTGGTGTCTTAATCACGTATATGCTGGTTTAAATATAAACCCCACACCCCAAAAAAATTAAATAAAAATAAAAATGATTAAAAACGTGTGGAGACAGAAATAAAGGAAATGAATTTAGGCCTAAATCAGTTATCACTCACATATATTTTTGTGAACTAGTTAATGTTTTGTTGTACTGATCAACCATATGCTGGCTTAATTAAACTAAAATTACACCCATGTAGATACTAAATAAGCAAAATGTAAAGGGCCAGGCCTGACACTTAATTTCACATTAACACTTACAGGTACATTGTTGCCCTACCCTGTGTGTTGGTGTACTGATCACCTATATGCTGGTTTAATTAAATTGAACAATGCCAAAAAATATTAAATTCCAACCATGTGGATATAGAATAAACACAAACGAATGATTGGGGCCTAATGCATATTTTCACATTAACACTCACAGGTACTCACACTACACCCTGTGTATTGGTGTACTGATCACCCATATGCTGTTTAACCACTTCCAGACTGGGCCATTTATCCCCTTCCTGACCAGGCCTAATTTTGCAAGTGTGTCAATTTATGTGGTAATAACTTTGGAACGCTTTTACTTATCCAAACCATTCAGAGACTGTTTTCTCGTGACACATTGTACTTCATGTTAATGTTAAATTTGAGTCAATATGTTTTACTTTTTATTTATAAAACAAATCCAAAAGTTAACAAAAATTTGAAAAAATTCTAAATTTGAATTTCTTTGCTTTTAAGACAGATAGTAATGCTTCATAAAATATTAATTAATTAACATTTCCCATATAGCTACTTTATGTGGGCATCATTTTGGTAATGTAATTTTATTTTTTTAGGAGGTTAGAAGGTTTAGAATTGTTGAAGCAATTTTTTTGGCAGATTTTCCATTTTAATCTATTTTTTTCTTTAAGGGTTAACAGCCAAACAAAACTTAATATTTATTACCCTGATTCTGTGGTTTACATAAACACCCCACATGTGGTCGTAAACTGATGTAAGGACACACAGCAGGGCGCAGAAGAAAATGAGCGCCACACGGTTTTTGGAAGGCAGATTTAGCTGAACTGGTTTTTAGATAACATGTCCCATTTGAAGCCCCACTGATGCACCCTTACAGTAGAAACTCCCAAAAAGTGACCCCATATTGGTACTATTTTGGGGTAAATATGATTTTTAATTGCTCTATATTACGTTTTTGTGAGGCAAGGTAACAAAAAATGGCTTTGCCACTGTTTTTATTTTTTATTTTATTGTTTTATTATTTTGTTTTATTTTATAACAATCATCTCACAGGGTACATCATGTGCTATTTTTATAGAGCAGGTTCTTACCGACGCAATGATATCAAATATGTCTACTTTCTTTGTTTGTTTCAGTTTTATATAATAAAGCATTTTTGAAACAAAAATTATGTTTTTGTGTCTCCATTTTCTGAACGCCATATTTATTTTAATTTTTCTGCCAATCATCTTTTGCAGGGCTCGTTTTTTGCAGGAAGTGTTGACGTTTTCATTGGTACCATTTTTATGTATACTTTACTTCACTTTAACACAATAATAGCAATTTTGAAGAAAAAAAAAAAATTTTAGTGTCTTCATTGTCAGAGAGTCATATTTTTTTATTTTTTTACCGATTGTCTTAGGTAAGGTCTCATTTGTCGCTTCTGACAGTAACATTACCAGGGCTACATCTGCAGTGTAATGTGTGCCCTTAATTTTTTTTTATCTTTGACATACAGTTTACTTTTTCAATAGACAGTGTCCGCTTCTGAAAGTGACATTTCCAATGCCACATCTGCAGTGTAACCTGTGCGCATAAATATTTTATCTGTGACATACAGTGTACTTTTTCCATAGACGCTGCGGACAGTGACATTACCGTGGTACCTCTCCTGTATAAAGTTTCCTCATCCCAAATACCTGTGACATTCCCTGTAATGTTTTATTAGCTGCTGGTGACAGCATTGACATTATCTGCGGGATATCTCCTGTGTGACATTTCAACATCACAAATTCCTTTTTAAATTTTTTTGCGCATACACTTCCAAATCCTACGCTACTGAACGCTACTGTACTTGTGAAATACTTTCAAGCATATTTAACATTTAATATGAAGAAGGCGAGCAGTAAGGGAAGGGGAAGTGGCCGTGATGCTGATGGTGCACGCAGAGGCCGTGGCCCTGGGCGTATTGAATCTGTGCCTGCTGCCAGAGCACAAGAAAAACAATCATCCATGATACCTAGCTTCATGTCTCAGTTTGCAGGGCGGCGCTGGACATTACTGTTGAAGTCAGATCAGGGCGACAAAGTGGTCGGTTGGATTACAGCAGATAATGTTTCCAGTCGGTTAAACACCACCCTGTCTTCCACCAAGTCTAGTCTCAGTAGCCAAGGCCCTCGCATATAATGTTTTACAGGGTCAGCTCATCTGCAAACCCTCGCATATAATTTTTTAGAGGGTCAGCTCACCAGCAGGCCCTCACCTACAGTATTTTACAGGGTCAGCTCACCTGCAGGCCCTTGCATATAAGGTTTTAAAGGGTCAGTTCACATGCAGGCCCTCACATATAATGTTTTAGAGGGTCAGCTCACCAGCAGGCCCTCACCTACAAACTTTTACAAGGTTAGCTCACCTGCAGGCCCTCGCATATAATGTTTTACATATAATGTTTTACAGGGTCAGCTCACCTGCAGGCCCTCGCATATAATGTTTTACATGGTCAACTCACCTTCATGCCCTCACCTACAACCTTTAGAGGGTCAGCTCACCTGCAAGCCCTCACATACAGCCAGGTCCATAAACATTTTTAGCTCTAAAAACCATCACAATGTATGATTTGAAATGAAACAAACAAGATGTGCTTTATCTGCAGACTGTCAGCTTTATTTGAAGGTATTTACATCCAAGTCAGGTGATCGGTGTAGGAATTACAACAGTTTGCTTATGTACCTCCCACTTGTTAAAGGACCAAAAGTAATAAAATAATAATCATACAGCAAACTTTCACTTTTTAATACTTGGTTGCAAGTCCAAGCCTGAAGTCTGGAACGCATAGACATCACCAGACACTGGGTTTGATCCCTGGTGATGCTCTGCCAGGCCTCTACTGCAACTGTCTTCAGTCCCTGCTTGTTCTTGGGGCATTTTCCCTTCAGTTTTGTCTTCAGCAAGTGAAATGCATGCTCAATCGGATTCAGGTCAGGTGATTGACTTGGCCATTGCATAACATTCCACTTGTTTCCCTTAAAAAACACTTTGGTTGTTTTTGCAGTATGCTTTGGGTCATTGTCCATCTTCACTGTCAAGTGCCGTCCAATGAGTTATGAAGCATTTGGCTGAATATGAGCAGATAATATTGTCCCAAAACACTTCCGAATTCATTCTGCTGCTTTTGTCAGCAGTCGTATCATCAATAAATACAAGAGAACAAGTTCCATTTGCAGTCATACATGCCCACGCCATGACACTACCACCACCATGCTTCACTGATGAGGTGGTATGCTTAGGATCATGAGCAGTTACTTTCCTTCTCCATACTCTTCTCTTCCCATCACTCTGGTACAAGTTGATCTTGGTCGCATCTGTCCATAGGATGTTCTTCCAGAACTGTGAAGGCTTTTTCAGATGTCGTTTGGTAAAATCTAATCTGGCCTTCCTGTTTTTGAGGCTCACCAATGGTTTACATCTTGTGGTGAACCCTCTGTATTCACTCTGGTGAAGTCTTCTCTTGATTGTTGACTTTCACACCCATACACCTACCTCCTGGAGAGTGTTCTTGATTTGGCCAACTGTTGTGAAGGGTGTCATTTTCACCAGGAAAAAAATTCTTCGGTCATCCACCACAGTTGTTTTCCGTGGTGTTCCGGGTCTTTTGGTGTTGCTGAGCTCACCGGTAGTGTTTATCACGAATATTCGAATTGCGAATTTTAATCGTAAATATCGGCACTTCGAGAATTCGTGAATATTTAGAATGTCTCAAAATGTATTCATAATCGCGAATATTCATTTTTTTTTAAAATACCAGTCTATGCAAATTTTTATGTGAATTTTATGCAAATGTATTTAATGCAAATTTTCGCAATCAAGAAAATAATGCCTGGCGATCAGGAATTCGCGAATATATGGTGAATATTCACCCAAATATTCGCGAAATATTGCAAATTCGAATATTGCCCCTGCTGCTCATCACTACTCACTAGTGCGTTCCTTCTTTTTAAGAATGTTCCAAACAGTTGTTTTGGTCACGCCTAATGTTTTTGCTATCTCTGATGGGTTTTTTTTTTTTTTTAGCCTAATGATGGCTTGCTTCACTGATAGTGACATCTCTTTGGATCTCATCTTTAGAGTTGACAGCAACAGATTCCAAATGCAAATAGCCCACTTGAAATCAACTTTGGACCTTTTATCCGCTCATTGTAATTGGAGAGAGGGAATAACACACACCTGGTCATGGAACAGCTGAGAAGCCAATTGTCCCATTACTTTCAGCCCCTTAACAACTGGGAGGCACATATGCAAACTGTTGTAATTCTTACACCGTTCACCTGATTTGCATGTAAATACCCTCAAATTAAAGCTGACAGTCTGCAGTTAAAGCACATCTTGCTTGTTTCATTTCAAATTTATTGTGGTGGTGTATAAAGCCAAAAATGTTAGAATTGTGATGGTGTCCCAATATTTATGGACATGGCTGTATAATGCTTTACAGGGTCAGCTCACCTGCAGTCCCTCACCTACAACCTTTTAGTGGGTCAGCTCAGAAGCAGGCCTTCACCTATAATCTTTCAGAGGGTCAGCTCACCAGCAGACCCTCGCCCCTAATGTTTTAGATGGTCAGATCAGCAGGCCCTTGCTCCTAATCTTTTTGAGGGTCACCAGCACTCCATCAATCATAATTTTTCAAGGGTGTGTATGATGCCCTCCTTTATGTGTAACAAAGGGTGCCGGTACCTTGTAATTTTTGGCAGCCCTTTCACTTAGTGCATAGACTTTATGAGTGTAAGGGTCCCACTACATGAACAATTGTACCACATTGTGAATGAGGCCCTCCTTTATGTGATATACAGGTTGTATCGAAGTGCCTCTTGCTTCAAATTTTTGGCCGCACTTGCACTTAATATACAAGTAAATATACAGGAAAGAATGTTTCCTAACAATTTTTCCTCTAAAATCAATTTTTTTCTTCGGTTTTGTGTGTATTATTTTCAGTCTGTAAAAGTGGCGTACTACGCAGACAACATCGTTCCCAGCAGCGACTTGGGAGTCCAAAATGCATCCAAATATCCTCTCCATGCTGTTCCCGAACCATTTCGGTGGGGTTTCCATCAAATTCTGACCTTTTCCTATGAACCAGGCACCCTCCCCTCTTCAGAGCAGGGGGTGCCTGGTTAAATGCTCGGGTTCTCCCATTGACTTCTATTATACTTGGGTGCTCTGTAGAGCACTCGAGCATCACAATATGCTCGGCCCGAGCACTTGGGTGCTCCATCAACACTACTCATAACATCTTTACTTTTGACTGTACAATTTACCACAAGCTCAGGGGAGTGGCAATCTGGAGACCATGTGGCCCCACTTTTGCTAATCTCTAACTGGGCTGGTGGGAAAGTGAATATTTGTTCTCCGAGGAAATCGAACAATCGACATCCTCAGCTGTCTTATGGTTAAAGAGGACCTTTCATCAGGATAAAAAATATAAACTAAGTATGTCTACATGTAGAGTGGTGTCCAGGAATCTCCCTGCACTTACTAATATCCCTTCTCCGTTCTCCCGGTATTGCTTCCGGTATGTTCAGAGATTCGGCTCAACTAGGAGGAGTCTGCACTTTTTGGCCTGCACATCTCCTTCTCTCAGGCTGAAGTGCTGGCCAGTCGCAGCGCTCAGCTCATAGCCTGGGAGAAAAAAACTCCCAGGCTGTGAGCTGAGTGCTGCGATTGGCCAGCGCTACAGCCTGGAGAAGGAGATGCCCAGGACAAAAGGGTAGACTCCTCCTATTTAAGCCGAATCTCTGAACATACTGGAGGCAATACCGGGAGAACGGAGCGGCGCCAATGGATAACAGTAAGTGCAGGGCGATCCCTGGCCGCCGCTCTACATGTAGGCATACTTAGTTTATATTTGTTATCCTGATGAAAGGTCCTCTTTAAGATTAATTGACGATATCTTTATACTATGGAATAACACGAAAATTGCATTTAAGGACTTTGTCTCACAACTAAACAAGAATGAACTTAGTCTCTTCTTAACTAGTGAAATCAGTGAAACACAGCTTACTTTTCTGGACCTCTCTATCAGTATTGCAAAATCAGGAAAAAACAACTAATATGTTCCGTAAGCCTACTTCGACAAAAACTTTGCTTAGATGGGAGAGTGCTCACCCCAAAAGGCTGAAAGTTGGAATACCAAATGGGTGGACTTCAAACGAGCAGCAAATGACCTACAAAGAAGGTTTCTTCAGAGAGGGTACCCTGAGTTATGCCTTAAGAAAGCCTACCAACATGCGGCCATGAGCAATAGGGATGAACTCTTACATCTAAAGAAACGGGCTGTTATCACTCACAGGTAAATTTCTGCCCTACCCTGTGTATTGGTGTACTGATCACCTATATGCTGGTTTAGCTAAATTCCATAAACCCTCCCCTTCAAACAAACAAAAAATTTTAACTGTGTGTGAGAATAAAAATGCATTTAGCCCTAATATTACTTTCCCAATCCCTGATATATAAGGTTTTTCAAACTAAAAACAATAAATAAAAAAATATATGAAATGACCTGACATAGAGTTCTCACTAGTATTCTATATGCTATGCTAGATCGATGGTAGAACACATGTTGTAAAGGTTTTGCTTATTTCAACACCCCCCCGCCTCAATAAAAAAAGGATTCTTTTTTGGATTCTTATTTGGGGGGGGGGGTTTCCTTGCATGTAGCTGTTTTTGAGGTTTGCAGTGGCTACAGTTGTGCTAGCAGGCACAGCCAGCCTCAGCTCCTCACTTCGCCCTCCCTGGCTGACAGCTTCCCTGCTTGTCCCTATTCTAAACACTCAATTCTTCTTCTTTGTAATTCTAGCCTTTCCCTTCACTGTCCCTGACAGTAGAATACAAACTTAATTGATTTCTGACTGTCCCCGACTCCCTAAGATAATTTTCTTGGCAGGCATTACTGCACCCAAGCATCCTCATTCCCAGCTCAGCACAGAATGTTGTTCTGCTTGTTATGCTAGGGCACCTCCCTGCCTATTGCAGCACTGATTGGCTCATTCAGGCTGTCTGTTGGCCTGGTTGCCAATCAAAGCAAGCCCCCTTCCTCTCAGGGTCATGAGAGAACCCTTCTTCTTCATCCCAAGTGTTTTTTCCCACTAATATGTAGTGTATTCATCTGAAACTAACCTAAAAAGATTCAGTACGAATCTGTTCAAGTACGAACTGGTTCGCTCATTCTTAGTTCCAACTTCCACCCCACACCAAAGAGTGTCAGCATGTCAGCACCTTGTCGTGATTGTCTTGCAGTTTGACAGATCTAAATATTTTAGTAAATTTGGATAACATGTGCTTGACTTCTAATTTCGTGAATGTTAGACTAAATACATTTCCCTCACAAATATAAAGTGATATGTAGATGGGGCCAACTCAGTAAGCAAAGCATTTGACAAAGTCATAATATTTTTCTTCGGATTATTAGTCACTAAATTGAGGGTTTTAACTAGAGATGAGCGAAGTTTAGAAAAATTCTAATTGGCCGACTCTCTGAACTTCGACAAGAAAATTGATTCATAAATTAATTCTTTATGAATTGCTTTAAATCAGGTGTACCCGTACATCACGTTAGCTGAACGAATGTATGGAGCAGGTAGCTGCAATGAGCCCACTCAATACACAGTGGGTGCCGAATGTAACCCAGTCGCAATGACGGGAATAGCGATGCCGCCGAACCCCTTCATTTAACCCCTCAGATGCCACGATCAACGCAGTTTGCAGCATCTGTGACGTAAGGCAGAGGTAGGCTGCCATCCGATCTAAGCCCCCGCAGTGAAATTGCGGGGCTCTGATCGGTTGCCATGGCAGCCTGGACGCTTTTGAAGCTTCCCATGGTTGCCATGGTAACATCCTTGGTGCATGAGGCACAGCTCAGCAAGGAGCATGTCAAAATGCTATTCACCCTAATAGTTCTCTATTAGGGTGAATAGTACAAGGGATCAAAAGATCCAAGGTTCTAGACCCCTAAGGGGGTTAAAAGTTGTCACTGATAAATTAAAGGAATGATTTAGAAGAATTATAGCCAGCAAAAGATGAGGATGGAGCCCGCCTATGGGGTGCATAAAAAAAGAATGATTTCCATATTCTACTACATACTACTTCCATAGTCACAAACCAAAAATAGAAAGCTCAGCCCGTATATAGCAAAAGATGAGAGAAATGTCTCGCACTAATCTACAGTACTACCGTATGTTGCTCAAGTGAGAGCATGCCTATGGCAAAAAAAGACAATATAAATACCTATTAGAAAACTGCCAAACCGCATGAAATCAATAATACACTTTATTTGCAAAATTCATATAGGTAAAATACATATATTAAAAACAAGTGCAGGGAAATGGCGGCATCAACCAGAAGAGTTATTTTAACAATCTGGACCTAGACCTGGGTAAAGTTTCATTGATGACATAATAAATTAAAGCCATAAGGGGGCTATTATCCTAGCCTGACCCAGGTGTGGAGTCAAATTAAAATATTACTTTTATTAATATAGTTTAAGCCTGAACACAAATTCAAAACCCTTGTTTGCCACTCCTGTGTGTATCTCTGGACCGTCTACCTTTAAGAGTGGTGGAGATGTTCTCCCTCTCCTACCACTCTACAGAAACCTACACAGTATTACCTAGTAAGCCAGTTAAGTCACTGACCTCTGAACAAGTGTTAACAGGAAATGGCTGACACTATGTGAATAGCTGTCAGACCTAAGACTATGAGTCAGTTAATGCACTGACATTGATATGGCTTAAATCAGTAGCATGACAGGTCTGCACTGTACTGCAAGCCATCTGTTATTCAATCACAAATCAGTTGTTTCACTGGCATCCACATACATCTAAAGAATTGAAATCTTGTCTGACACTATGTCAATAGCTGTCAGAGCCACAGTCACACCAAATCAGCCACATTGCATGCATGGCCCTGCCTAGCTTTCAGCTATGCTGGCTGACTAACCGTGAGCTCCACTGGACTAGCAGACTAATACTGTCACTGAGATGTGATGCTCTGTTTCAATGTGATAGTTCACTACACATGGGCTGACTACACTGGAGTGGACAGACAAACATTAAAAACTGTAACTGCCCCCCAACATGTTTCACCAGTAACCTGGCTTCTTCAGTTCTGCCCAAACCCCTGAAGAATTACAGATTAAGGCTACTTTCACACCAACGTTTTCCCTTTTAACTATTGAGATCCGTCATAGGATGTCAATAGCGGGAGAAAACGGATGCAGACGGTTGTATTATCAGAGCGGATGCGTTTTTGCTGATCCAGGACGAATCAAGCAAAAACGCTGGTGTGAAATTAGCCTAACTATGAATGTCTTAGCAGTTGAACAAGATGCATGCAACAATAAATTAGACTGCCCTTTAATACTGAGTCTGATGCACAGTAAGTCTGTGTGTAAGATAACAGATTAACTATGAATGTCTTAGTAGTTGAACACGATGCACACGGCTAGAGATGAGCAAAGTTTTCAAAGATTCGATTCAGTCGCTTTGCTGAGATTCGCTTTGTTATTAATTAATTCATCATATAGCACGTTAAATCAGGTCTATCACGTCCTGCAGGGAGAATGTATTTCAGTGTACTTCACTGTGCAGTGCAACAACATGCATAGCTAGTCCTTTCTGGAAGCAGGTACTGTGCATCAGAATGACAAGCAGGTCACATACAGTATATGGATGTACACAACATCGTTCAAGCCACCAACATTCCTAGCCATCCCTTAGGTGAACCAAAAAAAAGAAAAGCAGACAGCATCCTTCAGTAAAGAAAAAAAAAAAACGCATCTCTACAGGTGTCCCAATGATTCTTTAGTGGAACAAAATAAATACGTGGAGGCAGCACCAATAAAATAGTGGAGAAACTTTTAATCCAAGTTGGTCAATGTTAAAGTCAGGTCTAATTTGTCGACATGGACTTAACTGTGCAGGAGCCCAAGATTCAAGTAGTAGGGAGGGTGGCAGCAATAAGGCAGTGTTCACATGGCAGTTTATTTTTCCGTCCTTCTGATCCATCAGAAGAACAGCCCAAAAAAGTATTTTGGGCATCCAACTTCAAACCATCAGTATTTGATCAGCATTTGATCAGTGTTAATAAGGCAAAAAGTGGAGTGTGTCCAAAACAGATACTGTAAAATACTGACCATGTGATAGAGTCATCATGCTCTACTTGCATGAGTTTTGTCCTTTTGCATCTGAAATTGGTTTTATTCAGATGGAAAAGAAGTCCTGCATACAGGACTTTAATGGCCTCTATCACATGGTCAGTATTTGGTCATTTAAAAAAAAGTTTTTGATCAGTATTGGTAAGGCAAAAACAGGAGTGGTCTCAAAACAAAGATAAAACGCAATTGAAATATTTGCATCTGTTCTCTGTTTTTGACCCACTTGCAAAATACTGACCGTATGATAGAGGCTTCTGGATGTTCAAACATCAGGGCCCTTTTTTGTTATCTTTCTGTTCTCCTGACGGATCAGAAGAATGGAAAAATAAACGGTGATGTCAACATGGCCAAACAGGGACACTAGTAGCCCTGTAACAGAGTGGTGAGAGTGGCAACAGCATGAAGAGTCCCAATAGTGTCCCTGTAACAGAGTGTGGGGGAGGGGGGGAACAACAGCAGTGGCAGTAACAGCATAAGATTGTGGCAGATCACAGTAGGAGCAGATGGCAGTGGAGGCAGCAGGCATGTGGCATCAGGTGACAACATCAGAATAGTGTCGGCAGCACATGGGCAGAAGTAACTGGCCATTTGTCACAATGTTCCAGTGTGGCAGCACACTACAATCAGATCATTACTGCCAAATCCTGCTTGATCCAGGTCTGATTCATCTTTATAAAGGAAGTTGGGGTAACTATCCCACGCACTAAACACTCGCTCTGATGCCACACTACTGGCTGGGCAGGAAAGCTTGCCCAGGGCAAACTCCTCCGGTTGCAGCCACAATTTAAGTTTGGCTGCCCAGAAGTCCAGGAGATCTTGGACCTGGGGTGACAGGGTGCAGTCCAAGTATGCCACCACGTGCTGGTTCTGGTTCTGCTCCATGTCCTGCTGCTGCTGGGTGCTTTCTTTAGTAGACGGGTGAAGAAAAATGGCTGCTGATTGAGCGGTGCTGCTCCTGAAACACCCCCCTCCCCCTACACACACAAACACACACACACTCTAGGAGTTTTGGCAGTGGAGCATTAGCTCAGAAGGTCCCCAAGGTTAGACCTTCATGTGGATGGGCGATAGACAAAAGATGTCTCAATAGTAGTTTGTTAAGCCCTCTCAGAAGGTGTAAAAAAGGCCCCCATTTTGGACTGCTAGCCCAGCAATGGTCTAACAATGAAGAGAGCCAGTAGTCATTCCCGAATGGTGATAATGTGGCTGTCACTATGCAAGCAACTCAGCATGCATCTGGCCATTTGTGCAAGGAACTCGGAGGTACTCCCTACCTACATCTCCACTGCATACTTCTAAAGTCTGTCGTCATCTTCATCATTGCCCTCTAGCTCCTCATACTCCTCCTGGTCCTCTCCTGTCTCTTGGGCAGATAAGCCACCTAGTTCTGTATAGAATTTCTGGGCATTTATGTCCTTCTCCTTGTTCTCCTTCTCCTCTGCCAGTTTAGCCTCTACAGGGCTTAGGTGGCCATGAGATGTAGATGCCATGTCTTATGTCCCCTCGCCAGTCAGATTTATCAGCATCCCCTCCAGGACGTGATGGAGTAGAATGACATTAATCATCCTGTAATCCTGGCGACTGACAAATTAATTGTCCTCCTCAAAGGGCCTGAGCAAACGGCAGGTGTCACGAATGAGCTGCCACTCTCTAATGTTGAAGTTATACCAGGGAGTAGTCCTGTCCATCTGCATCATTAAGAAATCGGTCACGGGCTTCCTCTGCTCATACAGTCGATCCAACATGTGGAGCGTGGAGTTTCAACATGTGGAAATGGTGCATATGAGGTGATAGGGGAACACCATTCTGCCTTTGTAAGTCAAGGAGGGTGTGTTTTGCATGGTAAGAGTGGCTGAAGGGCATGTACAGTTTCTTTTCATCTTCAACATTTCTTGCAGTTGGGTGGAAGACTTGGTGCCAAGCAGATTGAAGACACGCGCCATGCAGGGCATATGGGTCAACCCTCTTTAAAGCACCTCAGACAGAATGTTCTTCCCTTTATCGGTGACCATGGTTCCTATCTCCACTTGATGAGGAGACAGGCAGGATTCGATTACTTGGTTGACAACACAAAGCAGTTCCTTCCCAGTGTGACTCCATTCACCCAAGGTGACCAGGTGCACAACTGAGTGACAATGCCATGCTTTGCATAGGTGATAAGCTGGAGGACCACTCTGAACTGTGCCTACAGTGGAGGCTGAGGGCAAGGTGGAGGGTGCAGAGGCTGAGGAGGACATTGGCACAGAAATCCCACGATTACAACGCGGAGGTGGCATTGCCATCACCTGGCCAAGTTGCTTGTGTGTTTAGCTGGAACCACATTTACCCAGTGCGCTGTAAAGGACAAATATTGTCCTTTTCCATATTTATAGCTCCACACATCACCACTGGCATGAACTGTACCAGGCGCCAACAGGCTCAAGGATTGGCCCACCTTCTGCTTAACATACATGTGAAGGGCTAGTTCAGCTTTTTCAGAGAAGTAATGATGGCTTGGGAGTCTCCACCTTGGATGGGCACAAGCCATCAGTTCTCCGAAATGTTCAGAGTCCACTATATTAAAACGGAGGGACTGTAGTACCAGCAACTAGGCCAGGTGTCTGTTCAGCTAATGTGCATTGGATGAGTGCAGCACACATACTGTTGTCTCTTTGCTAGTTGTTTCCTGACAGGTAGGCTCTTGAGTAGCAGATGGTCTAACCAGGGCGCGTTTGGCTCCAGATCCAGATCTCCCACTGCTTTGACCCTGCTGCCGTCTCATGGGCCTGCTGCTACTCTCATCCCCTGATGATGATGATGCCCCCTCTTTACCTGGCTCCCACGTGTGATCGGCTTCATCATCATCCACTACTGTACGTCACTTATGTCACTCTCACCATTCTCCTGGCCATGTCTTTGACTGTTCACATCACTTGGTCCCACCCGAATGTCATCATCGCTAGTTGGATGCCTCAGGTAGGTTGCAGGACAGGTGAGGGCACATAAGTTGTTGGGCCATGACAACTAAGTGTGGTGTCAGCAGAACACATTGATTCCTGGCTGTGTATATCTGTTGTCACCTGAGATGATGTCAAAGAGTAGTGTTGATCACGAATATTCGAATTGCGAATTTTAATTGCGAATATCGGCACTTCAAGAATTTGCGAATATTTAGAATATCTCAAAATATATTCGGAATCACGAATATTTGTATTTTTTTTTAAATACCAGTCTATGCAAATTTGTATGCGAATTTTATGCACATTTTTTAATGCAAATTTTCGCAATCAAGAAAATAATGCCTAAAGATCAGGAATTCACAAATTTGCGAATATATGACGAATATTCGCCCAAATATTTGCGAAATATCGCAAATTCAAATATTGCCCCTGCCACTCATCACTGTTAAAGAGCATGTCAACAATTCCAGTACAGCTGGATTGTTGATAAAAAAAATGACCAGAGGATAACAGTGGTCGCTCTGGCCTGTTGCTGTGGCTGCTGCTACCACCACACCTTCATCTGCTGCTACTTGTACCGGATACAGCCACATTTTTGCCACTGCCCCTTCCTTTTAAGGGCCCAGGCAACTGTCTGTTGGCCATAGTGTACAGTAACTGAATCAGTAATGTAATAACAAATTAAGTATGAATGGCTCAGCAGATGAACTAGAAAAACGCTCCTGTATATTAGACCGGCCTTTTGACAATGAGTCTGATGCACAGTAAGTCTATGTATAACATGACAGATTAGGAAAAAGGCACCTATACAGGGAGTGCAGAATTATTAGGCAAGTTGTATTTTTGAGGATTAATTTTATTATTGAACAACAACCATGTTCTCAATGAACCCAAAAAACTCATTAATATCAAAGCTGAATATTTTTGGAAGTAGTTTTTAGTTTGTTTTTAGTTTTAGCTATTTTAGGGGGATATCTGTGTGTGCAGGTGACTATTACTGTGCATAATTATTAGGCAACTTAACAAAAAACAAATATATACCCATTTCCATTATTTATTTTTACCAGTGAAACCAATATAACATCTCAACATTCACAAATATACATTTCTGACATTCAAAAACAAAACAAAAACAAATCAGTGACCAATATAGCCACCTTTCTTTGCAAGGACACTCAAAAGCCTGCCATCCATGGATTCTGTCAGTGTTTTGATCTGTTCACCATCAACATTGCGTGCAGCAGCAACCACAGCCTCCCAGACACTGTTCAGAGAGGTGTACTGTTTTCCTCCTTGTAAATCTCACATTTGATGATGGACCACAGGTTCTCAATGGGGTTCAGATCAGTGTGAACAAGGGAGGCCATGTCATTAGACTTTCTTCTTTTATACCCTTTCTTGCCAGCCACGCTGTGAGTACTTGGACGCTGTGATGGAGCATTGTCCTGCAGAAAATCATGTTTTTCTTGAAGAGATGCAGACTTCTTCCTGTACTACTGCTTGAAGAAGGTGTCTTCCAGAAACTGGCAGTAGGACTGGGAGTTGAGCTTGACTCCATCCTCAACCCGAAAAGGCCCCACAAGCTCATCTTTGATGATACCAGCCCAAACCAGTACTCCACCTCCACCTTGCTGGCGTCTGAGTCGGACTGGAGCTCTCTGCCCTTTACCAATCCAGCCACGGGCCCATCCATCTGGCCCATCAAGACTCACTCTCATTTCATCAGTCCATAAAACCTTAGAAAAATCAGTCTTGAGATATTTCTTGGCCCAGTCTTGACGTTTCAGCTTGTGTGTCTTGTTCAGTGGTGGTCGTCTTTCAGCCTTTCTTACCTTGGCCATGTCTCTGAGTATTGCACACCTTGTGCTTTGGGCACTCCAGTGATGTTGCAGCTCTGAAATATGGCCAAACTGGTGGCAAGTGGCATCTTGGCAGCTGCACGCTTGACTTTTCTCAGTTCATGGGCAGTTATTTTGCACCTTGGTTTTCCACACGCTTCTTGCGACCCTGTTGACTATTTTGAATGAAACGCTTGATTGTTCGATGATCACGCTTCAGAAGCTTTGAAATTTTAAGAGTGCTGCATCCCTCTGCAAGATATCTCACTATTTTTGACTTTTCTGAGCCTGTCAAGTCTTTCTTTTGACCCATTTTGCCAAAGGAAAGGAAGTTGCCTAATAATTATGCACACCTGATATAGGGTGTTGATGTCATTAGACCACACCCCTTCTCATTACAGAGATGCACATCACCTAATATGCTTAATTGGTAGTAGGCTTTCGAGCCTATACAGCTTGGAGTAAGACAACATGCATAAAGAGGATGATGTGGTCAAAATACTCATTTGCCTAATAATTCTGCACTCCCTGTAGATTAGCAGTAACAGAAGAGAAGAATCCAGCACTTCCAATATTCGTTTTTAGCCATAGCTTCTTTATTCCGGTGGACACAATTATTACAGCTATTTACATCTCAAGCGGTAAAAACACGCAGCCTTTGTGTCAGTCAGCGTGTTTCAAACTTTACAGGTCTTATTCATGACTCCATGAGGGTCTACTCAGCAATGAATACATTTATACCCTTTTGGAATTGCAACTCCCCTCCCACAAGGGTAGAGAGAAAGGACAGGTGTTGCAATTATGTTACAAGTGAAGACGCCCATGGTTGCCTGAATAGTCTCTGTTAGAGTTATCTGTTACATTTTTGTTTTTAAAAAACACCAAATACCCAAATACACAACAGAAAATATAAAAGCAAAATCACACACTGACTAAACGCACTCCTGGGATGTTCTTACAGTGAAATCACTGTCCATCAAGCAGCAGAGGCAGACCACTACTTAGGGCCCAAATAAACAATCAATCTGCACTGACCCTAATCCTTTACCCTAGGTACACACCTAAGCGTTTTACAGCGCGTTCAAACGCGCTGTAAAACGCACAACATGTGAAATGCCATGTATCCCTATGGGCATGGTACACATTTGGGCGTTTTACAGCGCGCTTGAGCCGCTATAAACGCTCTGACACATAACGCTAGTGCTTGAGCTTCTTTGGGCGTTTGTCAGCGTTTCCACCCATTGGAATGCATGGGAACGCTCCAAGATGAAGATATTCGCGTTTTCTGTTTAAAAAACCCGCATACGAACGCGCGTTTTTCTCATTTGACCCAGCATAAAAAGACCGCTTCCAGCTTCAACACAGAATCCTAGGCACCAGCATGGAGGAAGCTGGATGTGAGGCGGAGACCCTTTTAAGTGGATCTGGAACCTGTCAATCAAAAAAACGCCTCAAAAACGCGCGTTCCTTAAATGCAAAAACGCCCATGAAAACGCTTAGGTGTGTTCCCAGCCTTAGTGTGAATTGTGGCCAACTGTTGCTGTATCAGAAAGAGATTCAGTCTAAATATGCAACGGACCTTGCTTATCAATGTGAACAGCAATATACAATTGCATGTCCCGGGTTCTAATCAAAAAATAAAGAGGAAGAAACAGTGGAGAGGCAATTGCAAAGCACTAATAAAAGTGGAGCATTTCCTTTCTGTAATTCATTCCTTTGGAAAAACGTGTATTCAATTTAAATGTCCAAAAAGCCTCCCTTAGCAAAAGTTTATGTTTTAAATCCCCCCTCTAAGTAAGGGGAGAATTTTTTCAATACTAAATACTTTGAAAAAATTGGTGTTTCTATTATGTTCAGTTATAAAGTGCCTGGCAGCCCCTGATATATTTGTATAAGAAGGATTTGAGATATAGTTCAGATGTTCTAATGTCCGTTGTTTTAGTCTCCTAGAGGTACTACCTACATATTATAGGTTACAATGGATACATGAAATAATGTATACCACATAGGAACTATTACAATTGATATATGAACTAATATTAAATTCCGTATTGTTCTCCGAATCATGGCATTTTTTTGTTGGTGCACCATAGCTACAGGTTTTGCATGGGTAACTGCCACAACGAAAAGAAAACTTATGGGGTAACCAAGTGTGATTTCTCTTTTGTACATTGGATGAGAATAAAGACGGCGAAAGCGCTGAAGCCAGTATGGGAGAGCGTCTAGATACCACTCTGTAACCTTGTTCCAGAATAGTATGTATCCTCTCGTCCTGATATAGAATCGGCATACTATGTGAAATAATTTGTTTAATCACTTCAAATTGCCTACTATAGGTGAGTATGAGGATAGGCACTGATGTATTAAGTGAGCTCCCCCTACACCTAAATAGTAGATCTTCCCGTTTTTTATATGTCACGATTTTGAGTGCTCTAGCCACCATCCAATGCGGGTAACCCCGGGCGAGAAAGTGAGCCTTGATAATAGAACATTCCTTATCATAATCTGCAATATTACAGGTGAACTTTAGATCATATGTATTTGATATGACATAATCCAGGAAAGAGGGTATGGCAGGCACATCACCCCCCCCCCCCCCAAATGATTAGCAGGTCATCGATGTACCTGCCATACTACTCAATCTGCCCTGCAAAGGGATTATCTGATGTAAAAATGAAACGTTCCTCCTAGAATGACATTGTCAGATTAGCAAGGGAGGGGGAGAACTTAGCTCCCATTGAAACTCCACAGGTTTGCAAATAGTATTTGTCGTCAAAGGAGAAATAATTTTGTGTTAATAAAAATTCCGTAACACATAGTATATTATTTATAGCATCTTCCTTGTGACGACTATACTGATGCAAATGATATTCTAGAGAGAGGAGAGCTATGGAGTGTGGTATCGAAGGATATGACATCTAGGGACAACCAGGTATAACTGGTGATCCCAATTTTTATTGAAAAAATTCCTTAGGACTTCTTCTGTATCCCTTAGATAACCTGGGACCCTCATAACCAATGGCTGTAAAATAGAGTCCAACCACTTCCCCAACCTCTCTGTAAGGCCTCTTGCACACGAACGTTTTTTTTTTCAGTGTTTTGCTGTCCGTTTTTTACGGATCCGTTTTTCCGTTTTTTGCTTCTGTTTTGTTTCCGTTTCGGTTCCGTTGTTCCGTTCCGTTTTTCCGTTTGGCATATACAGTATACAGTAATAACATAGAAAAAATTGGGCTGGTCTTAAAATTTTCAATAGATGGTTCCGCAAAAAATGGAACGGATACGGAAGACATACGGATGCACTTCAGTATGCTTTCCGTTTTTTTTGGAGACCCATTGACTTTAATGGAGCCACTGAACGTGATTTGCGGACAAGAATAGGACATGGTCTATATTTAAACGGAACAGAAAAAACTGAGAAACGGAAACGGAAGGCATACAGAGACACTTCAGTATTTTTTGCAGACCCATTGAAGTGAATGGTTCAGTATACTGTCAGTATACTGAACTGAAAAAACTGCCAGTATACGGTCCGTAAAATACGTTCGTGTGCAAGAGGCCTAAGGGAACATGTTCCTGAGACAATTGGGTGCAGTGGTGGTGGGTCAAGTTTTTTATGAATTTTAGGTAAAGCATGCAATATTGGCGTCACTGGTGACTCCACTAACAGGTACGCGGATTCCTGATGTGTAAATATACCTAAGGCCTTTCCTTTTCTCAATGATTGCAATATATGATCGCATATAATCATTGAGTGGATTTCCTTTTAGTACACTGTAAGTGGAGTCATCCGACAACAAATTCAGCATTTGTTCTTTGTGTAATGACCACCACTGCGCCCCCTTTGTTTGCCATCTTAGATATGATGTCATCCCTATCTTTGAGCTCTTACAATGCAGCTTGGTGTTTTTTTAGAACAATTGCTGTGTCCATTGCTGTGTCCATGTTCCCTGCTAAGTTGTAAAAGTTGTCTCTCCACTGTTTCTTGAAAAACATCCATACTGGGTGTGAAGGAATGTATGGGATAGAAATGCGTATTGCGGACTTTAAAATTTCCATCGTCCACAAACACATTAACATCCTCTGATTCAGACTGTAAATCTTTTAACAGTATAACCGATAATTGTTCAGAAAAATTCTTATTGATATAATCATTAACGGTATTATGAGTGGTAATTTCGGTATGCAATCTTTTCACCTCTCCTGTGAAATCTTTTTTAATTGTGATATCTCTGATAAACGTATTAATATTCAGCAGAGTGGAGAAAAGATCGAAATTCCAATGGGGGAAAAGTTCAAACCCAATTCATGTACCCATTGTAACCTATAATATGTAGGTAGTACCTCTAGGAATCTAAAACAACGGACATTAGAACATCTGAACTATATCTCAAATCCTTCTTATACAAATATATCAGGGGCTGCCAGGCACTTTATAACTGAACATAATAGAAACACCAATTTTTTCAAAGTATTTGGTATTGAAAAAATTCTCCCCTTACTTAGAGGGGGAGATTTAAAACATAAACTTTTGCTAAGGGAGGCTTTTTGGACATTTAAATTGAATACACGTTTTCCCAAAGGAATGAATTACAGAAAGAAAATGCTCCACTTTTATTAGTGCTTTGCAGTTGCCTCTCCACTGCTTCTTCCTCTTTATTTTTTGATTAGCACCCGGGAAATGCAATTGTATATTGCTGTTCACATAGATAAGCAAGGTTCGTTGCGTATTTAGGCCTCCTGCACACGACAGTATTTTTTTGCGGTCCGCAAAATGGGGTTCCGTTCCGTGATCCGTGTCCGTTTTTGCTTCCGTTGTGTTTCCGTGTGTCTTCCCTTTTTTTTAGCGGACATGACCCAAAAGATATTACCAAAAGACAGGCTGACAATTTGCCAAATGACTGCCAAGGGATCCGCAAAAAAATGCGGACGCGGAACGCGGATGACACACGGATGGCCATCCGTATTTTTTCACGGTCCCATTAACTTGAATGGGTCCGCAAACCGTTTTTCACGGACAAGAATAGGAAAGGTTATATTTTTTTGACGGACAGTAATCAACGACCAAACGATGCATTTGACGAGTTTTCCACGGACCCATTGAAAACCAATGGGTCCGCAGAGAAGCACGAAAAACGGCTCAAAGGACACGGAATCAAACAACGGTCGTGTGCATGAGGCCTTACCCTAGGTACACACCTAAGCGTTTTACAGCGCGTTCAAATGCGCTGTAAAACGCACAACATGTGAAAAGCCATGCTTCCCTATGGGCATGGTTCACATTTGGGCGTTTTACAGCTCGTTTGAACGCGCTGAAAGACGCCAAACGCTGTCGCTTCAGCATGAGCTTCTTTGGGGCGTTTTAACGCGCCTATGGGCCATGCTGAAATAGGGGTGAATCACTGAATCGTGCGTATGATGCGCGTTTCTTAGTTGCAAAAACGCGCGTCATACGCGCGATTCAGAAACGCTTAGGTGTGTTCCCAGCCTAAGGCCTCATGCACACGGCCGTGGGTGCTTTGCGGTCCGCAAACCGCGGATCCGCAAAACACGGAAGCTGCTCCGCGTTCCGTTCCGCAATTTGCGGAACGGAACGCGGCCCATTATAGAGATGCCTATTCTTGTCCGCATAACGGACAAGAATAGGACATGCTCTATTTTTTTTTGCGGGGGCACGGAACGGAGCAACGGATGCGGACAGCACACGGAGTGCTGTCCGCATCTTTTGCGGCCCCATTGAAATGAATGAGTCAGCGGCCGAGCCGCGAAATATGCGGCTCGGACGCGGACCCAAACAACGGCCGTGTGCATGAGGCCTAAGACTGAATCTCTTTCTGATACAGCAACATTAGGCCACAATTCACACTGAAGGATTAGGGTCAGTGCAGATTGATTGTTTATTTGGGTCCTAAGTAGTGGTCTGCCTCTGCTGCTTGATGGACAGTGATTTCACTGTAAGAACCTCCCAAGAGTGCGTTTAGTCAGTGTGTGATTTTGCTTTTATATTTTCTGTTGTGTATTTGGGTATTTGGTGTTTTTTAAAAACAAAAATGTAACAGATAACTCTAACAGAGACTATTCAGGCAACCATGGGCGTCTTCACTTGTAACATAATTGCAGCACCTGTCCTTTCTCTCTACCCTTGTGGGAGGGGAGTTGCAATTGCAAAAGGGTATAAATGTATTAATTGCTGAGTAGACCCTCGTGGAGTCATGAACAAGAACTGAAAAGTTTGAAACGCGTTGACTGACACAAAGACCACGTGTTTTTACAGCTTGAGATGTAAATAGCTGTAATAATTGTGTCCACTGGAGTAAAGAAGCTACGGCTAAAAACGAATATTGGAAGTGCTGGATTCTTCTCTTCTGTTTCTGCTATATACAAGGTCTTACCTTAAAATCTGAGCACAGGAGGAACCTGATGGCTGGCTATTTGGAAGGCAGGTGAGCTGGATCTACTCTGTTTCTTCTGCCTATAGATTAGTCCAGATTAAAGGTGCAGCAGATAAATTAGGTAAACGTGCCTATATATTAGACTGCCTGTTGAGACTAAGTCTGATGCACAGTATGTCTATGTATATCAGAATAGATTAATTATTAATGGTGTGTAACAGAACAGATCAAGAATAAATGGCACAGAAGATGAACAAGGTAAATGTGCCTGCCTGTTGAACAATAAGAATAAATGGCGCAGCAGATGAACAAGATGTATAGGGCGATTACACTGAGCTTGTACTGTCCCAGCAGTCTACCGATGCTGTCCCTAAAGTGTGGAAAAACTTTCCTTTTGATCTCCCTATACTGTCTCTGTATTGTCCCTGCACTGCCTCATCCAATATTCTACAATTAAAAGGTTTGTTAACCATTGGATAAGACTGACATAATGCTGCCAGTGTTATCCAATACATTCCAGAACTGTAAGGGTTACATAGCATCATAAATCAATATAATGCTATGTGATCCCTGGCAGTGCTGGGAGGTCAGGCCGGGAGCTCCGTTGCAGACTCGCTGCGTGAGGAACGCTCGTCTGCAAGGGGCCTTAGGGTGCGGCTACACGGTTCTTACTTTCACTTTGTAACACGTACAGCTGCCATTTTAGGGAAAAAATATTTGTTACTTCAAACCACCAGGAAATTCGGATTCATTGCGAATCGAAGTTTTACTAAACTTTGGACCGCATTCTGCTTTGAATGCTTTGCTTCGCTCAACACTGACATTTTAATTTTAGAAGGTGTTTTGTACATAAAAATCTTCTTAGTAGAAAAGTTTACGTATCTTATAAACTTGGAAGCTCATACTGAGGTCATGATTAGGATTTTTAATTCAAAACGCAGCAACCATGCATGCGATACCTGCTCACAGAAGCTTTTTAATGGATAATCAATACATTTTTGACTTTTTATGGAGACATCGGGTGCTGGAGTTTTTTTCTTGTTTACATAGTTTTCTCCCTACTGCGGGTTCCAAGCAAGGACGTCCCCTATTATGAGAGGTTGGAGCTGACTGTGGTTCTGTTTTAAAAGTTTACATATTGTATAAACGTTAAAGCTCATTCAGGAAATGACGGTCCATTTTGACAACATTCTTTCTTAAATTTGCAGCCAAAGATTTATTAATTGAATTCAAGTGATTTGAGTGTGCGGATATACACGTGACATATGCTATATATATATATATATATATATATATATAGTCGAAAAAGTAGAGCAGCACACCAAAATAGTGCAAAAAAAGTGTTGGTCTTTATTCACACATCAGTGCAGGCACTGATCAAAGCCTGCACTGATGTGTGAATAAAGACCAACACTTTTTTTGCACTATTTTGGTGTGCTGCTCTACTTTTTCAACAATATTGAAGATTGGGTCGCTTATCCCTTTACTTGAGCCTGCACCCGGACTGTTTGTCTGTGCTACCACACCTTTCGTCTTTCTGTATATATATATATATATATATGTAATTTCTTTTTTTCCAAAATCAGGGCAGCACTGTCAGTGTAGAGCTGCACAGAGTCCTGCAGTTTAGATGAGACCAATCATCTGTTGCATAGAGAAGGAAAAAAAGCCATGGCGCATCCAAATAAAGTGAAAAAGTAGTCTTTTATTCACCTGAGTAGATGTTTCAGTGCTCTTACTGGGACTATTGTCAAGCATTGGGTCGCGGCATATTTGCCTTTTGTGTGTATATATAAATAAATATATATATATATATATATATATATATATGTAATGGTTGAACTGTTAGCAGGTGTTTACACACAAAATCATTCATAAAAAATGTAAACATTTTTCTTTAGCCTTTCTAGCCACACATACGTGGTATGCGTGAACTCCACTCAGCATAAACCTTTGTTTATTTCTTCTACCACTCCTATTTAGAACCTTTCCAGTTCCTCTAAATTCCTCGTGGACATTTGGTTATCGTTTCTATTAAGTAAAAAATAATTTTGGATAGTATTTTTTTAAACTTTTTCTGATATTTCATTATGAACAAACCCAATTAACATTTGGGGCAGACTTACTATTGCAAATATGCCTTAATTCTTGTTCACGTGGCTTTCACCACATTTATTAAAGGGACATACCCATCTCACGTTTTATGGCCAAGATGGGAATAACCAAAGTAAACTCTGGGCATGGTAGGCAGAGTTATGGAAATGGCCAAGTGGGCTGAATTACACAGTTTCTGTCATTCGCTAAGCAGTGAATGGAAACTATGCAAGCAGACTAGCACAGATAACTCCTGAGCTGCTCTATTAGTGTAGCACCCATTCACTGCTATAGGAGTTATGGAAACTGAGAAGCACAGCTGTCTTGGATGTTTCTGTAATTCTAGCCATCTCTGGCTGGCCCTTTATACAGGTTATTCCCATTTTGACCATTAATAGAACCAACTGTATATACACTACTGTCCACTACACTGTTCAAACATCTCAATTAACATATACAATTCAAAATTCCATATTTTCTCATTATTGTAATTATTGTTTTTTTTTTAAACCTGAGCAGGAGCTCACCAGCACTAATGTGTGACTCACAAGTCCTAGATTTCTTTACATTCTGATATATTTGGGAAGCTTTATTGGTCATGCTCCAGGTACGCTACGCATTGAACCAAATAATGTATAACTCCAATACTTGCCATAAACAACCAGTCATAATTGAATTACTCTATAGATAATCAATTATGATTATTAATGGATTAGTAAACAAAAACATTACAACTGATCATGTTCTTATAGATTGTTAATAGGGTGCTATAGGCTAAAGACCAAATGTTTGTTTTTCTTTCTAATAAAATGATGACTTTTTTTGTAGATGGATACACAACAGATGACATAGAATTCTTCTGGCAGGGAGGGGAAGAGGCAGCTGTGACTGGGGTACCTGCTCTGGAACTGCCCCAGTTCAGCATAATTGAAACCAGACTGGTTACTAAGAAAGTTGTATTTACAACAGGTAAGACACTTTTACATGGACATATCATTATTTTGAGGCAAACGCTGTTTGTATCAAAATAGCTTTTTTTAAAACCATGTGTTTGCTTCTATCGTTTGTATTATTAAAATGTACCTAACCTTTCAACTATTAATGAATAGTACACTTTGTGTACATGCACGCTATTTCTGGCATTTTTAGCAGTTTTCTCCTCTACA